>LPNX010567696.1:122478-188610 GCA_001517045.1 Pseudotsuga menziesii
AATTCGAAAGGTTGATCCAGAATAGGAATCCCCCCTTCAAGGTTTGGAATTTCATATTTATTTTCAGAATATTTATTTGGATGAGGATATTTTTCCAAATGATCAAGCTGTCTCTCAATGGACTGGTCATTTTTATTAGTCTCAAGAAAAATGACATCTCTGGAAATAACAAACTTCTTGTTTACCTCATCATACAGATGGTATATCTTGGAGTTTTCTTCGTACCCCAGGAAAATGCATTTTCTGCTTCAAGCACCAAGCTTGTTTCTTTGCTCCTTTGGAATCAAGGCATAATAGGTGGAACCAAAAACTCTGATATGCTTGACTGAAGGGAGATGGCCAAACCACATTTCATGTGGAGTCTTGTTATCAAGAGCATTTGAGGGACTTTTGTTTCTCAAATAGGCTGCACATTTCACTGCATCACCCCAAAACATTAGTTTTACACTCTTAAAAAACATCATTGAGCGTACCATATTCATTATGGTTCTGTTCATTCTTTCTGCTGCACCATTTTGTTGAGGATTGTAGGGAACTGTAGTCTGATGTGCAATTCCATGTTGGTGAAGATAATTTTCAAAAGCATTTGAAGTGTATTCTTTCCCATTGTCAGTACGAAGTGTACCAATTTTAGATTGTGCTTGTTTTTCTATCAATGCATGAAAGTCCTTGAATGTTTGAAATGCTTCTGATTTTGTCTTTAATGAGTAAATCCAGCACATTCTTGAGTAGTCATCAACAAAGGTCATAAAATACTTATTCCCATTGGCAGAAGGAGTTGGCATTGGACCACATAAATCAGAATGCACTAATTCTAATTTCCTACTTGCTCTTAAATTATATTCATGGAATGGCAGCTTACTGTGTTTCCCTAATATACATGCATCACATTTGCTCTTCTCTTTGGGAATGGTGGGAAAACCAAATACACCATTCTTTCTCAACAAAAGAAGACTGTTATAATTCAGATGACCAAATCTTGCATGCCACAATAAACTTGATGACAAATTACCTTCTCTATGCTGAGGGAGGTAGGCATAGTTCTGAACCCTTGCATATGAACCCTTTAGCTTCAGCAGCTTCCCATCTTCATATCCAGTCATGATGACTTGGTTGTTAGAGGACTTTCTTATTTATACGATTCCATCAAACATGTGGATGGAATGGCCTTGCTATCGAATCTACACCAAGGACAGTAGGATTCTCTACAACTCTGGAAGATAAAGAACATTCTTCAACAAGAAATCATGGAATCCAGGCATCTTCAGCCGAATGGTGCCCATTCCCTTTGGTTTAAGACTTGTCTTATCTGCAAAGTAAACTATGACATTTATTGTTTCATTAAGTTCTTCAAAATAGTCTTTTCTAAAAGTCATGTGTGATGTTGCACCAGTATCAAGTAGCCAACAATCTGTGTAAGATGAAAGTGAAGTCATTTCATTAATACCAAGATTACAATGTGCAACAATACAATGAGCAGAATCTGAAGATTTAATAGCATCTTGGTTCTTATTGTCATCTTTCTTTTGGTTATGTCTGTCTTTGATGGAGTCCCACGAAGCCCAACACTGATCTGCTGTGTGTCCAATCTTTCCACAACGCTTGCACTTCAAATCTGATCTTTTGCTGGAGTTGTTTCTGCCTCCTCTACCTCTGAAGTTTCTTCTTCCTCTGCCTCTCATGCTACTTTCTCCTTTGGGATGATCTTTGGATTGGTCTTTGGTGTGGTTCTTTGCTTTTTGAGCAAATCAAAGTGATTCTCCAGAATTCTCGGTTGTCTTCTTACCAAAATCTTTCTCTCTGTCAGCTATCTTCTCTACCAGGGTGTCAAATGTCAGTGATTTGAACTTGTCACTTGCTTGCAATGACTCAAGATAGTTGGAGTGAGAAGGATACAAAGATTTTACAAATGTTGCAAGGGGAAGATCTGGTTTCATACCAGCGGCTTGAATCTTGTGCATGATAGCTTTGATTTCAGAAGCAACTAACATGGGATCATTGTCTTTTACTTCTAAACTGAATAGTTTTAGCATTAGTTGAATAACTTCCATTTCAAAGTGTGAATCATACAAATATTTTAACGTTTTTAGTGCTTCAAAACATGACTTTGCAGGCAATATGTGCTGGCTCACCTCTTCACTGACTGTGGCAGTGATTACTGCTAAATCTTTCTTGTCTTTTGTTTTCCAAATGACCTTCTCTTTCTAGGATTCTGGAGGTCCTGGGTCTCTGGTTATTGGCCCTTCAGCTTCTGTCTCTATTGTGGTGCCTTCGCAAATACCATCCCAAAGGTCATTGTAGATGAAGGCATATTTGATCTTCCTCCACCATTCTGGAAAAATGTCTTTGCCAGTGAGAGTGACACCAACTACAGATGCTATAGATTGCATCTTTTGTGATTGAATCTTGCAACTAAAACAATAGGAGAAAAAGAAGAAAGAGTAAAGGTGCAGTTCTAAGTCTTTTCCACCTTCCTCAAGATTTACAACAATGTCAATGTCTCTGCTATTGTCATACAAACTTTGAAATACAAACTTAATCGTCTCAAGCCTACAATACCAACTTTAAATATGCTTTCAATGGCTTTCAAACTAGTAGAAAACAATCTCTCACCAATGCAAAGGAGCAGGTCACAGGTCAAAGAAAAGCAGGCTTTCTTCAAGAGATTAGAACACAGCCTTCTTGTCAACGCTGCAACACTCTTCAAAATATAGACGTACATCAACAATATTCTCTAGCAATGTAGTCACAGTTTCACTTTGCAGCAGTTCACAAGGAAGAGAATCGCTTCAGAAAAGAGAAGCGCAACATGCACTTCTTCTCCAACGTATCAACTATCAGTCACAAGCTCATCAAATACACAACAAAGAAATTGCAGCACTCTTTTTATACGACAGGTATGGTCACAACTTCATATTCCAAAATGCAGCTTCAATTTGAAGAAAAGAAAATTCTTCACAAAGAATTATATTCTTCAATATCACTACTTCAATACATCAGTCTCGCAGCATACATTATTTCTCCATATGCATAACTCATACAACATGTCGTATCATACACTCTTCAAATACATGAAAATATTTGTCGAATTCCCACTTAATCTCTAATGCATAGACTTAGGTAAAAAAAATAGGTTTTGTGTAGCCCAACGGTCACAAACAATTAGAGTAGCAATATTGTTACCTCCACGCACTGAGTTTTCACAACTTCTTCAAGCTTCATGTAGCTTGAGAAAAGGCATGACTCTTCCAAGTTCCAACTATACAATCTCTCTTTCCACCAACTCATAGTAGCCACATGTAGGCATCAACAACCAACGCAGTAGTAGTCACCAAGCAGAGAAACACCGTAGGAGAATGCGCAGGAAAAACGGGACCAAACCAAAGTCACGAACGCAGGCAAAGAACGGAAGCTTCTTCAATGCAGCATCAAAAGAGTGCCTTCATGCAGATATAGTAGCTCCAGTCAACTTTACTACTCAACACAGCAACCGCTCCTTCAAGCACACTAGGTCATGATAGTCTCCACAATGGGAGTCTCAGACTTCACACTGGTGGAAAGAAGATTAAGGTATAGAACACATATAGATAATTGGTAGACTCCAACACAGAAAATAGAAGGTACAACATGCAGAGGAAATGCATGGACAAAAATTAGGGTTTAGTCGATGAAATGAGCTATTTGAATGGCATGCAAGTAATAATATGCACTCAGAGAATATGCCAAACTGGGAAATTCTATACTGCGAGCAGAAATTCTTGAAATGTCTACTAGCAAGAGGACGCAGAGGGCATATGCCAAATCTGAGTCAGCAAGCCTCTTCAATTGAAGTGAGTCTGGCAGATTGAAAGCAGGAGAATGACAGGCAGACTAGCAGGCATGCAGGCAGGAGTTATGGAGCTTTGATACCACTGTCAAGTGGAATAACTCCCGAATTCTTATTATTTCTCCATAGAATGCCTTTATTTATACATCTATGATGACTCTTGGGATCACACATCCAAGAGTCTCTTCATATTCCTAATATTTACAATAACGTATAATCCCGACGTATTATATTCCAACATATGTAATGTTATGTAGATCTTGTAACGTTATGTAACGTTATGTAACGTTACGTAACATTATTTTTATTAATCAAAAAATAATTTTTTTAATTATAGGCCAAAATAAATATCAGCGAGAAAAAAAAACCTAATATGGGGGAGATGTTGTAATCTTCCTACCTAACAAAACAATAAAAAAGTAAAAATTTAATTATCCGTAAAAAAATATGGGTGAGGGAAAAAACACAATATGGGGGAGATGTTGTAATGTTTTTACTTAACAAAATAATAAAAAATGTTGGCCTTCCACATGGTTTTAAAACCATAAACCATGTGCATGGTTTTAAAACCATGTACCATGTGCACATGGTTTTAAACCATGGACATGGTTTTAAAACCATGCACATGGTTTATGGTTTTAAAACCATGTGCAAGGCCTTCTAAACAACCGATCGTTTTATTGTACATGGTTTAGGAGGGCCTTGCACATGGTTTTAATACCATGTGCAAGGCCTCCTAAACAACCCATAGTTTTATTGTACATGGTTTAGAAGGGCCTTGCAAATGGTTTTAAGATCATGTGCAAGGCCTCCTAAACAACCCATGGTTGTAGGAGGGCCTTGCATATGGTTTTAAAACCATGTATGGTGGAATGTTGTAATGTTAGTTTATAACAAAATAAAAAATGATAAAAAATATTATATTTGGGCCATAAATAATATTAAATATTAATAATAAAATATTATATGTGGACCTTAAATAAAAAGATGTGTCTTTTGGTTTGAATCAAATCAATGGATACCTACGAAGAGATTTGATCCCTCTTGGCGCTTGATAGAGCCTAGGATTTGGATCTACACTGGTATAGTTATGCAATATAGTCATCATGTCATTACTACTCATTTGCCGTTGTCAATAATGAAAATACGCAAATATCAACGTAAAAAATGAGAGTTTGGACTAATCATAAAAACTTATTAAAGAGGTCCTTTCATCAATGTATGATCAATATTGTTATCTTCCTATGTCAAGTTAACATATGATATTTAAATAAATAAAAAATTACAACTTTATTCAGGTTTTACAGAGGGGATCAAAGCACGACTAATAATTTTTTGGTTTTGTACTTAATTATTGTGGTTCTGGCTTCAACAATATTTGATTAGTGAGAAAAGGATCCTTCCTTTGTGAGTAGCTGAACTATTAGGTGAGGAACTAAGTAGTAATCAAAGCAAGCAATGACTGGCTGACAATGATTACCCTCCTGGCTCTAATACTTACAATGACTTGGGCTATCGACAAGTATCACCTTGTTTATTGATGATCAAAGACGCCAGTCGCACCTACCAATGCCCAGAGGGGAGGGCCTAGCAACAACAGCTTCATCTTCTGGGATAAGAGTTCCAACTGACCCAGATTCCAAGAGAAGATTTGATTGATTGAATAGACTTTATTTGAAACATTAGGGGTTAGCTGGTCCACTGAACGGGCAACAGAACACATAGTATGGATACTTTTTAATAAAGTTTTTTTTACAAATTGTGGATCTAATATTTTGTATAACTTATATAATCTTATATATTCGAAATTTAATTTTATTAAAAAAATGTCTTTTAGTAATTATATTGTGAAATATTTATGTAGTTTACATATTGTTTTATTAACATTTTAATTTTTATTCCTAATTCTTTTTAAGATAAATGTGTGAGGCTCTAACAATATGAAGTTATATTATGAGTTTATTTAATATTTTTAAATTTTAAATTTAAATTAATATATGTAATATTTAAGTAAAATAAAAATTAGAACTTTCAATATAATAAAATATGTTTATGATCATTTTTAATGGAAATGTTTTTACATATTTCTTAATTTGTAAAATTTATATAAATTATAAAATTTTAGATATTTTAATATAGTTTTGTTTTTTTAATATGAAATTTCATATATATTCTAAATGATGATAATAGTGATGGTTAACATTCCCTAAGACCAATCTTTGGTTTATGGGACCTAAAGAAACAAATTATTTAGTTTGTTTTAAAATTGTATTCCTATGCTCAAAGAGCTTGGAGAGAAGCGTCCCGAGCTCACTATATTTTTGACATGTTAAAAGGCTAGGAAGGTTGGTATTGCAATAAAGATTATAAAACTGAGATCTAATGTGGGTGTATGCAGGGAACTCTAAGAGGAAGTGATTTTCATCCTCAATGTTCATATTCTCACAGAGATGGCAGATCCTTTCCACCCATGGTGTTTTAGTAACTGCCCAACGAGAGTTTGCTCTTATCTTGGCTATATTAATTTTTTTCTTTGAACTAGTTAAAACATAGAGATACTTTTGATCTTCTAGAGTAGGGTTGATGACCTCCTTATAGTATCTTCATTTTCTTTTAGCCTCTAAATATTTCTCACGCCACAATTTTTTTTTTAAACTTAGAAGTAACAAAATTTTTAATGTTATTAATATTTTGCAATGCAACATTTTCGTCGATCTTCCAATGGTCTAACCAAGCCCCGGTATCTTTATGCCAACCTTGCTTGAGCTTTTGGTGGTTTTGGATGGAATTTAAAGCTAGGTTAGGAAGTCTATGGTCTCCCATGTTATTGATTTTGTGCTTGTACAACAAGTTCCTAGACATAACTAGGCACTCGATAGGGGAAAGACCCACTTCTATAAGGAGAATGGGGTAGGGTGTATTGCTTTTAATTTTTAGGTTATACGTAATAAAACACTTTTGGATTTGCTCAATCTTTCTCCAGGATTCTCAATCTTTATGATGGTGATGGTGATGGTGATGGTGATGGTGATGATCAACATCCACTAAGACTAAATTTGGTCTATTGGACCTTAAGAAAGAGAGAAATTATTTGATTTGTTTTTAAATATTATTCCTATGTTCAAAAATCTTAAAGTAGAGCATCCCTAGACGTAGAGAGGTCACTGTTGGAGCAAAGATTATGGACTTGAGATGTAATGTGGGTGTAGGTAAAACATTCCCATGAGAAAATGATTTTCATATTAAATAGTAATAAACTCGCATATATGGAAAATCTTTACGGCCCACAGTGTTTTAAGGGTTGTCTAGTGCTAAGTTTCAGTATGAAGCTCATGATAATTCATTTTAATCTTGGCAATATTTTTTTTTCTTTGACCTCATTAAGAAATATAATTTTCATCCTCAAAATTAAGTTAATGATCTCTTTATAATATATTAATTTTCTTTTAACATGTAAATCTTCTTTGCACCACGATTTTGTCTTTAAACATAGAAATAATAATATTTTTAATGTTATCAAATAAAATATAATATTATGCTATATAAAATATTTAATTTAAAGTATAATATAACATTATAATATTTAATATAAAAATATATTATAAAATATGTCTATATTTAATTTAAGCTCTAAAATAACATTATAATATTTAATACATAAAAATTAGTATGAAATATGTAGAATCATGGTTATATTAAATAAGCGCGAAAGGTAAGTTCATGTTGCAAATATAGATTAGTATAAATATATAATAGAAAACATTTTATTTAAAAATTTGTCCAATATATTTCAACCTAACCTTTAGCATCATAAAATATCTCTACCTAGATTTTACCCACCTTTTAGAATGAACATATACCCACCTTGTAGAATGAACATATATTAAGAAACATTCTAAAATATCTTCACCCAAATTTCCATTTTTATATGTAATTTAATATTTTATGCTTTTGCAAATAGATTAATATTCTTTCTAAATCTATATGTTCTATGTGTTTTCAATTTGAACATTATTTTTCTTTTCCTTTAAAGTAATAAAAATAAATATATTAAAAGTTGGAAAAAATTGAGATGTTTTATGTGTTTTTAATTTAAATGTTATTTTTTTTTTAAGTAAAAAAATGAGCGTATTAAAAGTTTCTGAAAATCAGTATATCATGTGGAAAAAAATTATAAAGTGAAAGCCTGTGGACAATGCAATAAACTTGAATCTGATGATAATTCCAATGGGACATGAGCCAAAGTTGTAATTTTTTTAAATGAGACAAAAATACACAAAATCAACATGAACGATTCTAAACAAAAAAATAAGTAGACAGCCAAGTGAATTAGATATTGATAGTAAGCTCAACAAACAAAATACAAAATAGGATAGAAGATATATTTTGTCTTATTTTCTATCGAATAAATTATCAGAAGTATAAATGTGTCCACTAAAATGATAGAGAATTGGATAAACGATTCAGAAGCTCGATTCGCTATTGACTCGAATTCGTTCTTGAGTAAGGAATGGATACACAGGACAAAAGCAGATCATTGAAGGTAGCGTAGTCAATGGATTGAGAGGGAAGAGGCGAGATTCTGAATGAGATCAAGTTTAAATACCCGACACACTATTCTAAGTGGAATAAATGTACTTTATCTAGAGCAAACCATAGAAAGTAGTATCATACCAAAAATATCGTCTTAAAACTAGGCATTAGTTGGTTCCGTCGCATATGTTCAATCTTGGAGGGAATGGATTTAACCTAGATGGTCCATCAATCAAGTTAATTAACTATAATGGATTGAATTATTGGGCATTCCAAGAGATATGAGACCTTGTGTTGATATGTTTTCTCAACCATTCAATCAGATTCGATTTCGAATGACACACAATTATTTAGATGATACATTTATGGTTGTAAAAGAGGGTTGTTTGTAAATATAGCTATTTTATAACTGAAGAAACAACATGATGCAAATCATAACAATTCCTCCTTAAAACCTATTCATGAGATAGAAAAGGATATGCGGATCAAACTAAAATGACATTGAATCAATATCTTTCACTTTACTTATTAGCTAAGATGGGAATAGGATCTCTGCTATAAGACTCAATTTCTTACATCAAATAAAATGATTCTTTGCTAACATATTTATATTTTATTGTTCTGTTTCAAATCATGGTTGACTAATATTTACAATCAATGGAAGATAATATGATGCTTCTATTATTGCTATTAATCAAAGCATAACTTTCCAATCAAATAAAATGATTCTCTGCTAACATATTTATATTTTATTGTTCTGTTTCAAATCAAGGTTCACCAATATTTACAATCGATGGAAGATAATATGATGCCTCTATTATTGCTATTAATCAAAGCATAACTTTCCACAGTAGACATGGCATCCATTTCTAGTTTCTCGTTCAATAGGGATTTAATTACTCTGAAAACCTAAAGGTTGCATAAAACAAGATAAGGTAAGTTAATTTTTATTAACATCCAACAAATGACCATAAATATGTCAAAGGGATTGCTAAGTACATAAAAAAAACATGCATAGTGGGATTATGAGTTCATCTCTTATAAAATCATGTCAAGCCTTTGATGTCAAAGATATATAATCTAAAGTCTATTATCGAAGAAATAAAAAGATACAAAGTTGGGAGTCTCATAAAAGAAAGGAATTTGATCAATTCCATATAAAGTGACAACAAATGATGGAGGACTATCCAAATAATCTAGAAATCATGGAAGATTTAGGTACAACATGTTGTCTCAAAGATGTTTCTCTTTGCTTAGATCTATATGAGTGAGGAGAGTGTCTACTGTCAACATAGGAATTGTCCCAAGCCCAGACCCAACACCACCACAAGGGACTCATGTACAAAGATCGTGGATTTGATCAAGATATCATGGCTTTGGAAGTTGAGGTGGAAGTAGTTTGTACATGCCTCTTTGTGACTCTCTGTATGAGCATTGAGAATAAGGAGGTTATTGTCCTGATAGTGTATAAATTCAATCCCCATTGACCACATATCTAAAGAATATATAAAAGCATGAGCCTTTTAATGACATCCAAAATATCCATCTTGGAAAAAATGTCTTGAAAATAACGATGAAAACATTGTCACTCCATAAGGGCTAGGGAAACCATACCCTTTGTTGATTCAATGTTGGAGATCTCATCTCAAACTATACTGAGGCTCAAAATAATTGAACACCCATATTAGTGTTACACCGTATCCTAGTGTAATTAGTTATCCCATATCCAAGTTATGGAGGAAGATGTTCCATATTTAGAATATGAATGAATAAATAACTAATATATGAATGGATGATTGATTACAATGGATATGGTTTCCTTAAATATGACTTTACCATCAATTATTGAAGAGGCACTTCTCTTTATAAACTATATTTAATATTATTAATTACTATTCCTAATGGTTACCTATTTATTTACTATTTTATTGTTGTAACATTGCCTTCTCCTTAGGAAAACTTTGTCCTCAAAGATTAGATTATTGATGTCGTCTTTTCATTATTGTTTTGTGTTGAAACAAGGTCATTACTTCCTTTATGCCTTTTGTTTTAGAATTCGTATTGGGTATGTGCTTGGTATTTAGACAATAGTTTGTCAATTCCCCTTCACTTGTAACCTGAATTCGTACGTCATTTCATTTATTATTGTTGTCCCATTTTCATGTACATGAATACGAGGAATATTTTTGTAACTGACCGTATCCGGATTTGTTTTAGAAACTGTGTGTCCCACGATACTTAGGATGTCATCACGTAACATTTTCCTTTTATTATCCTTACGATTTAAATTGAGAAGCGTCGCCTCCTGAGGATTCTCACACTCAAAATCACCAAATAGTGTTACATTTAGGTTTCTCTAGGGTGGTAGGACAGTTAAGGTAGAAGATGAATCTAAAATATATGATTTATTTAGCTTGAATTCCTTTGCATACTGTAGGATCCATCTTTTGTCATTGTATTGATTGTCATTAATATCATCAAAAGCAATGGATTGACTCTTATTACGATCTTGGTCAAGCCCATTTTTATTTTTATCAATTAAATTATTGTTATTTTGGTCATCCCAAAGATATTTTGTCTCCTTGTCTTGTTTATTGTCTTGATTGACTTTGTTGCTCTCATTTTTGTTGACATACTGGTCCAACATATCTGAGTTGTTGATATGGTTTGTACTAGACCTTAATTTTTCTAATACTTCCATTATTGTATTATAGTTATGTGTCATGATGGTCAGGTTTTGTGCCATGGTGCTTACGTTCTGTGTCATCACACTCATGTTGTCATCTAACTCTTTTTGTTTCTCATTCATGATGTCTAGTTTGTTATCAAGTCTTCTTTCTAATACTACAACAACTTCTCCTTTGATTTCTTTCTTAAGTGTTGCATTTCTATTTTTCATTTCTCCATTCAAGGTTTTTTGGTTGGTGGCAAAATCCTTGATGTCCTTCTCCTATTTTTTGACTTGGTCTTTTAGTTCTTTCATGGTTTTGGTCCTTGTATGTGGAGGTGTGTATTTGGACACTATTTTTTCCTTATTGAGAGTTAAAGACACTTGAAGTCTTTGATATATTTGATGAACTAATAATAATTTATAATAACAACTATTATTATGATTATTGAATAGCATTCAAAATAAAAATAATAAATATAAAATTATATTTAAATATTTTTATTCTTAATTTCCTTTTGAAATTTTAAAATTTAATAAAAAAATAAATATTAATATAATAGAAATTATATAATATTTAATTTTTTATTAAACGTTTTAGCGTTGAAGAGTAGCAATGTACAAGCATAGAAAAATAGCGATGGGAGTGTTGGTGTACAACAACAAGGGCGACGAGTAGAGGAGAAGGAATACAGGTGAGAAGGTGAGTGTTGGAGTACAACAGCAAGGGCGACGAGCAGAGGAGAGAGAATGCAGGTGGGAGGGCTTGCAGGCGCGCAGGTAGGAGGCTTGTAGGCACGCGGGTGGCTGGCGGAAGTGGAGCGAAGGGCATGAAAGCTCAAGAGTGCGTGGGGAGTGGAGGGAAGACTAGCATGGAGAGTGCCATGACAGACACAAGCAGAGGGAGGGGCGTGGAGCTTGGAGAGTGTGCAGGATGGGGAGGACAGACGAAAATGAAAGGGTGGATGGGCATTGGGATTGTTCAAAATGGAATGGGTGCGATGGGTGGGAGCGGTAGCTTAGGGAGTGTGAAATCCGAGGAGGAGAGAACTGTGGAGAGGAGCGTGGTTTTGCAACTGCGTAGGGATGTGAGGGAATGGATATCTAGGTACATGGGTTTACGTGGGAGAATATGGTAGTGATCGAGGGTGAAGGGGGAGTGGAAGTGGAGAGAACGTGTAAGAGAGTGGAAGGGGTTGCACAAGCATGAAGGAGTCGGTCACGTAAGCCTAAATGAGAAGATTGTAACACAATCACGGGGAAGAAATTTGGATGCAGGGACTGCAGTAGATCAATGGTGAGATGAAGTTGGTAGGAGGGAGGGATGGACGTGACCGAGGAGATGGACCCAGTTTGTAAATAGAGGTGGAGGTGGTGCAGAAGTGGGAAATTGGAAAAGAGGCAAGGATGGTGGAAGATATCGGGAAATGGAGTAGCGAGAAAAATTAGGAGATGATGAGCCGAATCCAAGCTCATAGTAGGAGGAGAAAATCTGCTCTGATACCGATGTTACACCGTATCCTAGTGTAATTAGCTAGCCCGTTTCCAGGTTATGGAGGAAGACATTCCATCTTCAAAATATGAATGAATAAATAATTAATATATGAAGGATGGATGATTGATTACAATGGATATGGCTTCCTTAAATATGTCTTGGCCATCAAATATTGAAGATACACTTCTCTTCATAAACTATATTTAATATTATTAATTACTATTACTAATGGTGACCTATTTATTTACTATTTTATTATTGTAACAATAAGTGTAACTAGTGGTGAACTCAATCTCCTCATCCTAAAATATAAACGAAATATGACAAAATACTCTTCAAGCCATTGAAAATCATAAAATTGGTGTTACCAACCAAGGTTGATTGTCAAATGCCAAATATCATAGAACTTGGACTTGAGTCATCTAGTTTTCATTATAGAACCTTCATAATGGAGGCCAAGAGGACCATATCGTTAGTGAAAAGTAGGACGGATTGAAGACATGTTGAAGGAGGAAACACTCTTCAAGCTAGATATGCTCTTGCACAAAGGATTTCAATTCAAACATTATATTTCCAAAACAATGTGGATAAGGGAGGACACCCTTTCTTCACCACAATGGTATTCCTAATGAATCTAATAATCCATGTGTCATGTAGAAACAACTGAAAAAAAAAACTCAAAGACACAAAAATAATGAGGAGACTATAATGTCAATGTACCAATCTCTAAAACAATGCCTCCCTCATAACCAAGTCCATCCCATTTCAAAAATCAACAAAACATATAAGAATTCCAAATAGCAATCTCTCGCTACCTTTATGATGGTTCCAAGGGTTGACAACACAGTTAATGGCCTAGTACTACATTCAAAATCTTGCCTTGAAGAATTCCTTCATCATGTATCTTTGATAGCCTCTAATGGAGGGAAATATAGTATAGCTTCTAGAAAGTGTGATCCACCATGAATCAACATTGGACCATAATTTGTTGATCAAGTAGATAATATGGATAAACCATGCAAATGGGAATCTTGAACAAACCACATAGTTAATTAAATCAACAATATAAAAAACCATGGATAAATGACATGCTTAAAACCTTGCATAGAAACCATGGGTAAAATAAGAATAATAGACAAGAAAATCATTAAAAAAAATTACAAGCAATTTGTAAAAAGAAGGAAAAAAAATCCAATAACAAATCATTCCACAATAAACTACTAAAATAATAAATAATGTGAGCAAATAAGCATGACCAAGCTAAAAAAAAAGATACTTAAATGTTCTATAATAGAGGTGGTGATTAAATACATCATTGAATTTAACATACAGAAAATTGACGAACCTCATCACGCTTTAAGCTCTCCAATGACCGAAGTCTCCCTGAATACAAATTGATTATAGATGTTAAGAGAGGAAAAATGGTGGACACAAGTTTGTGAAGTAAGTAAACATAAGAAGTGGTATAGTCAAAACACTACCGCAAACTTCAAAGCACCCTATCCCTTTTACACAAGTGAGCCATAATTATCCTCACTATACATTAATCTTGTAGATGATGGTGTGATCAACATTTCACATGAATGACGCCATGGCCACAAACGGTTGTCAAAGCCCAATCGATGAGTTTCTAAAACGCCTTACATACTCTTAAAACGTGATTGATTTTGCATCTATGTAAGACCATTAATATGTACACACGTAGTCAATTCGAATTTGAATGGTGAATACCAGAACATCTATATGTGGTTAGACATATTAGATCAGATCGCAAGGATAAAATGGTTGAGAGATAGTTACATGTTATCAATGACATTCTATTATCCATTTATCAACTATTAATCTAAGAATCTTAGGATTTAAAAAAAAAAAATATTTTCAATAAACTAAGTTTCAAATCAAAAGAACCATAATAAAGTCCGGAAACAAAGAGTAAGTAATCTCAACCCAATCAAAGCAAATATATTTATCACAAAGATGAAGATACCTAATTTCACCAATGGCAAGTTTAATTTCAAGGTGGCTTCATAACGAAGCAATCCTATGCGGCATAATCAAGGAATACCAAAGGTAAAAACAGGTTGGTCTCCCACAAATATAAACAAGATTTCCTATCAGATTCAAGAATGTTACAAGGAAGGCCAACCTGTAAGTAGATTACATGGCTAATCAAGCATTCCTCTTGAAAGTGGAAGGAACTACGGAACTGAGTAATAAGAAAACCAGAGGACCAGAAATTGAAAAAATATAATTGCGATTGCCTTCCAAGCTACCATAGGTGATAAGATTATTAGACATACCGATTAAATTGCTCCCATGAATTCAACCCACTTCTTCCCGACTCCACCCATTCCAGATAGCTCTCTACCACCTCCTCTTCTTCTTTTGGGCCATTTTCCAAAGTCTTTAGCCCCAGCAGCCTGTAAAACATAAACCAAAAAAACTTAAAAGAAATAAATAATAACAACTCTACTTTTCTGTGAAGAAAAATCGAGACAGACCTGAGCGGTGAATTACCATAAAAAAATCTAGTCATTTAACCTTGATTAACAAAGAGCTTGGTCCAACACTCTACAGATGCGATAAATTTTATAGAGATAAAAAATGACGGGAGAGTCAATTAGGGTTAGGGTTTTAGTAATAAAACTAGCACATCCGCATCGCATATAATATACCGATGGAGAACGTAATGATAATGTGGATGTCTACGGCTAGCTTCAAGTTGAAATGTAATTATACTTTACAGTAAAATAAGATGAAAAAAATATATATAAATACACACATCTAGACAAACCAATTCTGGTCATTATAATGTAAAACAGCATTAACTATTGCATAGCTAGTAATCTCCGAGAACAAAACGACATCGCCTACTAAGATACAAATCAAGAGAATTGGAGAATTACCATTTGAATACATATACGGAAGAGAATTAGATGACAACAAGCTTTTTGGCTTCATGGGTGGACTAACCTTAACTCCAGCCGAACTTGAACAAACAGAACAAACCAAACCAATTCTGATCATTAAAATGGAGCATGTTGGCTCTTTATTCATCGTCGTCATCGTTTTTTTACCAAAAAATTACAGAACCACCTACTACCTCGATTTTGAATCATAGAAAAAGACAAATGTAATGGAAACAGCAAGAACAGTAAGTCTGTTATAGAAAAAGCCAAATGTAACGAAGTTGCAAGACCAGTTAGTGTGTTACAGGAAAAGCCAAATGTAACGAAACAGAAAGACAGGCAATGAATGGAAACAGCAAGCCCTGGCAATCGAAAGAGCAGTTGAAACCAAAACAGAAAGTTTCCCACAAAAGCGATTAAACCTGCACACGAGGGGTGCTTTAAACGATGTAGGGAAGCATCAAACGTTGATTTTGATGGGTTGGCATGTTTTAAAATTAAACGTAATAATGACTCACTTGAGTCTGAACGTTTTCCCCAGTATTTTCTTAGTTAATTTCCATAAGTGCTTTTGCTGCAGGTTCTGATGACTAAATGGCAAAGTTATGGAATATGGTGAAAAATCAAGGTTATCCATAAATCATTGTCATATTAAAAAAAAATTGATAAAATTGATAACACATTCATAAAATTGTTTATTTTAATTATTAAAATAATTTAATTATGTATATAGTTATTTAGATATTACTTTAAATTTTAGATTTGCTTTAGTTAATCAACAAGATTAACCTAAGTGTAACAAGTGTATAACAAGTATTCATTTCATAGTAATGGTATCTTGTTATGCTTAAATGACATAGGGATAATAATAATCATTTGTTTAAATTGATTAGAATGTTTTTTTCAACATAAAAAGATAAAATTCCAATAAATTAAAACTTCAAAAAACTAATAAAATTTGCATATTTATTGTTATACTAGGTGTGATCTAGGAAACATTTTCACTATCTACATATGAAGTTCTTATTTTCAATCACATGTCATATATTATTTAATTAACTAATTGATATCTCTTTCTAAGTACAAATTTGATTATATCCAATTACTTGATATGGATATTTGAGAATTTATCTATCTTTACAATCTTCATTGTTTCTTGCCTATTCGCAAATTACATGGAATTTTTTATAATGATGATTTAATGCATATTTCATAATTTTATTTAATATTCTTTGTTTGCACATCCAAGAATTGATCCCTATGAGGGCATGATAGATCCATCATCCATCATAGATCGATAGTATTTCCAATCCCATGTCATTGAGGGTGAGAGGCCCTTTCTACAAACAAATATGGCAGAGAAGAAAAATATGCACCAAAACCTGAGAGAAAAATATGCACCCTAACTTGAAGAGAAAAATATGCACCAAAAGGGATTTGATTTGGATTTGTATATTACCTAATTTTTTAATCAAGATAGCTTTTAACAGTGTAAAATATATCCAATAAATTACTTCATATAGATATATAGAAATTATCTATTCTTACATGTTCCCAATTTACATTCCTTTTACCTATTTGCAATTTACATGGATTTTTTTCAATAATGGTGGTGGATTTCACCTTTTATAATCTCATTTATTATAATTTTATCAACCCATCTTAATTTGATCCCTATCGGGGTATAATAGATTTGGACTCAAGATGGATCTATAGGTCAATCTAAATATGCAATAATGCATTTTTTATTCATTAGTTTGTATTATTTTATAAAATAATAATAGAAATCTATGTATTTGGTCACCTTAGGCATATCGAAATTCTTTCCCATTTTAACTTAGAGCAAGAGATCCAATGTAGCTTTTCCAATATTTGTTTCAACAAGCTATCAAGGGTCTCTTTTGACACATTAGATGAAATAGAAAAGTGAAAAAATAGGCATCCCTCAACTTACATGGATAGTTTGAGACACATACACAGACAATCTTTTGATGAGTAAAGAAGATAAATGTAGGAAATTGAATGATGTTTTTTTATAGCACATAGAGGTCGATGTCCTTTAGTGCACCAACCAATTGTTTTTCAAACTGCTTGACAAATCAAAGAGTTATAGACAAAACACTAACAATATGTTTTTTGAGTTGATTCATGACACAAGAAAAATAGAAAAAAGAATAATATCTTTTTAAAAAATTACATATTTGGAATTTGAAGAAAAAATGTTATCCGGATGTAGAATTTCATTAAAATTATTGTGTGCAACATACTCTAATCAGGGGTAAAACAAAATCATATTGAGAAAATGGTGAGATGCCTAATTAGCTATAGTTGACCATATTCCACACCATAGGTTTCGTTAACCCAAAGCTAATTCTGAAGCCAACACATAGGTAGAGTAATGACACCCAAACATGTACAAAAAGCTTGATCTTAGTGCTAAGAAATATGAGTGCATTTATTTTAAATTCAATGTTTCCTTTACTACCTATCTGGGTGCTATGAAAACCTAAAAGCATACACGTTTTGTAGAGCTAAAATGTGCGCGCGTTTTGGAAAAAAATCAAATTCACCTTAGGGGTAAGGGGGTGAAAGGGGATTTGGAGAGATAAATATATATAGATCAGGCTTAGGGGTATGGGTTTAGGGAGGATTATGGTAGCTACGAGGAATTGATCTCAGGAAATGAGCCAGGACGGAGTGATAAAAAAAAATGCAAGGGAAGTTGATTCTGATACCCTAATGATGATTCAAGACAATAAAAATAAAAAATTTGGCGTTTCATCCTCAACAACAGAGACATTGGACACCCGTCAAATGCAAGAATTGAATGGAAAAACTATTGTTGATATTCCAATGATTGAATCTATGATTCACAATAGAAGGTGTGTTTCATCCTCGATAAATGGGCCAGAGCAAAGTAGTGAAAAACAAGAAATTCAAGGGGCAACTCTTAGCATCCAAGTTATGGAAACTAACAATCATATTAAAATCATTGTTGTTAAAGAAAGTAAGACAAGCCAAAAGGAGAAAATTCCAAAATAATGAGCAAGGAACATTGTATGCAAAGTGGTGTAGAACTGAACATTTGTAATGATATGGAATTCTTATGGTCTTAATCTATTAAGAGACTTATTTTGATGATATTTTGGAAGTTATAGATATTTTGAATATTGGTGGATATAGTTTTGAAAAGGTCTAATATGGTATGCACCTATAAGCATTGTATTTACCTTTCTCTCTGGAAATAAAAACTTGGAGTTTTATGAGAAAAAAAGAACATTTACTGAGATTTCATTATAAGTTCATTCTATTGTGGTATGTTCTGTTACATGTGCAGTTATATTTTATTTCACCCCAAAAAATAACAGTATAATTGTTATTTCATAGAAATGAAATCTGTTGGGTAAGATTGTCATTGATGTGAAAGACGTTTACTAATAACAAAGGAAAATATTAATTCCAAGTCGAACTATTATCGAATGTGTTGTCAAAAGTGTTCATTAAGTCGAAGTCAAACTAATGTCAAAAGTGTTCATTAAATCGATGTTGAAATATTTTCAAAAGTGTTTATTAAGTCAAATTCAAACTATTGTCGAAAGTGTTGTTGAAAGTGTTCATTAATTCAAATTCCACCTAATTGACCTATTGTATGATGGTTGAGTCTCCGAAGTTGAATTCAAAGTCGACTTAGTTGACCTAGTGAGTCTGGTCAATCGGTTATCGACCATTGACAGTCAAAGTTAACCTATTTTCTACTATTGTCAATCAAATTTGACTAATCGACCTAATCTACCAATTGTCAGCCATTGATAGTAAAATTTGATTGTTTGTCAACCATTGGCAGTTGAGTAAAAAATGCATAGAACCAAAGTCGAAGTCGAATTCAGAGTTCGACATTGGATTAAAAACTCAAGATCGGAAGAGTTCAGTTTGACATCAGAATTGACAAAGTTGAAGTCCATGTCAAAGTCAAAATGATCAAGTGAGAAACACACAATATATTTTTGTGGTTGATTCAGTCGAAGTCTAAGTCGAAATGATGGAGTAAAAAACATGTAGTAAAATTTGTGGTTGATTATCGACATCAAAAGTGACCAGTCGGATTCAGAATTGACAACATATTGTAAATCAAAAGATACAAAGGATCTGAAGTTAACCAGTTGAAATCGAGATTACAAAGTCAAATATTTCGTAACCATATAATTAAATTCATAGGAACAATAGAGAAGGTAATTCTAAATTAGTTTTAATTGTTAAGGGTCATGATGAAGAGTTGTGACTATATAGAGGCACGATTGAGGGTATATTAATAAATATCTATCCATTCAATTAAAAAGTTGAAGTACACACAAAAACGAAAATATAAAGTGTACAAAAAATGAAGAACGCATAATTGTTTTAAGGGAGGTTGGGAGACGCAAGGGAATGCAACAAAATCTTGTAGGAAGTCGAAGATTACTTCTAGTTGTAGTTAGTAAATGAGGTGTAGGTGCATCCTTCATTCATAGCTGAAAATCTTGGGTCTTTTCGCATATAGCAAGTCGATGCTTGCGAAATACTTGTAAATACAATTTTGCATTAATAGAAAGTTTTTGTGGTTTTTCCCAGTTGGTTTCCATGATAAAATACTATGTTTTGTTTCTATTTTTTTAAATTAAGGTGATAAAAAATAAATAAATAGTAATACTGATTAACCCCCCCCCTCCTCTATATTAATTGTTTTTCCAACAATTGGTATCAGAGAAGGTCTTTTCACTAAAATTTTAGTTGCTTGAAGAGATATCATTTATCACCATGGATAAACAAGAAAAAATTACCTCCATGATTCCATTCAATGGTAAATTTATGTGTTCTTGAGTCTTAGGACGAGAAGTCATTTAATGTCTACTGGACGTGAAGTTTGGTTATTTGTAGAAAAAAGGTATATATACCAAAAATATCCTCCTACAAGTCTTGAAGGAATAAAACAATTTGTGTACAATGCAAAAGATGTTAATGCAATTTTGGTTGGACTAAACACAACAATTTTGACAAAGTGATGCATTGCAATACAACAAAGGAGATTTGGGACAAGTTGAGGTTCATCTATGAAGTAGATACCAAGGTAAAATGGGCCAAATTCTAGACATTTAAATCTCAATTTGAAAGTCTAAAAATGAAGGAAGAAGAGAACAATTCAAAATACTTTTAGAGAAAAAATGAAATTCTTAATACAATTCAAGGGCTAGGAGTAGAATTGGAAGAAATTGAAAAAGTTGAAAAAGTGCTAAGATCACTTCCAATTATTTACAATCCTAAGATTCCTATCCTAGAAGATAGAGAAAATCTTAACAAACTAACCATGAATGAACTATATGAGATTCCCATAGCTTATGAGATGGGAATTGGACAACATAACTCTCAAAAGAAGGAAGAAATTTCAAAGCATCTAATGTAGCCAAGAAATCCAAAACTAAGATTCACTCTGAAGATTTTGATGATTAAGAAGCACTTCCTGTTAAAAATATTAAGAAAGGATCAAGTAAGTACAAATGGAAACTACCCTTAAAATTCTTCAACTATGGGGGAATTGATCACTTTTCTTTCGAATGCCATTATCCCAAATAGGAAGACAATGATAGGTGTCCTGAAGATTTCAAGAAGAACAAATGGGAATATAGGAGGAAAAACAAAAATAAGACTTTTCACTACATGGATGATATTTCCTCATATGAGTCTAGTGAAGATGAAGAAGTAGAAGTTCTATTCATGGGAATAAAAAGCGAAAACCTTGAAGAAGAATTAGAAGCAGTGGTAGACCTTGAAGCATAACTCATAAGTTCTCTTGAAGAATTAAGGAAGTATAAAATGATGTACAAAAATTAAAAACCAAAGTGACGTAGGTTCAAGAGAAAAACAATGATACATAAAGAATTATTGCTTCACTTAGAAAATCAGCTTCAAGAGGCTAAAAGGGTTGAAAAAAATCTAGAACATTAACTCAAGAAAAGCAAGCAAGAGTTGGAGAAATCTGAGGCTGAATTAGTCTCACGTAGAAATAAGATTGATCAAGAAACCTTACAATCAAAATTTGTGAGCAACTCGGAAAATCTAGATGACGTCATAAGTTGACAAATATCATCCATTAATAAAACTGGATTGGGCTATAAAAAAGGAATGAAGTCATAACAACCCTCTCCCACAATGCAAGATGGAAACAAAAGGAGTTATGCCGATGCACTCAAAGATTCAATTTAAAAGGAAGACAGTCAGAAATATGATTATTTTGAAAATGAATGGAGGACAAATAAAGTGGCAAGAATACCAATGACAAACATAAATCTACAACTCTCTTTGGGTAATTTCTATGTCTGTAACAATTTTGGGCATAAAGCATTTGATAGTAGGATGAACCAAAAACATAATAAAAAATATCCCTACAAGGAAGTCAATTCTAGTGATCCTCCAAAAGGAAGAAGTCATAATTCCTTTTCACCTTTACAAAGGTATGACAAAGAATGATACAAATGTGGCAACATGGGGCATGTTGATAGAAATTGTAAACCATTTACTCATATTGAAAAATAAATCACAACTAGAGACAAGGAACAAAGAAAAGTTTGGAAAAGAATAGAAGATGTGAATGAAAAATGTTCAATATCCCTATGTGCTACAAAAAGAAAAATCTATGGCACATGGACAGTTGATGTTCAAATCACATGACAGGAGACTCAAGCAAATTTATCAGCCTAAAATGATATCAAAAGGGAAAAGTCACTTTTGGAGATAATCTACCGTCTAAAATAATTTGGAAATGAATAATGGCTCTTAGCAATAAGGTTAACGAAAAAAATGTTTTGTTAGTAGAAAACTTAAAACCAAATCTCCTAAGTGTGAGTCAAATTTGTGACCAAGGGAACATTTGTATATTTGATTCCAAGAAGTGTGAAACCATAAAAAAAAACAGGAAAACTTGTTGGGATTGTTGTGAGAAATCAAAGGAATGTATACATTGTAGAAAATGAAAAATAATGTTATATGAGTGGGATTGATGAAAGCATATTTTGGCATAGAAGGATGGGGCACTTGAAATTTGACAATCTTGTAAAAGTAAGTAAGAAGGGAGCCGTAAGAAACTTACCAAAGATCATAAAACCTATGAACTATGTTTGTAGACATTGTCTCATGGGAAACAAACAAAGGAAAGCTTTAAGATCAAAGAGCGTACAACATCACTAGATGTGATCTAGGAAACATTCTCACTATCTATGTGTGAAGTTCTTCTTATTTTCAATCACATGTCATATATTATTTAATTAACTAATTAATATCTCTTCGAAAGTACAATTTTGATTATATCCATTTAATTAATTGATATGGATATATTATATAATTTATCTATCTTTACATCTTTACAATTTACATTGTTTCTTACATGGAATTTTTTATAATGATGATTTAATTCATATTTCATGATTTTATTTAATATTGTTTGTTTCCACATCCAATAATTGATCCCTATGAGGGCATGATAGATCCATCATCCATCATAGATAGAGAGTATTTCCAATCTCATGCCCTAGCTAGTGAGAGGCTCTTTCTACAAACAAATATGGCAGAGAAGTGTAAGTAAAAAAATTACAATGTCGTCTTTAATGTAAAACATAAAAGGGGACTTGACATATGAAACTTTAATAATCTAACAAAATATTAAGTAAAGAAAAATTTTACACTGTGGACCCTAACCTAAAGTTCAAAACCAAAGAGAGAAAAATATGCACCAAAAGGGATTTGATTTGGATTTGTATATTACCTAATTTTCTAATCAAGATAGATTTCAACAGTGCAAAATTTATTATATCCAATAAACTACTTCATATAGATATATAGAAATTATCTATTCTTACATGTTCCCAATTTACATGTCTTTTACCTATTTTTCATTTACATGGATTTTTTTAATAATGGTGCTCGATTTCATCTTTTATAATCTCATTTAATATAGTTTTATCACCATCATAGACCCATCTTAATTTGATCCCTATGGGGGTATGATAGATTCGGACTCAAGCTAGATCTATGTTGGTTTTATAAAAATGTTTTGGTGAAATCATCTATAGGTCAATCTAAATATGCAATAATACATTTTTTATTCATTATTTTGTATTATTTTTATAAAATAATAATAATATATGTATTTGGTCACCTTAGGCATATCAATATTCTTTCCCATTTTAACTTAGATCAAGAGATTCAATGCGGCATTGCCAATATTTGTTTCTGCAAGCTATCAAGGGTCTCTTTTGACACATTAGATGAAATAGAAAAGTGAAAAAATAGGCATCCCTCAACTTACATGGATAGTTTGAGACACATACAAAGTCAATATTTTGGTGAGTAAAGAAGATAAAATGTAGGAAATTGAATGATGTTTTCTTATAGCACGTAGAGGTCTGTGTCCTTTAGTGCACCAACCAATTGTTTTTCAAAATGCTTGAGAAACAAAAGAGTTATGGACAAAACACTAACAATATGTTTTTTGAGTTAAGGAGTCATGACACAAGAAAAATAGAAAAAAACAATAATATGTTTTTTAAAAATTACATATTTGGAATCTGAAGAAAAAATGTTATCCGGATGTAGAATTTCATAAAAATTATTGTGTGCAACATACTCTAATCAGGGGTAAAACAAAACCATATTGAGAAAATGGTGAGATGCTTAATTAGATATGGTTGACCATATTCCACACCACATGTTTGGTTAACCCAAAGCTAATTCTGAAGCCAACACATAAGTAGAGTGATGACACCCAAACAGGTGGAAAAGCTCGTTCTTAGTGCTAAGAAATACGAGTGCATTTATTTTAAGTTCAAAAATTCCTTTACCACCTGTTTGGGTGCTATGAAAACCAAAAAGTGTACATGTTTTGTAGAGATAAAATGTGCATGCGTTTTCAAAAAATTCAAATTCACCATAGGGGTATGGGGGTGAAGGGGGGTTTGGAGAGATAAATATATATAGATCAGGCTTGGGCGGTAGGGGTTTATGGAGGATTATGGTAGCTATGGGGAATTGATCTCAAGAAATGAGCCACGACGGAGTGATCAAACAAAAAAAATGCAAGCAAAGTTGATTCTGATACCCTAATGATGATTGTAGACAATAACAATAAAAAATTTGGTGTCTCACCCTCAACAAGAGAGGACTTGGACACTGATCAAATGCAAGAATTGAATGGAGAAAATATTGTTGATATTCCATTGATGGAATCTATGATTCACAACAGAATGTGTGTTTCATCCTCGATAAATGGGGCAGAGAAAAATGGTAAAAAACAAGAAATTCAAGGGACAACTCTTACCATCCAAGTGATGGAAACTAACAATCATATTAAAACCATTGTTGTTAAATCAAGTAATAGACAAGAAAAAAGAGAAAATTCCAAAATAATGAACAAGCAACATTGTATGCAAAGTGGTGTAGAACTGAACATTTGTAATGATATGGTTCAATTCTTATGGTCTTAATCTATTAAGAGACCTATTTTGATGATATTTTGGAAGTTAGAGATATTTTGAAGATTGGTGGATATAGTTTTGAAAATGTCTAATACGGTATGCACGTATAAGCATTGTATTTACCTTTCTCTCTGGAAATAAAAACTAGGAGTTTTTTGAGAAAAAAAAACATTTACTAAGATTTCATTATAAATTCATTCTATTGTGGTATGTTATGTTGCATGTGAAGTTATACTTTATTTCACCCCAAAAAATAACAGTATAATTGTTATTTCATAGAAATGAAATTTGTTGGGTAAGATTGTCATTGATGTGAAAGACATTTACTAATAACAAAGGAAAATATTAAGTCCAGTCGAACTATTATCGAAAGTGTTGTCAAAATTGTTCATTAAGTCTAAGTCAAACTATTGTCAAAAGTGTTCATTAAGTTGAAGTAGAAATATTTCTGAAAGTGTATATTAACTCGTAGTCGAAATCTTTATAAAAGTGTATATTAACTCGAAGTCGAACTCTTGTTGAAAGTGTTGTTGAAAGTGTTCATTAAGTCAAAGTCCACCTACTCGACCTATTGTATGATGGTTGAGTCTCCGTAAGTTGAATTCGAAGTCGACTTAGTCGACTTAGTCAATCGAATCGATCTGTTATCAACCATTGACAGTCAAAGTTAACCTATTGTTTACTATTGTCAATCAAAGTTGACTAATCGACCTAATCTACCTATTGTCAACCATTGATAGTCAAATTCGACTGTTTGTGGACCATTGTCAGTTGAGTCGAAAATGGACAAAACCAAAGTTGAAGTGAATGTCGAAGTCAAAATGATCGAGTAAAAAAAACACTATATTTTTGTGGTTGATTCTCGACATCAGAATTGAAAAAGCCAAAGTCGAAGTCAAAATGGTGGAGTAAAAAACACGCAATAATATTTATGGTTGATTATCGACATCAAAAGTGATTGGTTGGATTCATAATTGACAACATGTTGTAAATCAAAACATACAAAGGGTCGGAAGTTAACTAGTCTGAATTGAGATCATGAAGTCAAATATTTTGTAACCATATAATTAAATTTGTAGGAATAATAGAGAAGGTAATTCTAAATTAGTTTTAATAGTTAATGGTCATGATGAAGAGTTGTGACTATTAGGTATAGAGGCATGATTGAGGGTATATTAATAATTCTCTAGTCATTCAATTAAATAGTTGAAGAACACACAAAAATGAAAATATAAGGTGTACAGAAAACAACAAACACATAATTGTTTTAAGGGAGGTTGGGAGGCGCAAGGGAATGCAACAAAATCTTGTAGTGATTCGAATATTCCTTCTAGTTGTAGTTAGTAAACGAGGTGCAGGTGCATCCTTCATTCGTATCTGAGAATCTTGGGTGTTTTCACATCCAGCAAGTTGATGCTTGCAAAATACTTGTAAATAAAATTTTGCAGTAATAGAAAGTTTTTGTGGTTTTTCCCAGTGGGTTTCCATGATAAAATAATATGTTTTGTTTCTATTTTTTTTTTAAATAAGGTGATAAAAATTAAATAAATACCTAATACTAATTCACCCCTCCCTCTGTATTATTTTTTTTTTCCAAAAATTTGTATCAGAGCAGGTCTTTTCACTAAAAGTTTAGTTGCTTGAAGAGATATCATTTATCACCATGGATAAACAAGAAAAAATTACCTCCAAGGTTCCACTATTCAATGGTAAATATTATGTGTTCTTGAGTGTTAGGATGAGAAATCATTCAGTGTCTACTGGACTCGAAGTTTGGTTGTCTGTAGAAACAAGGTATATATACCCAAAATCAGATCATAGGACAAAAGTAGATCATTGAAGGTAGCGTAGTCAATGGATTGAGAGGGAAGAGGAGAGATTCTGAATGAGATCAAGTTTAGATACCTGACACACTATTCTAAGTGGAATAAATTTACTTTATCTAGAGCACACCATAGAAAGTAGTATCATACCAAAAATATCATCTTAAAACTAGGCAATAGTTGGTTCCGTCGCATATGTTCAATCTTGGAGGGAATGGATTTAACATGGATGGTCCATCAATCAAGTTAATTAAATATAATGGATTGAATTATTGGGCATTTCAAGAGATATGAGACCTTGTGTTGATACGTTTTCTCAACCATTCAATCATATTCGATTCCAAATGACACACAATTTTTTTTAGGGTCAATCTTCTTAATCTTATTTAGATGATACATTTATGGTTGTCAAAGAGGGTTGCTTGTAAATATAGCTATTTTATAACTGAAGAAACAACATGAAGCAAATTATAACAATTCCTCCTTAAAACATATTCATGAGATAGAAAAGGATATGCGGATCAAACCAAAATGACATTGAATCAATATCTTTCACTTTACTTATTAGCTAAGATGGGAATAAGATCTATGCTATAAGACTCAATTTCTTACATCAAATAAAATGATTCTTTGATAACATATTTATATTTTATTGTTCCATTTCAAATCATGGTTCACTAATATTTACAATCAATGGAAGATAATATGATGCCTCTATTATTGCTATTAATCAAAGCATAAATAAAATGATTCTCTGCTAACATATTTATATTTTATTGTTTCGTTTCAAATCATGGTTCACTAATATTTACAATCAATGGAAGATAATATGATGCCTCTATTATTGCTATTAATCAAAGCATAACTTTCCACAATAGACATGGCATCCATTTCTACTTTCTTGTTCAATAGGGATTTAATTACTCTGAAAACCTAAAGGTTGCATAAAACAAGATAAGGTAAAATAAATTTTATTAACATCTAACAAATGACCATAAATATGTCAAAGGGATTGCTAAGTACATAAAAAAACCATGCATAGTGGGATTATGAGTTCATCTCTTATAAAATCATGTCAAGCCTTTGATGTCAAAGATATATAATCTAAAGTCTATTATCAAAGAAATAAAAAGATACAAAGTTGGGAGTCTCATAAAAGAAAGGAATTTGATCAATACCATATAAAGTGACAACAAATGATGGAGGACTATCCAAATGATCTAGAAATCATGGAAGATTTAGGTACAACATGTTGTCTCAAAGATGTTTCTCTTTGCTTAGAACTATATGAGTGAGGAGAGTGTCTATTGTTAGCATAGGAATTGTCCCAAGCCCAGACCCAACACCATCACAAGGGACTCATGCACAAAGATCATGGATTTGATCAAGATATCATGGCTTTGGAATTTGAGGTGGAAGTAGTTTGTACATGCCTCTTTGTGACTCTCTGTATGAGCATTGAGAATAAGGAGGTTATTGTCTTGATAGTGTATAAATTCAATCCCCATTGACCACATATCTAAAGAATATATAAAAGCATAAGCCTTTTAATGACATCCAAAATATCCATCTTGGAAAAAATGTCTTGAAAATAGCAATGAAAACATTGTCACTCCATAAGGGCTAGGGAAACCATACCCTTTGTTGATTCAATGTTGGAGATCTCATCTCAAACTATACTAAGGCTCAAAATAATTAAACACCCATATAAGTGTTACACCATATCCTAGTGTAATTAGTTATCCCATATCCAGGTTATGGAGAAAGATGTTCCATATTTAGAATACGAATGAATAAATAACTAATATATGAATGTATGATTGATTACAATGGATATGGTTTCCTTAAATATGGCTTTGCCATCAATTATTGAAGAGGCACTTCTCTTTATAAACTATATGTAATATTATTAATTACTACTCCTAATGGTTACCTATTTATTTACTATTTTATTGTTGTAACATTGCCTTCCCCTTAGAAAAACTTTGTCCTCAAAGCTTAGATTATTGATGTCGTCTTTTCATTATTGTTTTGTGTTGAAACAAGGTCATTACTTCCTTTATGCCTTTTGTTTTAGAATTTGTATTAGGTATGTGCATGGTATTTAGACAATAGTTTGTTAATTCCCCTTCACTTGTAACTTGAATTTGTACGCCATTTCATTTATTATTGTTGTCCCATTTTCATGTACATGAATACGAGGAATATTTTTGTAACTGACCGTATCCAGATTTTTTTTAGAAACCACGTGTCCCACGATACTTAGGATGTCATCACGTAACATTTCCCTTTTATTATCCTTACGATTTAAATTGAGAAGTGTCGCCTCCTGAGGGTTCTCACACTCAAAATCATCAAAGTGTTACGTTTAGGTTTCTCTAGGGTGGTAGGACAGTTAAGGTAGAAGATGAATCTAAAATATATGATTTATTTAGCTTGAATTCCTTTGCATACTATAGGATCCATCTTTTGTCATTGTATTGATTGTCATTAATATTATCAAAAGCAATGGATTGACTCTTATTACGATCTTGGTCAAGCCCATTTTTATTTTTATCAATTCTATTATTGTTATTTTGGTCATCCCAAAGATATTTTGTCTCCTTGTCTTTTTTATTGTCTTGATCGACTTTGTTGCTCTCATTTTTGTTGACATACTGGTCCAACATATCTGAGTTGTTGATATGGTTTGTACTAGACCTTAATTTTTCTAATACTTCCATTATTGTATTATAGTTATGTGTCATGATGGTCAGGTTTTGTGCCATGGTGCTTACATTCTGTGTCATCACACTCATGTTGTCATCTAACCCTTTTTGTTTCTCATTCATGATGTCTAGTTTGTCATCAAGCCTTCTTTCTAATACTACAACAACTTCTCCTTTGATTTCTTTCTTAAGTGTTGCATTTCTATTTTTCATTTCTCCATTCAAGGTTTTTGGTTGGTGGCAAAATCCTTGATGTCCTTCTCCTATTTTTCGACTTGGTCTTTTAGTTCTTTCATGGTTTTGGTCCTTGTATGTGGAGGTGTGTATTTGGACGCTATTTTTTCCTTATTGAGAGTTAAAGACACTTGAATTCTTTGATATATTTGATGAACTAATAAGAATATATAATAACAACTACTATTAGGATTATTGAATAACATTCAAAATAAAATCAATAAATATAAAATTATATTTAAATATTTTTATTCTTAATTTCCTTTTGAAATTTTAAAATTTAATTAAAAAATAAATATTAATATAATAGAAATTATATAATATTTAATTTTTTATTAAACGTTTTAGTGTTGAAGAGTAGCAATGTACAAGCCTAGAAAAATAGTGATGGGAGTGTTGGAGTACAACAACAAGGGCGACGACTAGAGGAGAAGGAATACAAGTGAGAGGGTGAGTGTTGGAGTACAACAGCAAGGGCAATGAGTAGAGGAGAGAGAACACAGGTGGGAGGGCTTGCAAGCACGCAGGTAGGAGGCTTGTAGGCATGTGAGTGGCTAGCGGAAGTGGAGCGAAGGGCGTGAAAGCTCGAGAGTGCGTGGGGAGTGGAGGGAAGACTAGCATGGAGAGTGCAATGACAGACACAAGCAGAGGGAGGGGCATGGAGCTTGTAGAGTGTGTAGGATGGGGAGGATAGATGAAAATGAAAGGGTGGATGGGCATTGGGATTGTTCAAAATGGAATGGGTGTGATGGTGGGAGTGGTAACTTAGGGAGTGTGAAATCCGGGGAGGAGAGAACTATGGAGAGGAGCGTGGTTTTGCAACTGCGTAGGGATGTGAGGGAATGGACATCTAGGTCCATGGGTCTACGTGGGAGAATATCGTAGTGATCGAGGGTGAAGGGGGAGTGGAAGTGGAGAGAACGTGTAAGAGAGTGGAAGGGGTTGCACAAGCATGAAGGAGTCGGTCACGTAAGCCTAAATGAGAAGAGTGTAACACAATCACGGGGAAGAAATTTGGATGCAAGGAGTGCAGTAGATCAATGGCGAGATGAAGTTGGTAGGAGGGAGGGATGGACGCGACTAAGGAGATGGACCCAGTTTGTAAATAGAGGTGGAGGTGGTGCAGAAGTGGGAAATTGGAAAAGAGGCAAGGATAAGGATGGTGGAAGATATCGAGAAATGGAGCAACGAGAAAAATTAGGAGACGATGAGCCGAATCCGAGCTCATATTAGGAGGAGAAAATCCACTCTGATACCGATGTTACACCATATGCTAGTATAATTAGCTAGCCCATATCCAGTTTATGGAGGAAGACGTTCCATCTTCAAAATATCAATGAATAAATAATTAATAAATGAAGGATGGATGATTGATTACAATGGATATGGCTTCCTTAAATATGTCTTGGCCATCAAATATTGAAGATACACTTCTCTTCATAAACTATATTTAATATTATTAATTACTATTACTAATGGTGACCTATTTATTTACTATTTTATTATTGTAACAATAAGTGTAACTAGTGGTGATCTCAATCTCCTCATCCTAAAATATAAATGAAATATGACAAAATACTTTTCAAGCCATTGAAAATCTTAAAATTGGTGTTACCAACCAAGGTTGATTGTCAAATGCCAAATATCATAGAACTTGGACTTGAGTCATCTAGTTTTCTCTATAGAACCTTCATAATGGAGGCCAAGAGGACCATATCATTAGTGAAAAGTAGGATGGATTGAAGACATGTTGAAGGAGCAAACATTGCTCAAGCTAGATATGCTCTTGCACAAAGGATTTCAATTCAAACATTATATTTCCAAAACAATGTGGATAAGGGAGGACACCCTTTATTCACCACAATGGTATTCCTAATAAATATAATAATCCATGTGTCGTGTAGAAACAACTGAAAAAAAAACTCAAAGACACAAAAATAATGAGGAGACTCTAATGCCAATGTACCAATCTCTAAAACAATGCCTCCCTCACAACCAAGTCAATCCCATTTCAAAATTCAACAAAACATATAAGAATTTCAAATAGCAATCTCTCGCTACCTTTATGATGGTTCCAAGGGTTGACAACACGGTTAATGGCCTAGTACTACATTCAAAATCTTGCCTTGAAGAATTCCTTCATCATGTATCTTTGATAGCCTCTAATGGAAGGAAATATAGTATAGCTTCTAGAAAGTGTGATCCACCATGAATCTGTCCGTAGTCCTGCCAATTCCCTGTTATTTGTGTTGGCAATCACATAAATCTCTATCTTATATAGGGCATATCATGAGCTGTATCAATCCTTTTTTACTCGGGCAAGCGTTAGCAATATTTCCTTCGACCATGAGGTTATCAATCGATTAACTAATGTTTTGGCTTCGATTTCAATTGCTTCAACAGGTGCCGCTTCAATCATATCAACTCCAACCAACTGGGGAACTGCTACCGCTTCTTTGCATGGACCATAATTTGTTGATCAAGTAGATAATATGGATAGACCATGCAAGTGGGAATCTTGAACAAACCACATAGTTAATTAAATCAACAATATATTAGACCAATGGATAAATGACATGCTAAAAACTTTGCATGGAAACCATGAATAAAATAAGAATAATAGACAAGAAAATCATTAAAAAAAATTACAAGCAATTTGTGAAAAGAAGGAAAAAAAATCCAATAACAAATCATTCCACAATAAACTATTAAAATAATAAATAATGTAAGCAAATAAGCATGACCAAGCTAAAAAAGATACTTAAATGTTCTATAATAGAGGTGGTGATTAAACACATCATTGAATTTAACATACAGAAAATTGACGAACCTCATCACGCTTTAAGCTCTCCAATGACCGAAGTCTCCCTGAATACAAATTGATTATAGATGTTAAGAGAGGAAAAATGGTGGACACAAGTTTGTGAAGTAAGTAAACATAAGAAGTGGTATAGTCAAAACACTACCGCAAACTTCAAAGTACCCTATCCCTTTTACACAAGTGAGCCATAATTATCCTCACTATACATTAATCTTGTAGATGATGGTGTGATCAACATTTCACATGAATGACGCCATGGCCACAAACGGTTGTCAAAGCCCAATCGATGAGTTTCTAAAACGCCTTACATACTCTTAAAACGTGATTGATTTTGCATCTATGTAAGACCATTAATATGTACACACGTAGTCAATTCGAATTTGAATGGTGAACACCAGAACATCTATATGTGGTTGGATCAGATCGCAAGGATAAAATGGTTGAGAGATAGTTACATGTTATCAATGACATTCTATTATCCATTTATCAACTATTAATCTAAGAATCTTAGGATTTTTAAAGAAAAAATATTTTCAGTAAACTAAGTTTCAAATCAAAAGAACCATCAAAAGAACCATAATAAAGTCCGGAAACAAAGAGTAAGTAATCTCAACCCAATCAAAGCAAATATATTTATCACAAAGATGAAGATACCTAATTTCACCAATGGCAAGTTTAATTTCAAGGTGGCTTCATAATGAAGCAAGCCTATGCGGCATAATCAAGGAATACCAAAGGTAAAAACAGGTTGGTCTCCCACAAATATAAACAAGATTTCCTATCAGATTCAAGAATGTTACAAGGAAGGCCAACCTGTAAGTAGATTACATGGCTAATCAAGCATTCCTCTTGAAAGTGGAAGGAACTATGGAACTGAGTACTAAGAAAACCAGAGGACCAGAAATTGAAAAAATATAATTGCGATTGCCTTCCAAGCTACCATAGGTGATAAGATTATTAGACATACCGATTAAATTGCTCCCATGAATTCAACCCACTTCTTCCCGACTCCACCCATTCCAGATAGCTCTCTACCACCTCCTCTTCTTCTTTTGGGCCATTTTCCAGTGTCTTTAGCCCCAGCATCCTGTAAAACATAAACCAAAAAAACTTAAAAGAAATAAATAATAACAACTCTACTTTTCTGTGAAGAAAAATCGAGACAGACCTGAGCGGTGAATTACCATAAAAAAATCTAGTCATTTAACCTTGATTAACAAAGAGCTTGGTCCAACACTCTACAGAGGCGATAAATGTTATAGAGATAAAAAATGACGGTAGAGTCAATTAGGGTTAGGGTTTTAGTAATAAAACTAGCACATCCGCATCGCATATAATATACCGATGGAGAACGTAATGATAATGTGGTTGTCTACGGTTAGCTTCAAATTGAAATGTAATTATATTTTACAGTAAAATAAGATGAAAAAAAATATATAAATACACATATCTAGACAAACCAATTCTGGTCATTATAATGCAAAACAGCATTAACTATTGCATAGCTAGTAATCTCCGAGAACAAAACGAACGACATCACCTACTGAGATACAAATCAAGAGAATTGGGGAATTACCATTTGAATACATATACGGAAGAGAATTAGATGAGAACAAGCTTTTTGGCTTCATGGGTGGACTAACATTAACTCCAGCCGAACTTGAACAAACAGAACAAACCAAACCAATTCTGATCATTAACATGGAGCATGTTGGCTCTTCATTCATCGTCGTCATCGTTTTTTTACCAAAAAATGACAGAACCACCTACTACCTCGATTTTGAATCATATAAAAAGACAAATGTAATGGAAACAGCAAGATAGAAAAAGCCAAATGTAACGAAGTTGCAAGACCAGTTAGTCTGTTACAGGAAAAGCCAAATGTAACGAAACAGAAAGACTGGCAATGAATGGAAACAGCAAGCCCTGGCTCTCGAAAGAGCAGTTGAAACCAAAACAGAAAGTTTCCCACAAAAGCGATTAAACCTGCACACGAGGGGTGTTTTAAACGTTGTAGAGAAGCATCAAACGTTGATTTTGATGGGCTGGCATGTTTTAAAATTAAACGTAATAATGACTCACTTGAGTCCGAACGTTTTCCCGAGTATTTTCTTAGTTAATCTTCATAAGCGATTTTGCTGCAGGTTCTGATGACTAAATGGCAAAGTTATGGAATATGGTGAAAAATCAAGGTTATCCATAAATCATTGTCATATTAAAAAAAATTGATAAAATTGATAACACATTCATAAAATTGTTTATTTTAATTATTAAAATAATTTAATTATGTATATAGTTATTTAGATATTATTTTAAATTTTGGATTTGCTTTAGCTAATAACAAGATTAACCTAAGTGTAACAAGTGTATAATAAGTATTCATTTCATAACAAATATTAATTTCATGGTAATTGTATCTTGTTATGCTTAAATGACATAGGGATAATAATAATCATTTGTTTAAATTGATTAGAATGTTTTTTTTCAACAAAGAAAGATAAAATTCCAATCAATTAAAACTTCAAAAAACTAATAAAATTTGGATATTTTTTGTTATATTAGATGTGATCTAAGAAACATTTTCACTATCTACCTATGAAGTTCTTATTTTCAATCACATGTCATATATTATTTAATTAACTAATTGATATCTCTTTCTAAGTACAAATTTGATTATATCTAGTTAGTTACTTGATCTGAATATTTGAGAATTTACCGGGCCCTTATTGAAAGTATCCATTTGGACCTTAACTATTCTTCTCAGGAAGTTGAAATCTATATGACCCTTTTTAGAGAATTTCATGATGTTTTCGCTTGGAGCTACGAATAAATGTCAGGGGTTGATCCTTCAATCATTGTATCGATTTCATATATCTCAATATACCTTATCCAAAGGACAACTACCCTACTCTGTATATCAATCAAATTATCGATAAATATGCCTGAAGTGTGATATTTTCATTCATGGATGGTTTTCTTGGCTATAATCAGATAGAGATACTCCCCCTTCTGATCAATATTTGAGAATTTATCTATCTTTACAATTTTCATTGTTTATTGCCTATTTGCAAATTACATGGAATTTTTTATAATGATGATTTAATGCATATTTCATCATTTTATTTAATATCGTTTGTTTGCACATCCAAGAATTGATCCCTATGAGGGCATGATAGATCCATCATAGATCGATAGTATTTCCAATCCCATGTCATTGAGGGTGAGAGGCCCTTTCTACAAACAAATATGGCACAGAAGAAAAATATGCACCCTAACTTGAGAGAGAAAATATGCACCAAAAGGGATTTGATTTGGATTTGTATATTACCTAATTTTTTAAACAAGATAGCTTTCAACACTACTTCATATAGATATATAGAAATTATCTATTCTTACATGTTCCCAATTTACATTCCTTTTACCTATTTGCAATTTACATGGATTTTTTTTAATAATGGTGGTGGATTTCATCTTTTATAATCTCATCTATTGTAGTTTTATCACCAGCATAGACCCATCTTAATTTAATCCCTATTGCGGTATAATAGATTCAGACTCAAGCTCGATCTATGTTGGTTTAAGAAAAATGTTTTTGTGAAATCATCTATAGGTCAATCTAAATATGCAATAATGTATTTTTTATTCATTAGTTTGTATTATTTTATAAAATAGTAATAGACATCTATGTATTTGGTCACCTTAGGCATATCAAAATTCTTTCCCATTTTAACTTAGAGCAAGAGATTCAATGCGTCTTTTCCAATATTTGTTTCAACAAGCTATCAAGGGTCTCTTTTGACACATTAGATGTGTTGAGGCCTGGAAAATTGTATGTAACAACAGTTAGGGATTCTCCCCAGTAAACGTTCCCAACTAGCCCGTTACTGTTTGGTATGGGGAATCTGTCCAGTTTACAGTCCAACTACTGTAGGTCAAGTAACAAAATAAAAGGTTTTACCAGTTACGGCCCGGTCCACCGTGTACTTTTTTAGTTTTTTGTATTTAAGTATGAGATGCAAGTGCCTATCTAAAAAAGAAGATTGATAGAGAATACGAGGAGCGGTCACAATGTGATGCACAGGTTTTTACCTCTCATCTTAACTCTTTCGCATCTAAACCACACACAACAAGAAAAAACTAAAACTAACTGTCTAACCTATCCCTAGGGAGCAAGATTATTATTCATCAATTAGTAATGTATTTTGTGCATGCATTAAGAAAAATCATAGATAGCTGTTACTTATTTCAAAACACATGAACATTTATAGATATATGAACAACCAGATAGCTAATTGTTTATGAACAACATTCATTACTCATAGTGGAAATTTCATAGAATAAACTAGAGCGCATTCATAACAAGAACATAGGTTCAAAGAGTTAGAACGATCTCACAGTTAATGGATAATAGCTGAAAACGAAATATTTCACATTCAACAAATCCATAGCACAGCATTTGAAACCTTCCACAAATATTTCTCCAATAGGAAACTTGTAATTTCTTTATTGCAAAAGGAAATAGTTCTTCTTACAACATACTCTCACAAATCTATCTGGGAAAAAGTCCTTCTCATTATATAACTCTCCTATACTTATACTACAAGCAAAACTCTTGGGCTACCCTTCAGTGGCCTTTGGACTCCTCCCCCAACCATTCATTCTCACAATTTTGTCTTTTAGTGAGTGATCATGATTCATACAATACGTTACATTTCAGATTTAGATTTTAAAAGCACTTTTATAATGAGAGACCAACTTGATCAGTGATAAACTTTTCCCAAGCCTAGGCCTCTGCTGCTATCGAATCCACTAGTCCTTTTAGACCTTGTTGATCTCAGACCTTCACTTTATCCTTCCTTTTTCTATCTCTTTTTTATGTTTCAGCCTCTTCTTTCCTTGCTGTCTCCCTTCTGTTTTGACTTCTAGACATATCTTCTCTACAGCAGCAATTACCCTGTCATGAATAACCAATTCTTAGATCACTTAGCGTTTGAAAAAGTAATGCAAACAGTATTAAAACATACATCTTGTAAAGTGAACTATCAAAAATATTAATGCATGAAGAGAAAAAATGATAATGCAATGAAAATCCTTCCCTTTCATATCTTGAACTCCGCTAAATCCACTGTCCAAACTAAAATCACAAGCCCAAAAAACAAACTCTTTACTCAATCTAGGCCACCTCTAGACCAATTCAACATCCTCCGATGAAAGCATGAGAGCTGAAAAAAGTAACCGCCATCGAAAAATAGGGTAAAAGCACATGAGAAAGGCGGGAAAACCCTCACCAGCGGGGAAAATGCTAAGCAGTCGAATGGTTAGTGCACTAAGGAGCCGCAACGGCGGAAGACATAAGGACTATGGCTTCTGGGACAAAAGGACATCGTCGACGATCGAAAGAACGAGGAACTAGCTAGAAATGCATCGACAGATAAATCAACTAAAAATCAGAAAGATAGTGCGAACGATCGCTGCAACAGTGGATGCCAAACTGACTACGGACCCTGCAAATCACGACACCATCGGCGATCAGAACAACTGAAGATCATGCATCGGCAAAGCAAAGGGCTAGTACTCCGATCAAATGTCAAAAACAGTTCTGAATAGAGAAAAGAAAACAAATCATTTAAAAACAAAAACTCACAGAATCAGCAAAGATATGGGCTTCCATCAGGGTACTTGCAATCTACCATCCGAAACGGCGACAACGCAAAGGACTAATGCTCCGATCATGAGAAAACAAAATGACACCAAAAACCAAAAAATGAAGGAGATAAACCATCAGCAAAAAACATGATTCCCATCGAGACGTTCATTAGTTAGCTTCCGCAACGACGGCTGTGTAGAGAACTACGGCCCCAATTCACTGTTCAATAAACTTCTGACAGTGAAAAAGGCAACTATCGACAAACCAAAAACTTCAAGTTCAAGTAAAACAAAGATAGTCATTCAACTTCTGAAAATGGTAAACAATGTACCTCAATCCAACCTCAAAAGATCCAAATTTGTAACAGAGGACAACAAAGTTCAGCAATCCAAAACACATCCAGGCAAGATAAAATTTAAAAGTAGGGTCTAGATTTTTTTTGAAATTTGGGAAATAGTTGCAGCTGCAACAAGATGAAATAGAAAAGTGAAAAAATAGGCATCCCTCAACTTACATGGATAGTTTGAGACACATACACAATCAATCTTTTGACGAGTAAAGAAGATAAAATGTAGGAAATTGAATGATGTTTTCTTATAGCACATAGAGGTCGATGTCCTTTAGTGCACCAACCAATTGTTTTTCAAAATGCTTGACAAATGGAAGAGTTATGGACAAAACACTAACAATATGTTTTTTGAGTTGAGTCATGACACAAGAAAAATAGAAAAAAGAATATTATCTTTTTAAAAAATTACATATTTGGAATCTGAAGAAAAAATGTTATTCAGATGTAGAATTTCATTAAAATTATTGTGTGCAACATACTCTAATCAGGGGTAAAACAAAATCATATTGAGAAAATGGTGAGATACCTAATTAGCTATAGTTGACCATATTCCACACCACAGGTTTCGTTAACCCAAAGCTAATTCTGAAGCCAACACATAGGTAGAGTAATGACACCCAAATAGATACCAAAAGCTTGATCTTAGTGCTAAGAAATACGAGTGCATTTATTTTAAGTTCAAGATTTCCTTTACCACCTATCTGGGTGCTGTGAAAACCAAAAAGCATACATGTTTTGTAGAGCTAAAATGTGCGCGCATTTTGGAAAAAATCAAATTCACCTTAGGGGTAAGGGGGTGAAGGGGAATTTGGAGAGATAAATATATATAGATCAGGCTTGGGGGTATGGGTTTAGGGAGGATTATGGTAGCTACGAGGAATTGATCTCAGGAAATGAGCCAGGATGGAGTGATAAAAAAAAGTGCAAGGGAAGTTGATTCTGATACCCTAATGATGATTCAAGACAATAACAATAAAAAATTTGGTGTTTCATCCTAACAACAGAGGCATTGGACACTATTCAAATGCAAGAATTGAATGGAAAAACTATTGTTGATATTCCAATTATTGAATCTATGATTCACAATAGAAGGTGTGTTTCATCCTCGATAAATGGGGCAAAGCAAAGTAGTGAAAACAAGAAATTAAAGGGACAACTCTTAGCATCCAATTTATGGAAACTAACAATCATATTAAAACCGTTGTTTTTAAAGAAAGTAATAGACACGCAAAAAAGAAAAAATTCCAAAGTAATGAGCGAGGAACATTGTATGCAAAGTGGTGTAGAACTTAACATTTGTAATGATATGGAATTCTTATGGTCTTAATCTATTAAGAGACCTATATTGATGATATTTTGGAAGTTAGAGATATTTTGAATATTGGTGGATATAGTTTTGAAAAGGTCTAATACGGTATGCACCTATAAGCATTGTATTTACCTTTCTCTCTAGAAATAAAAACTTGGAGTTTTATGAGAAAATAAGGAACATTTACTGAGATTTCATTATAAGTTCATTCTATTGTGGTATGTCCTGTTACATGTGTAGTTATACTTTATTTCACCCCAAAAATTAACAGTATAATTCTTATTTCATAGAAATGAAATCTTTTGGGTAAGATTGTCATTGATGTGAAAGATGTTTACTAATAACAAAATAAAATATTAATTCCAAGTCGAACTATTATTGAATGTGTTGTCAAAAGTGTTCATTAAGTCGAAGTCAAACTAATGTCAAAAGTGTTCATTAAGTCGATGTCAAAATATTTTCGAAAGTGTTTATTAAGTCAAAGTCGAACTATTGTCGAAAGTGTTTGAAAGTGTTCATTAATTCAAAGTCCACCTAATCAACCTATTGTATGATGGTTGAGTCTCCGAATTTGAATTCGAAGTCGACTTAGTCGACCTAGTGAATCTAGTCGATCGGTTATCGACCATTGACCGCCAAAGTTAACCTATTTTCTACTATTGTCAATCAAATTTGACTAATCGACCTAATCTACCTATTGCCAACCATTGATAGTCAAATTTGATTGTTTGTCAACCATTGGCAGTTGAGTTAAAAATGGATAGAACCAAAGTTGAAGTCGGAGTCAGAGTTCTACATTGGATTAAAAACTCAGAATTGGAAGAGTTCAGTTCGACATCAGAATTGACAAAGTTGAAGTCAATGTCAAAGTCAAAATGATCGAGTGAGAAACACACAATATATTTTTGTGGTTGAGTCTTGACATCATAATTGACAAAGATGAAGTCTAAGTCGAAATGATGGAGTAAAAAACACGCAGTAAAATTTATGGTTGATTATCGAAATCAAAAGTGACCATTCGGATTCATAATTGACGACATATTGTAAATCAAAAGATACAATGGATTGGAAGTTAACCAGTTGAAATCGATATTACGAAGTCAAATATTTCGTAACCATATAATTAAATTCGTAGGAATAATAGAGAAGGTAATTCTAAATTAGTTTTAATTGTTAAGGGTCATGATGAAGAGTTGTGACTATATAGAGGCACGATTTAGGGTATATTAATAAATCTCTATTCATTCAATTAAACAGTTGAATTACACACAAAAAGGAAAATATAAAGTGTACGAAAAAACAAAGAATGCATAATTGTTTTAAGGGAGGCTGGGAGGCGCAAGGGAATGCAACAAAATATTGTAGGAAGTCAAAGATTCCTTATAGTTGTAGTTAGTAAATGAGGTTTAGGTGCATCCTTCATTCATAGCTAAAAATCTTTGTTGTTTTCGCATACAGCAAGTCGATGCTTGCGAAATACTTGTAAATACATTTTTGCAGTAATAGAAAGTTTTTTTGGTTTTTCCCAGTGGGTTTCCACGATAAAATAATATGTTTTGTTTCTATTTTTTTAAGTTAAGGTGATAAGAATTAAATAAATACCTAACACTGATTAACCCCCCCCCCCCCTCCATATTAATTGTTTTTCCAACAATTGGTATTAGAGAAGGTATTTTCACTAAAATTTTAGTTGCTTGAAGAGATATCATTTATCACCATGGATAAACAAGAAAAAATTACCTCCAAGATTCCATTCAATGGTAAATATTATGTGTTCTTGAGTGTTAGGATGAGAAGTCATTTAATGTCTACTGGACTTGAAGTTTGGTTATTTGTAGAAACAAGGTATATATACCCAAAATATCCTCCTACAGGTCTTGAAGGAATAAAACATTTTGTGTACAATGCAAAAGATGTTAATGCAATTTTGGTTGGACTAAACATAACAATTTTGACAAAGTGATGCATTGCAATACAACGAAGGAGATTTGGGACAAGTTGAAGATCATCTGTGAAGTAGATACCAAGGTAAAATGGGCCAAATTCTAGACATTCAAATCTCAATTTGAAAGTCTAAAAATGAAGGAAGAAGAGAACAATTCAAAATACTTTTAGAGAAAAAATGAAATTCTTAATACAATTCAAGGGCTAGGAGCAGAATTGGAAGAAATTGAAATAGTTGAAAAACTGCTAAGATCACTTCCAATTATTTACAATCCTAAGATTCCTATCCTAGAAGATAGAGAAAATCTTGACAAACTTACCATGAATGAACTATATGAGATTCTCATAGCTTGTGAGATGGGAATTGGACAAGATAACTCTCAAAAGAAGGAAGAAATTTCAAAGCATCTAATGTAGCCAAGAAATCCAAAACTAAGATTCAATCAGAAGATTTTGATGATTAAGAAACACTTAATGTTAAAAATATTAAGAAAGGATCGAGTAAGTAAAAATGGAAAGTACCCTTAAAATTATTCAACTATGGGGGAATTGATCAATTTTCTTCCAAATGCCATTATCCCAAATACGAAGACAACGATGGGTGTCCTGAAAATTTCAAGAAGAACAAATGGGAATATAGGAGGAAAAACAAAAATAAGACTTTTCACTCCATGGATGATATTTCATCATATGAGTCTAGTGAAGATGGAGAAGTAGAAGTTCTATTCATGGGAATAAAAAGCGAAAACCTTGAAGAAGAATTATAAGCAATGGTGGACCTTGAAGCATAACTCATAAGTTCTCTTGAAGAATTAAGGAAGTATAAAGTTATGTACAAAAAATTAAAAACCAAAGTGACGTAGATTCAAGAGAAAAACAATGATACATAAGAATTATTGCTTTACTTAGAAAATCAGCTTCAAGAAGCTAAAAGGGTTGAAAACAATCTAGAACATTAACTCAAGAAAAGAGAGCAAGAATTGGAGAAATCTGAGGCAGAATTAGTCTCACGTAGAAATAAGATTGATCAAGAAACCTTACAATCAAAATTTGTGAGCAACTCAAAAAATATAGATGACATAATAAGTTGACAAGGATCATCCAGTAATAAAACTGGATTGGGCTATAAAAAAGGAATGAAGTCATAAAAACCCTCTCCCACAATGCAAGATGGAAACAAAAGGAGTTATGCCAATGTACTCAAAGACTCAATTCAAAAGGAAGACGGTCAGAAATATGATTATTTTGAAAATGAATGGAGGACAAATAAAGTGGCAAGAATACCAATGACAAACATAAATCCGCAACTCTCTTTGGGTAATTTCTATGTCTGTAACAATTTTGGGCATAAAGCATTTGATAGTAGGATGAACCAAAAACATAATAAAAAATATCACGACAAGTCAATTCTAGTGATCCTCCAAAAGGAAGAAGTCATAATTCCTTTGCACCTTTACAAAGGTATGACAAAGAATGATACAAATGTGGCAGCATGGGGCATGTTCATAGAAATTGTAAACCATTTACTCATATTGAAAAATAAATCACAACTAGAGACAAGGAACAAAGAAAAGTTTGGAAAAGAATAGAAGATGTGAATGAAAAATGTTCAATATCCCTATGTGCTACAAAAAGAAAAATCTATGGTACATGGACAGTTGATGTTCAAATCACATGACAGGAGACTCAAGCAAATTTATCAGCCTAAAATAATATCAAAAGGGAAAAGTCACTTTTGGAGATAATCTACCATCTAAAATAAGTGGGAAATGAATAATGGCTCTTAGCAATAAGGTTAATGAAAAAAATGTTTTGTTAGTAGAAAACTTAAAACCAAATCTCCTAAGTGTGAGTCAAATTTGTGACCAAGGGAACATTTGTATATTTGATTCCGAGAAGTGTGAAATCATAAAAAAAGACAAGAAAACTTGTTGGGATTGTTGTGAGAAATCCAAGGAATGTATACATCCTAGAAAATGAAGAATAATGTTATATGAGTCAGATTGATGAAAGCATGTTTTGGCATAGAAGGATGGGGCACTTGAAATTTGACAATCTTGTAAAAGTAAGTAAGAAGGGAGCCATAAGAAACTTACCAAAGATCATAAAACCTATGAACTATGTTTGTAGACATTGTCTCATGGGAAACAAACAAAGGCAAGCTTTAAGATCAAAGAGCATACAACATCACTAGATGTGATCTAGGAAACATTCTCACTATCTATGTATGAAGTTCTTCTTATTTTCAATCACATGTCATATATTATTTAATTAACTAATTAATATCTCTTTCAAAGTACAATTTTGATTATATCCATTTAATTAATTGATATGGATATTATATAATTTATCTATCTTTACATCTTTACAATTTACATTGTTTCTTACCTATTTGCAAATTACATGGAATTTTTTATAATGATGATTTTATTCATATTCCATGATTTTATTTAATATTGTTTATGTCCGTGTCCAATAATTGATCCCTATGAGGGCATGATAGATCCATCATCCATCATAGATAGAGAGTATTTCCAATCCCATGTCCTTGCTGGTGAGAGACCCTTTCTACAAACAAATATGGCAGAGAAGTGTAAGTAAAATAATTACAATGTCGTCTTTAATGTAAAACATAAAAGGGGACTTGACATATGAAACTTTAATAAACTAACAAAATATTAAGTAAATAAAAATTTTACACTATGGACCCTAACCTAAAGTTCAAAACCAAAGAGAGAAAAATATGCACCAAAAGGGATTTGATTTGGATTTGTATATTACCTAATTTTCTAATCGAGATAGATTTCAACACTGCAAAATTTATTATATCCAATAAATTACTTCATATAGATATATAGAAATTATCTATTCTTACATGTTCCCAATTTACATGTCTTTTACCTATTTTCCATTTACATGGATTTTTTAATAATGGTGCTCGATTTCATCTTTTATAATCTCATTTAATATAGTTTTATCACCATCATAGACCCATCTTAATTTGATCCCTATGGGGGTATGATAGATTCGGAATCAAGCTAGATCTATGTTGGTTTAAGAAAAATGTTTTGGTGAAGTCATCTATAGGTCAATCTAAATATGCAATAATGCAATTTTTATTTATTATTTTGTATTATTTTTATAAAATAATAATAGACATATATGTATTTGGTCACCTTAGGCATATCAATATGCTTTCCCATTTTAACTTAGAGTAAGAGATTTAATGCGGCATTGCCGATATTTTTTTCTGCAAGCTATCAAGGGTCTCTTTTGACACATTAGATGAAATAGAAAAGTGAAAAAATAGGCATCCCTCAACTTACATGGATAGTTTGAGACAGATACAAAGTCAATATTTTGATGAGTAAAGAAGATAAAATGTAGGAAATTGAATGATGTTTTTTTATAGCACGTAGAGGTTGGTGTCCTTTAGTGCCCCAGCCAATCGTTTTTCAAAATGCTTGAGAAATGGAAGAGTTATGGACAAAACACTAACAATATGTTTTTTGAGTTAAGGAATCATGACACAAGAAAAATAGAAAAAACAATAATATGTTTTTAAAAAATTACATATTTGGAATCTGAAGAAAAAATGTTATCCGGATGTAGAATTTCATAAAAATTATTGTGTGCAACATACTCTAATCAGGGGTAAAACAAAACTATATTGAGAAAATGGTGAGATGCCTAATTAGATATGGTTGAAGATATTCCACACCACACGTTTGGTTAACCCAAAGCTAATTATGAAGCCAACACATAGGTAGAGTGATGACACCCAAACAGGTGGAAAAGCTTGGTCTTAGTGCTAAGAAATACGAGTGCATTTATTTTAAGTTCAAAAATTCCTTTACCACCTGTCTAGGTGCTATGAAAACCAAAATGTGTACATGTTTTGTAGAGCTAAAATGTGCACGCATTTTGGAAAATTTCAAATTCACCATAGGGGTAAGGGGGTGAAGGGGGATTTGGAGAGATAAATATGTATAGATCGGGCTTGGGGGGTAGGGGTTTAGGAAGGATTATGGTAGCTATGGGGCATTGATATCAAGAAATGAGCCATGACAGAGTGATCAAACAAAAAAAATGCAAGGGAAGTTGATTTTTATACCCTAATGATGATTGTAGACAATAACAATAAAAAATTTGGTGTCTCACCCTCAACAAGAGAGGAATTGGACACCGGTCAAATGCAAGAATTGAATGGAGAAACTATTGTTGATATTCCATTGATGGAATCTATGATTCACAACAGAATGTGTGTTTCATCCTCGATAAATGGGGCAGAGAAAAGTGGTGAAAAACAAGAAATTCAAGGGACAACTCTTAGCATCCAAGTGATGGAAACTAACAATAATATTAAAGCCATTGTTGTTAAATCAAGTAATAGACAAGAAAAAAGAGAAAATTCCAAAATAATGAGCAAGCAACATTGTATGCAAAGTGGTGCAGAACTAAACATTTGTAATGATATGGAATTCTTATGGTCTTAATCTATTAAGAGACCTATTTTGATGATATTTTGGAAATTAGAGATATTTTGAAGATAAGTGGATATAGTTTTGAAAATGTCTAATACGGTATGCACCTATAAGCATTGTATTTACCTTTCTCTCTGGAAATAAAAACTTGGAGTTTTTTGAGAAAAAAAAACATTTACTAAGATTTCATTATAAATTCATTCTATTGTGGTATGTTATGTTACATGTGAAGTTATACTTTATTTCACCCCAAAAAATAACAGTATAATTGTTATTTCATAGAAATGAAATCTATTGGGTAAGATTGTCATTGATGTGAAAAACATTTACTAATAATAAAGGAACATATTAAGTCCAATCGAACTATTATTGAAAGTGTTGTCAAAATTGTTCATTAAGTCTAAGTCAAACTATTGTCAAAAGTGTTCATTAAGTCGAAGTCGAAATATTTCTGAAAGTGTTTATTAACTCGAAGTCGAACTCTTGTTGAAAGTGTTGTTGAAAGTGTTCATTAAGTCAAAGTCCACCTATTCGACCTATTGTATGATGGTTGAGTCTCCGTAAGTTGAATTCGAAGTCGACTTAGTCGACCTAGTCAATATAGGCGATCTGTTATTGACCATTGATAGTCGAATTTAACCTATTGTTTACTATTGTCAGTCAAAGTTGACTAATCAACCTAATATACCTATTGTCAACCATTGATAGTCAAATTTGAATGTTGGTCGACCATTTTCAGTTTAGTTGAAAATGGACAGAACCAAAGTTGAAGTGACTGTCGAAGTCAAAATGATTGAGTAAAAAAAACACAATATATTTTTGTGGTTGATTCTCGACATCAGAATTGACAAAGCTGAAGTCGAAGTCGAAATGGTGGAGTAAAAAACACGCAATAAATTTTATGGTTGATTATCGACATCAAAAGTGATCGGTCGGATTCAAAATTGACGACATATTGTAAATCAAAAGATACAAAGGGTTGGAAGTTAACCAGTCTAAATCGAGATCATGAAGTCAAATATTTTGTAACCATATAATTAAATTTGTAGGAATAATAGAGAAGGTAATTCTAAATTAGTTTTAATTGTTAATGGTCATGATGAAGAGTTATGACTATTAGGTATAGAGGCATGATTGAGGGTATATTAATAAATCTCTAGTCATTCAATTAAATAGTTGAAGTACACACAAAAATGAAAATATAAAGTGTACAAAAAACAAAGAACGCATAATTGTTTTAAGGGAGGTTGGGAGGCGCAAGGGAATGCAACAAAATCTTGTAGGAAGTTGAATATTCCTTCTAGTTGTAGTTAGTAAACGAGGTGTAGGTGCATCCTTCATTCGTAGCTGAAAATCTTGGGTGTTTTCACATCCAGCAAGTTGATGCTTGCAAAATACTTGTAAATAAAATTTTGCAGCAATAGAAAGTTTTTGTGGTTTTTCCCAGTGGGTTTCCATGATAAAATACTATGTTTTGTTTCTATTTTTTTTAAATAATGTGATAAAAATTAAAGAAATACCTAATATTGATTCACCCCCCCCTCTTGTATTAATTGTTTTTTCCAACAATTCGTATCAGAGCAGGTCTTTTCACTAAAAGTTTAGTTGCTTGAAGAGATATCATTTCTCACCATGGATAAACAATAAAAGATTACCTCCAAGGTTCCACTATTCAATGGTAAATATTATGTGTTCTTGAGTGTTAGGATGAGAAAGTCATTTAATGTCTACTGGACTCGAAGTTTGGTTGTCTATAGAAACAAGGTATATATACCCAAAATTGCCTTCTAAGGGTCTTAAAGGATTAAAACAATTTGTGTACAATGCAAAAGATGTTAATGCAATTTTGGCTAGACTAAACATAACAGTTTTTTCCAAAGTGATGCATTGCAATACAACGAAGGAGATTGGGACAAGTTGAAGATCATCTATGAAGTAGATACCAAGGTAAAATGGGCTGAATTCCACACATTTAAAGCTCAATTTTAAATTCTAAAAATGAAGGAAGAAGGGAACAATTCAAAATAATTTTAGAGAATAAACAAAATTCTTAATACAATTGAAGGGCTAGGAGCATAATTGGAAGAAATTGAAATAGTTTAAAAGTGATAAGATCACTTGCAATTATTTACAATCCTAAGATTCATATCCTAGAAGATAAAGAAAATATTGACAAACTTACCATGAATGAACTATATGAGATTCTCATAGCTTATGAGATTAGAATTGGACAATATAACTCTCAAAAGAAGGAAGAAAATTTCAAAGCATATAATGTAGCCAAGAAATCCAAAACTAAGATTCAATCAAAATATTTTGATGATGAAGAAGCACTTCTTGTTAAAAAATATTAAGAAAGGATCAGGTAAGTACAAAGAGAAAGCACCCTTAAAATGCTTCAATTGTGGGGGAGTTGATAACTTTGCTTCCAAATTCCCTTATCCCAAATAAGAAGAAAACGATGAGCATCCTGAAGATTTCAAGAAGAATGAATGGGAATATAGGAGGAAAAACAAAAATAAGACTTTTCACTCCATGGATGATACCTTCTCATATGAGTCTAGTGAAGATGAAGAAGTAGAAGTTCTATTCGTGGGAATAAAAAGCAAAAACCTTGAAGAAGAATTAGCCTAGAGTGGTAGACCTTGAAGCATAAATCATAAGTGCTCTTGAAGAATTATGGAAGTATAAAAGGATGTACAAAAAATTAAAAACCAAAGTGACATAGGTTCAAGAGAAAAACAATGATACAGAAAGAATTATTGCTTACTTAGAAAATCAGCTTCAAGAAGTTAAAAGGGTTGAAAACAATATAGAACATTAACTCAAGAAAAGAGAGCAAGAATTGGAGAAATATGAGTCTGAATTAGTCTCACATAGAAAGAAGATTGATCAAGAATCCTTACAATCAAAATTTGTGAACAACTCAAAAAATCTATATGACATCATAAGTTTCCAAAGATCATCTAGTAATAAAACTAAATTGGGCTATAAAAAGGAATGAAGTCAGAACAACCCTCTCCCACAATGCAAGATGGAAACAAAAGGAGTTATGCCGATGTACTCAAAGACTCAATTAAAAAGGAAGACAGTAAAAAATATGATTATTTTGAAAATGAATGGAGGGCAAATAAAATGCCAAGAAGACCAATGACAAACATAAATCTACAACTCTCTTTGGGTAGTTTCTATGTCTGTAACAATTTTGGGAATAAAGCATTTGATAGTAGGATGAACCAAAATCATAATCAGAAATATCCCTACCAGGAATCCAATTATAGTGATCCTCCAAATGGAAGAAGTCATAATTCATTTGAACCTTTACAGAGGTATGACAAAGAATGATACAAATCTGGAAACTTGGGGCACATAACTAGAAATTATAAACCATTTACTCATATTGAAAAATAAATCACAACTAGAGACAAGGAACAAGGAAAATTTTGGAAAAGAATAGAAGATGTGAATGAAAAATGTTCAATATCCCTATGTGCTACAAAAATAAAAATCTATGGCACATGGACAGTTGATGTTCAAATGACATGACAGGAGACTCAAGCAAATTCATCAGCCTAAAAGGATATCAAAAGGGAAAATTCACTTTGGAGATAATCTACCATCTAAAATAATTGGGAAATGAATATTGGATCTTAGCAAAAAGGTTAAAGAAAAAAATGTTTTGTTAGTAGAAAACTTAAAACTAAATATCCTAAGTGTGAGTCAAACTTGTGATCAAGGGAACATTTGTATATTTGATTCCAAGAATGTGAAATCAGGAAAACTTGTTGGGATTGTTGTGAGAACTCTAAGGAATGTTTACATCCTAGAAAATGAAGAAGAATGCTATATGAGTCAGACTGATGGAAGCATGTTTTGGCATAGAAGGATGGAGCACTTGAACTTTGAAAATATTGTAAAAGTAAGTAAGAAGAGAGCCATAAGAAACTTACCAAAGATCATAAAACCTTTGAACTATGTTTGTAGACATTGTCTTCACGGGAAACAAACAAAGGCAAGCTTTAAGATCAAAGAGCGTACAACATCACAACCACTAGAAATAATTCACAGGGACCTCTGTGTACCTACAAGCACCAAAAGCATGCAAGGTGAGCGTTACTTCATGTTGTTCATTGATGATCATATAAGGATGACATGGGTGACATTTCTCAAGGAAAAATACGAATATTTTCCAAAGTTTAAAATATTTAAAGCACTAGTTGAGATTGAAACACATATCAAAATTAAACGTCTCAATTCAGACAATGGTGGTGAGTTTACTGCAAATGAGTTCAATGAGTATTGTGAAACTCATAGTGTCAAAAGGAATTTTTTAGCCCCAAAAACTCCTTAGAGAAATGGAGTAGTTGAGAGCAAGAACAAGACAGTTCAAGAAGAAACCAAAACCATGCTAAATGAATCTAAACTTCCATATAGCTATTGGAGAGAAGCAATATATACATTTGTTTATATACATAACTAAGGACGGATCAAAGTAAATAGTAACAAAACACCTTATGAGTTATGGTTTGGTAGACCAGCATCAGTCAAGTAATTTAGAATCTTTGGAAGTAAGTGCTACATAAAGAGCGATGATGATAATCCTGGGAAATTTGACTCCAGGATAGATGAAGGCATATTTCTTGGTTATTCATCTACCAAAAAGGCATACATATGTTACAATCTAAGATCGCACAAGATCATAGAAAGAAAGAGTGTAATTTTTGATGACACCAAACCAAGAAAAATTAAAGTTCAAGAAGATGAGGATGATGAAGAAGTTGGTGATGAAGAGAAATATAAATATTCTCAAAAGGAGGAGTTTTTAAAGGAAGAGAAAGACAAATATTCCCAAAAGAATGAGTCTACAAAATAAGAAGAGGAAGATGAAAAGAAGGAATTGTTAGAACAAAAGGAAGAAAGTGAATATGAAGATGCTCCTAGATCTGATACAAAAATTCCATCTAGAAGAATTCAAAAGAATCATATTGAAACTTTGTTTATAGGTGACAAAGGTGCAACAATTAGTACAAGAAGAAGACTAACGTTTCAAGAACAAGCATAATATCATTGATTGAGCCAAAAAAAACTGCAGAGGCTAGTAAAAATAATGTTTGGATCAGTGCTATGAATGATGAGTTGGGAAAAATAGAGAAAAAAAACTTGGGAACCTATCCCAAGACAAAAATGCATGAATGTTATTGGGACCATGTGGATTTTTTTTTAAAAAATTTAACAAGGATGGTCAAGTCATAAGAAACAAAGTGAGACTAGTATGCAAGAGATATGCTCAAATAGAAGGTATTGACTTTGAAGAAACTTTTGCATCCATGGAAAGACTTGAAGCCATTAAAATGTTTTTAGCAATTGCATGCTATAAAAACTTCAAAGTATATATAATGTATATAAAATCCGTGGTCCTTAATGGAAAACTTGAAGAATAAGTCTATGTTGAACAACCTGAAGGTTAAACATATATTATGTTTGCAAACAAGGTAAGGCACTCTATGGCCTCAAACAAGATCCAAGAGCATGGTTCTAAAGACTGGAAAAGTACTTGAAGCAACAAGGTTATAAAATAGGGGCCACTGACAGTAATCTCTACATAAAGTTTGAAAATAGAAACATGATCATTGTTGTTGTTTACGTAGATGATATCATATTTGGAAGTGATCTACAGGTTCTGGGTGTAAAGTATGCTTTATAAATGAAGAAGGAGTTTGAAATGTCAATGTTGGGAGAACTAACATTCTTCCTTGGCTTACAAGTCTCTCAATAAGAAAAAGGGATCTTCGTCTCTCAAACCAAATATATCAAAGACATGTTGAAAAAGTTTAAAATGGAAGACTCAAAACGAGTTAGTACTCCTATGGTCATGGGCTATAAATTAAGAAATAATGATGAGTATTTGGAAGCACATCATACCATGTATAGGTCAACATTGGTATTTTATGCACATAACATTCATAATACCATATGTGATGCAGTATGTAGGCTTAGTCACGAGATTCCAATCAGCCCCAAAAGAAACATATGTGGCAGCAGTAAAAATCATCTTTATATATATGAAAGGAACTATGGAGTATGGTTTATGGTATCCAAAAGGAAATGACATCACTCTGAAGGAATTTACTAATTCATATTTGGAAGGAAGTATTGATGATATAAAGAGCACCAGTGGAGCAAAATTTTACTTGGGAAATTGCTTGGTATCATGGCTTAGCAAAGATCAGATCGCCATTTCACTTTCGACAACATAAGCTGAGTATATTATTGTTGCACCATGTTGTACTCAAGTCATATGGATGAAAGAAACATTAGAAGATATACTTGTGAAATATGAGGAACCAATTGTGATACACTGTGGCAACATGAGTGCCATAAACATATCGAAAAATCATGTTTTGCACTCCAATACCAAACAAATTCCAATAAAATATCATATTTTAAGAGAATAAGTGTCTCCAAATGTTGTTAAATTGGAGTATGTTGATACAAAGGAACAAATAGCATAAATTTTTACTAAACCATTAACTCAAGCATATTTTTTCCATCTCATACATAATATTGGGTTTATCCCTCTTCCTTAGGATAAAATTAGAAAATGTACCTTGTCACAAGAAGAGGGTACAGTCGACATGGGGAGAAATGATGGTAGGGGGAGCGTTGATATCCTTTGTCATTAATGTCAAAAGGGGAGAAAATTGGAGATTTGTTGTCATCAATAACAAAGGGGAAGAATGTTGGGTATGATTGTCATTGATGTAAAATACATTCATTAATAACAAAGGAAAATATTAAGTCGAAGTCGAACTATTGTCGAAAGTGTTGTCAAAAGTGTTCAATAATTCGAAGTCAAATTATTGTAAAAAGTGTTCATTTAGTCAAAGTCGAACTATTGTCGAAAGTGTTTATTAAATCAAAGTTGAAATATTGTCGAAAGTGTTGTCAAAAGTGTTCATTAATTTGAATTCAAGCTACTCGACCTATTGTATGATGGTTGAGTCTCTATAAGTTGAAGTCGAAGTCGACTTAGTTGACCTAGTCGATCTAGTTGATCTATTATCGACCATTGACAATCGAATTCGACCTATTGTCAACTATTGTTAGTAAAAGTTGACTAATCAACCTAGTCAACCTATTGTCGACCTTTGATAGATGAATTTGATCATTTTTCAACCATTGTCAATTGGGTCGAAAAAGGAGAGAACTCATTCGAAGTCAGAATCAGTGTTCGACATTAGATTAAAACGTTAGAATTGATGGAGTTCAATTCAACATCACAATTGACGAATTCGAAGTCGAAATGGTGTAGTCAGAAACATGCAGTATATTTTTTTGGTTGATTCTCGACATTAGAATTGACAAAGTCGAAGTCGAAATGATGGAGTCAGAAACATGCAGTATATTTTTTTCGTTGATTCTTGACATTAGAAGCGATCAGTTGGATTCAGAATTGACGACATATTGTAAATCAAAGGATACAAATGGTCTGAAGTTAAGCACTCTAAATAGAGATTATGAAGTCGAATATTTCATAACCATATAGTTAAATTCACAGGAATAATAGAGAAGGTAATTATAAAATAGTTTTAATTGTTAAGGGTTGTGATGAAGAGTTGTGACTATTAGGTATAGAGGTATGATTGAGGGTATATAAAAAAATATCTAGTCATTCAATTAAAGAGTTCAAGTACACACAAAAATTCAAATATAAAGTGTACAAAAAACAAAGAATGCACAATCATTTTAAGTGAGGTTGGGAGGCACAAGTGCAAGCAACGGAATCCTGTTGGAAATATAAGTTTCCTTCTAGTTGTATCTGGTAAATGGGGTTTCAGTGAATCCTTAAGTCGTAATTGAAAATATTGGGTGTTGTCACATCCAACAAGTCGATGCTTGTGAAATACTTGTAAACATAATTTTGTCGTAATAAAAAGCGTTTGTGGTTTTTACCAGTGGGTTTCCATGATAAAATATTATTTTATGTTTCTATTGTTTATTTTTTTTAATAAGGTGATAAAAATTAAGGAAATACCTAATACGGATTCAACCCCCCCTCTCAGTATTACTTGATTTTCCAACAAAATCGAGCACAACTGTCAATTTTTACTACCAAAATTCACCAAGTCATGATAGACAATATATGAAAATTGATATTAAAAGTACTTTTGTAGTTGGAAATTCTCTAAAAATTCCATGAGTGTATAAGCAATGGAATATATTTTCTATCACTCACTAAGGTACAACAAGAGAAAAATAAAGACAACTAAAAATGAGCTAGAATTTAGAAAACTCCATAATGCAAAGAATGCAGTTTTCATTATATGCTGATAAATACATATATATAATGATTTATACATGTCTAGCATGTTTCTAAGATGGTTGCAATCCCTTCTCTTGAGCAGTAGAAAAATCAGTATACTCTCTCTTGCCTTTTGTACGGGACTCTGATTCTCTAGAAGCTATAGGAGGCACATTTTGTAATTTGTTTTCAAGCTCTTTAACTTTTTGTGTACTTTTTTTCCAAATTTGCAAGAAAGTCACTATTTCATTCCATTAGCCTCTTCAACTTGTCCACATTGTTCTTATACTTATTTGATTCTTCTTTTTCCTTACCTTCCAATTCTCGTGTTTTATGGTTCAACTGATTGGTAGCTTCATCCAATTAATATTTCAATTCCTTAATTTCTTTCTACTGCTCTTCTTCCCTCAACTCTGCCTCATTTGGAATGTCAAGAATTGTCGTAGTCACAACAACTGGACCCTGTAATTACTTTTGCAAATCAAAAATTTTGGATTTAAGTGTTTGAATTTCCATATCACATCCCAAATGCTGAACTTTTCTACCCTCCAAGAGTTTTAATTCTATCTCTCTTATTTTTGCATCCTTTTCAACCATCTTCTCTTTAATTTCTTTATAAATTAGTGATGAACCAAACACATCACCTATAGAAAGGCTCGTTGAGAATAATTCTTCTAGCATCTTCTCTTGTTTTGCTAAGGACTTCTCTCACTCTTCTAAGGACATTGTAATTGTAGGATTTTTTTCTTTCACCCTTACCATTATCTCCTTTGGTACCCTTACCCTTGTCTCCTTTGTTATCCTTACCTTCATCCTCGCCACCTTCTAGACTGTAATGTTTTTTCCTCTTCTTTGCTTTTTAAGTTCTAGTGTGTCAGAGATCCTTTCTAACATTTTGCTTCTCATCTCATCAACTTGCTTAGAAATGGTTTTTATCAAACTAGAGATTAATGATTCTAATTCTCCAACTTTTTTTGCATTGCTTCCCTCCCACTCTTTCATCTTCAACTTGTATACTTCTATTAAGTCTTCTTTTTCTTTCAATTTCTTCTTCAATTCCTGTAACCCATTTTTGTCTTTAATGGTGTATATTGAAAAATATGGCCTTTTTTTCAATACTTCTCTAAGTTCATTATGTTCATTTTTTTTTCGAATCCTCTATAAATATAACCCTCATTGTCTCAATTTCATTTCTAGTTTCATCATTGTTTTTTTCAAACTCTTTGGATGATTCTAAATACTTTTTTTCTTTACCTTTTATCATTATGTTCACTTTGAACTAATTATCCACAACTATCTTTTTCAACCTTGTTATCTGTTTGAGGCATTCTTTAATATTATTGTCTTTTATCAAGCACTCTTCCTCCGAATTTCCTGGAGAGGAAGCTTGTTCCGATAAAGTGCTTCATTTTATCGTACATGATTAACACAAATTTACTATCAAAATTATATGATGGATTGTCTAAATGTGTAGTGGAATCCCTTGAATAAAAAGTTGAAAAAACAATAATACTCACTTGCCAACTTTTTATAGGAATTCTATTAAGAACCTCTTGAGGAATGGAAAATTCAACTATAGTTTGTTTCATTTCATTTTCCGTAACCTCCTTCCAATGACCTCCATCTACATGTCTATGTGGCTCTTTTAAATTTGTGGCATCATGAGCTACATCAATGGTGACAAAATTAGAAGAATATTTTGATGATTCCTCATGGTGGTTAGGAGATTGTACTGGAAATTCATTATTTTTCTCACGATATTGTCCTAGAAATTCATCATTATTTTCCCTGCTATTATATCTCCTTTAGTATGTTTTATGAACAGGAGGTACTAGGATATCCTGCATTCTTGAACCATTCCTTTGAACATATGTTTTTTTCCTGCAAATTTTAATGGCCATATGGTTCTTCTCCAATTTGAGGGTTTTCCAAGAGCTAAAAATATCTCCCCCTCTTTGTGGAATTTTTGTTTCTTGGGAAACCAAATCAAGGTTGAGATATACCCTCTTCCCAAAAATTCTAAATTCCCCATTCCTAACATCATAATTTAAAAATTCCGCATCTATATCCTCACTATCGAAATTGAACATTACAAACAAAAACTCGAACACTCCTTTCCTCAGGATAGTTTCCAAACCCGATGGCCAATTCTTTTAACCTATCTATGCGTCAGTACACTCTTGGATTTTTTTTACTATGAACCTATCATCTATTCACACCCTTGTTTCAATTATGGTGACTGAAGAGGATTCCCCTGTTTTAACTGTGCTTGTGGTAGAGGACACTCATTTTTCAAGTGTGGCCATGGTTGTATAGCTTCAAATCCGAATTTATGCACATAGATTGTATTTCAGAATCAAACAAATTTTGCATGAAAAATGTATTTTAGAAAGATAATAAAGGCCCAGTGTAGGATAATTACAATCATTTCCAAATCATAATTCATGACTTTGGCATGCATGTTTCCCTAGGCTGACATCTGAATTTTTATATTTATTAACACCTTTGTTGATGTATTTGTAACTTTGGAATGTATTCACTTGTATATCTTATATTGTACCCCGATGTTCCTGTTGGGAGAATCATTTGTATTTCATTGTACCTCGATGTTCCTATTGGGAGAGTCATTAATATAATAAACTCATGTAAATTCATTGAGGTTAACTCTCATTGGTATTTTGCTTGTATCCTATACCAGTCTTGTCGAAGAATGATTTTTTATTGATGATAATTTGTTCTAGAATCTTGGAGTTGTTTTCATAACTCTTGCTGATATATTTTGTTTGTAATTTTCTTTTTAGAGATACTATATCAGCCTCAATATTTTCCTTTTATTTCAAGGTTTCCATTAGCTGCTCAATAAGAGAGTCTTCAATTCTTTTGGCTTCTTCTAGTTTAACCTTCAGATGAATAATGATTTGTTCAAACCCTTGTGATTCTTCCTTAAGAACTTTGTTCTCTTTCCTAGTTTTCTTTAGGTCCTTTAAGGACTTATGATTTCTGCTTCAATATCTACCTCACCTTCAGATTCGTATTCTTCATCACCATTAAGAACCTCATTTGAGTTTATTTACATAAAGAGTACATTCTCTATTTCATTGTCATTGTCATTGTCATTCTTAGAGTCCTCACTATATGAGTTGTTGTCCCTTTTTGTATAGAGGCTTTTCTTCTTTGCAAACTTGCCTCTTTTCTTATCTTTGTAATTATTGTACTTCTTGTAGGGTTTGAATATGCCATCTTCATCACTATCTGAGTTCTTTTAATACAGAAATTTAGAAGCAAAATGACCTATATTTCCACATGAAAAACATTTGAGAGGTAACTTACCTTTGTATTTCCGAGTACCTATCTTTAACCTTCATGGAAAGTTATCTATTTATTTATTGTCAGAATCATCACTTGTTGGCTTTCTCTCTATTGATTCATTCTTCCCAAATTGTTTGAATGAGACTTTGAATGTTGCTTCCTTTCCTAATGTGTCCTCGTCTTCAATTATCATTTCATAGGCCACAAGAGTCCCATGTATATGTTCTAATAGCACAGTGTTCAGATCTGTTCTTTCTTCTAGGGCGGCGATCTTAGGATTGAACCTTTTGGGAAGAGTCCTTAGAATTTTTTGAACAACTATGGCCTTAGAAACTTCTTCGCCCAAACCTTTGATGGTATTCAAAAGTTGATCAATGTGAAGAATATAGGTTGCGATGTCTTCATCCTCATTCATCCTCAGATGTTCAAATTGTCCTCTATATGTTTGAATTTTGGATTCTTTGACTTTACTATCTCCTTCATATGTGGTTTGGAGTTTGTCCCACATTTCCTTTGCAGAGGGGCAGTTCATCACTTTGGCAAAGACGAATTAATATATAGCACCCAAAATGTGGTTTTTGGATTTTGAGTTGTTATTGTATTGAATCAACTCGTCTAGATCCATTGGTACGGTCTTTGGTATCTTATACCCATTTTTTATACTTTTCCATATCTCCACTCCTTGAGCCTCTACATAGGCTCTCATCCTTATGCTCCAGAATGCATAGTTGGCCCCATCAAATATGGGTGATCCCCTTTTTATTTGTTTAACAAAATTTCCCATGACTTCCTTCCAGTGGTTAGTTTGTTTTGAAGGAACCTGCTCTGATACCAATTATTGAAATACTGAGAGGGGGGTGAATCAATATTTGCACAATAATAAAAAAATGTAATCAAGAGAAATTTGATAATCACCAATCATAACATATCATCAATGTACATGTAAATAAAAAAATACACAGTACATAATATTTTGACGTGGAAACCCAAGTCATGGGGGTAAAACCACAAAATCCTTTTTAAAATAAATTTGACCCAACAACAACTGGGGTGAAAAATTTAATACAACTTTTCCATCTACAACTGGAAGGGGATAAAACCCCTTAGACTTTGTTAACTGCAACTGACAAGTTGTTGCAATAACTTAACTCACAAGATTGTGAGACCTAGCACCACCCTACCTCCCTGAATAAAATGAAGTTTGAACCTGTGGAACTGTCAAAACCAATCACTGAACTTGTTGTTGATAATCTCTATGCTCTTATCACTACCAATTCATCACTGTATAAGTTTTCCATACATTGTTCATGTACTTCAATTATACACCTCATCATACATAGTCACTCATCAAGTAGTTCTTCTCTACTTTCAATGATCATAAGGTATGCATCATCATAGTTTATAAGCATGAATCATCATCATAGGGTATGCATCATTGTCATAGGGTATGCATCATCATCATCATCAAGTATACATCATCATCATAGTATGCATCATAAACATCAAGTGTACATCATCAAAGTATGCATCATGTATGCATCATAAACATCAAGTGTACATCATCATAGTATGCATCATGTATGCATCATCATCATAGAATATATATCACAATGAATTTACTTCACACATCACTGTACATATAAATATACCACTGTATATTATTATATATCACTATACATACAATTATACACATTCATTATTATTCATACATTTCACTGAACATTGTACATATGTTATCATGCCTAAGTATATCTCATTGATTGGTTGCATACATACATACCTTGTCTATTCATTAACTGAGTATGTTATTGTAGAAGACTCCACACAAACCTTGGACTGTGTATGAGTTGAGGAAAAATTCAACTCGAGACTGAGGGAAAATTCGGACTGTGGAAAAGTGTTGTGGATAAGTCAAGTCCTAACTGTGTATATGATTTGGAAGTCCTCAAACTCATACTTTTCAAGCAAAATTCGAACTATTGTCTTACCCCAAAACTCCGACTGTAAGTTGGTAAGAAGGCAGCAACAACATCAACTATATCAAATGGTGTGTGTTATATTTTTTAAGGTTATACAAGATCTAAAACATTTAGCATCATAACCATAAGAAAAGGATCACTGAAAGAAATACAAGTACGAAAACACAAGAGAACAAAAATATTTTCCTCGGGGAAACCACAAGGGAGAAAACCCCACAAAACGTCCTCAGTATAGAATTTGACCAAGTACAGTGTAAAACCACCACAACAACAATAGTTTCTCATATTCCATAGTAGACTCTCTCTCTCTCTCTCTCTTGTGCAATGCTTGAGTGTAAGGTGTGTAAGAATGAGAGAGGCACCTCACCTATTTATATTCATTAGGTGAGTGACTCAAATAACTAACTAGGTCATCCAGGTTCCCTAATTAGGGCCAACCTACGTAGGAGGACTCAACATACATTTTATATATTACCTTTTATGGGTACTATTTCCTTAAATTACAACAAAGGGTTTACCTCATGACTTTTACATGACCAATTACATCAAGGACATTTTTGAATGGAGGAATAACATCTCCGAAGGAGAATACAACAAAAGTACAATAGAATATCTTTCGAAGTTATAATAATTTAACACTCCCCTTAACTAGGAATATATTCTACATCAACAACAACCATCGTCATAACTATACAACTGACTGGTGATTCTCTATATGTTATAGGAATTTTTGGAACAACATCATGCATATTCACCATCAATATCAGTATGAGAATACTGGATCATCTTCTGCAACCTCAGTATGAAAATACTGAATCATCTTTTGTAACATTAGTATGTGAATACTAAATCTTCTTCTACCACATCAGTATGTGAATACTGAATCTTCTTCTTCAACATCAATATGTGAATACTAAAACATCATTATTGCATCATCAATATGTAAATACCGAAACATCATCTACAACTTCAGTATGCAAATACTGAAACATCATCATCTACATCATCAATATGTAAATACTGAAACATTATCTACAACATTAGTTTGTAAATATTGAAACATCATCATCTGCATCATTAGTATGTAAATACTGAAATAACAACAACAACATTAGCATGTTAGTGCTAGAGCGACGTCATCAATAAATGCTATATCACCAACGTAGATCCAAATCCTAGGCTCTATCAAGCACCGAGAGGGATCAAAATCTCTAGGTGCAAACCTCACCAGGTATTAATACACCATTAGAACAAATCAATGTAGCTACTAATTTATGCATTAATATTAATACACCATACACTGAAACCTAATGAAATTATGTTACTAATGAAAAAACTCATTGTGCAAGTTAATGAAATGCTAATGAAATTCTGTTACTGAAATTATATTTTCAAATATGACAATTTTCAATTTGACTGTATTTGCAATTATAATTAAAAAAAAAATTTAAACATATTTAGAAAAAATGTGATTTTAAAACTTTTTTATTATTTAAATTATTAAAACTTTATAACTATTAAAACATTATAATTATTAAAACATTAAATTTCTTAAAACATTATAATATTATACTATTCCATAAATAGACTATATTTTCAATTATATTTTTAAAAACATTTTTACTATTCAAATTATCAAAACATTATATCTATTAAAACATTATAATATTATACTACTCCATAAATTAACTATATTTTCAATCATATATTAAAAACCATATTTAAAATATAATTGAAAAAAAACTTATTGATATACATTTCTTTAAATATTGTTTAGTATTATAAATAATTAACTATTAAAAAATTTTAATAGTTATATTTCATAGTCCCATAATTTAAAAACCCTTATTTAAAACCTTGCAATACTATCCTAAATGAAAACATTAAATAGTTTCAAACCTAAAGATTACATACATTTTAATACTATCTTAAATATAACTTCAAGTGAGATCTAGGATCATGTTAATATGGTTCTCACTTATTGAATAAATTAAAGTATATTATTATTCAAAACATCTACCTCATACATTGTTTTAAAACCATGTGTAAGGCCCTCCTAAACCATATACAATAAAACCATGGGTTGTTTAGGAGGCTTTGCACATGGTTTTAAAACCATTTGCAAGGCCCTCCTAAACCATGTACAATAAAACCAACCATGGGTTGTTTAGGATGCCTTGCACATGGTTTTAAAACCATTTGCAGGGCCCTACTAAACCATGTACAATAAAACCATGGGTTGCTTATGAGGCATTGCACATGGTTTCAACATTTTTTTGGCGATAATTAATTAATTAATTTATTATTATTTTATTAGGTATGAACATTACAACATATCCCCATATTGGGTTGTTTGTGTGGAGGACATTGTTTTTGGGGCATAATTAAAAATTTTATTTTTTATTATTAGTTTTAATTTTGTGTAGGCCGACATGCTGGGTATAAAATTTATTATTATTTTATTAGAGCATCACGTACAAACGTGACAACATCTCTCCCATACTGGGCTGGAGAGCACCTCCCTTCTCTCGGTGCAATCATCTACATTATCAACATAGAGATGTTGGAACATCATCATCATCAACAACATAAAAATGTTGAAACAAGATCATCATAATCAACAAAAAGTGGTGTGACTTCAACCACATATACATTATCAGCATAGGGTGTTGGGACCACAATCACATCAGCATCATCAAAACAGGGTGTTGGGACCACAACCACATCATCAGCATCAACATACAAATGTTGAAGCAACATCATCATAAATATCAGTATAGAAATATTGAAACTACCTCATCATCACCAGTATAGAAATACTGAACCTGCCATATCATCAGTATGAAAATACTGAACCTGCCACATCAACATCAATATGAAAATACTGAACTTTCCACATCAACATCAATATGAAAATACTGAACTTTCCACATCAACATCAGTATGAAAATACCAAACTTGCTGCATCAACATCAGTATGAAAATACTGAACTTACCATATCAACATCAATATGAAAATACTGAACTCGCCACATCAACATTAGTATGAAAAGACTGAACTTGCCACATCAACATCGATATGAAAATACTGAACCTACAATACACATGATCCAATTACAGGATGATCAATCCCTCTCACTTTAGGACATAAGTCCAAGGATGATGCAATCATATCCACATCACGGAGACAAAGTCTATGGATCACTTTAGGACTAATGTCCAGGGATGATACAATCCCACCACATCACGGAGACAAAAGTATGCGGATTACTTTAGGGATAATATCTAGGGATGATACAATCCACCACAACATGGAGACAAAGTTATGTATATCACTTTAGGACTAATTTCTAGGGATGATACAATCCACCACAACACAGAGACAAAGGTCTGTAGATCACTTTAGGACTAATTTCTAGGGATGATACAATCCACCACAACACGGAGACAAAGGTCTACGAATCACTTTAGGAATAATGTTTAGGGATGATACAATACACCACAACACAGAGACAAAGGTCTGCAGATCACTTTAGGACTAATTTCCATGGATTATACAATCCACCACAACACAGAGATAGAGGTATGTGTATCACTTTATGACTAATGTCCAGGGATGATAAAATCCACCATAACACGGAGACAAAGGTCTACGGATCACTTTAGGAATAATGTACAGCGATGATACAATCCATCACAACACTGAGACAAAGGTCTACATATCACCTTAGGACTAATTTTGTAATGTCCATTTTTAAGTATTTTATTAAAATTACCAATTTTTCACTTTTTTCCCTATTTCGACCTTTGACTAGTTTTGATGTCTGGGTCTCCAAATTGAACCAAATGATCCCAAATATTCTGATCAGGTGTATTAATGATATTAAGACTTTAATATGATGTTCAGGGATTATTTATGACCCTCCAATTACTTATACAAATTTATTTAATATTCTGGCAAAAGTAGGAGTCTTTACTAGCAAATTGGGGTTCCAATTCCCCCTGGGTAAATGTTGAAGATGGCTTCTCAAATGATCCCAAACCCAATCAAAATTATGAAAAGATGAAGGGAATATTTAAGTTACATTTTTAAGGTCTCATATGCATCATTATTTAGTTTATACAGGCTGTTATAACCCTCTCCCAAACAACTACAAAATCACTAAGTCGACCCTTGGGGAAATGGCACCAAATCTTCTCCAAATGCAATTAAACTGAGTAAGATGACTTCAAATTCTTAAGTGCTGAACATGAAACTTGTAATAATAATAAATTAAATTCCATTCATCATAAATATATCAAATATACATTCTTTCATTCTTAATAATAAGCATTACCATGGTATGCATCAATATAGTGGGGAAATGGTCATTGTTTGCTCATTAATAGTCACTTTTACATACAACCCTTTGGTATTTATACCTAAGACTTTTTGAGAATGAATAATAGAGAATATTAAACTTATTACAATCAGAAATGTAGCAGGATAAGTTAAACCAAATATTACAATAGCTCACCCAAAGAGAAATCCCTCCTTGAGCAAGAATATGCAATAAAAATTGGAAATGGTTGAGAGAATGTGTTGCACTAGAAGGAACCACGAGCTACCATATAGCTTACACCTGAAAATAAAAAATACATTAAATATCCATGAAATACCTGAGTGGCCTCTCCAATCACCAACTTGGATGGTAATCTTTCACCCTCTAAATTGGATAAGGCAAGAAACTAGTCATCCACTAGCTCTCTCTCTTCACAAATGAAAATTTCTCAAATGATCAAAATCCCTTATCTTGGTTGATCCCTGTATTTCATAAATATACTTAGACTTATAAGGTTATGAATCCATCCACAAACTCAAGCCAATTTGAATTAGGGTGTGTGCTCAAGATTTGACATGTGTCCTCCCTTTCCCATCCTTCCATCTTCCCCCAATTCGAGTAAGAACCCATTGAGCTTCCCTGACTCACATGAGCACCCTCTTGGATGCTATATTTAGACCTAAAATGTCATAATGGTAATATTTCAGCATTCAGGTCTGCAATATTTCATAAATCTCATAGCATCTTCATCATTGGTGTCATATATGTCATAGATGTTAGGAAATCTAGCGTAAGTGTCCAAGAAGCTCCCATTTGAATCTTCCTCTTCCATGTAAGTTACATTTACTTAAAAATTCGACCTATGATGGATATGGCCAAGTGTATTAGCCTTATAACTCATCTAAGAACATTAGGCTTCCCATGGATTCAAAATTGCAAGAGGAGGATGCCATGTGGCACATAAATTCTAGCTTGTGTGAGCCCCATAATCTCCATGTGTCTCCATGCTCCATTTCCACTTAAATATTCTCTTGTATTTATTTAATAATCTCCATTATTAAATATTTATTCCATTCTAATGTCTGAACATCATTTGTTAGCTCACTTATTAAAATTCCAAATGTATCCATCCAACCTAGGGAACTAGTAGGGTTGATGGAATTGTCCTGCTATGCAATTATTTGAATGGGAACATTATAGTCCCCCCCACCCAAGATTTATTTTCCTAAATAAATTTCAGATTTTGATGCTGCAAAATATTCTCCTTGTTGGGCAATAGGGCAGACCCGAGTTAACTCTTATGCGTCGCACCAACAAAAGACCCACCGTGTTGGCCCTTTCGGCAACAACCTACGCGCAGGTTGCAGTCTCACCCGAAACAGCAATGGGGTGCCGCAGAATCAGGTTTCTACATGCGGAGAGGGGTATTACTGTACCTTAGCCTTTAAAAGCAATTATTAATCAACACTTGTAAATCTATCATTCATTCACATATGACTTCGCAGCATAATAAACAAACTAAACTTGCATAACCCACTACGGGGAATTCACAGCGAAGCGTATTACTAGCAGTGATCTTATATTATCAGATGTATTCAGTTTAATGCATGAAAATAACAGAAGTAGAAACAACACAATAAAACCACAACACCAAATATAACGTGGTTCACCCCCAGTGTAGGGGCTACGTCCACAAACTGCGTTTTATTCCTCTTTCCTCAAAACCACAGTTGATCTGCGCACTCAGCTGCAGATCCCTTCAGTCCTTAACAGCCGTGCACACAGCAGCAGGCTTCTGCGCACACAGCTGCAGATCTTTCTTCCTTTTCTTACAAAAACCCTCTGCGCACACAGCTGCAGAGATCGCCCACGCACACAGCTGGGACTTATCCTTTCCTTACAAAAACCAACCTTACTTCGCCTTATCTTTCTTTACATCAAAAAGCCTAACCTATCCTTTTTACGCAAGC
>LPNX010567696.1:188766-217208 GCA_001517045.1 Pseudotsuga menziesii
GCATATGGATGGTCCTGTAGGTTTGCCCATGCTTCTATGCTGTCTTCCATTAGTTTTGCGACACTAGCCACGTTGTCTGATATTTTTGTCGCTGAAGCCTTGATATCCTGCTGGCGTTGTTCTCGGACCTCTGGAGGAGTCTCAGGGGGAATGCGCAGTTGAAGTTCTGCAATCTGTTGCTGATGTTCTATCTTCATCCGTTCCAGTTCACTGCGGGACTGCTGGGCATAGTCTTTCATCTTAGCAATCTTCTGCTTTGGTTCCTCTGTTTCCGGTATGTCGGAGTCAGAAAGACTCCGACATGCCTCATCCAATGCTTGCATTAGCGTAGTTGTTGTCTGCTCAGCCTCTTTCTTCTGTTGTGCAATCTCTTCTAGGTGTGCGGTGAAAGTTTTGTTTTGCTTGATGGATTCTTCCAGTTGGATTTGTGACACTTGAGTTCGGGTATGGATCTCCTTTGTAATCGCGAGCTGACGGAGGTGCAACTCTGACATAGGTATCTTTGTATAATCAAGCTCCGCGGTTATATTTGTCGGGGGTCGAGAATCGATGTCAGGCTGCATCAGAGTTGCACTTGATACCTGTCCCTGGGGATCCCTGAGTGGCCATTGCCTACTGTCCTGCTGCGGGGGTGCCATAGTGCTGCTTGTCGCAGTACTGGGTGTTGATTTTGCGATTAGCTCTTTTAACTCTGATACCCTGGTTGCGAGATCTGCAAGGCTGGAAAGATGTAGCTCCACGAATTCAGACCATTTTTTAGTAAGCGCTGTCGTAGATTGTTCGAGAGCATGCTCCAGTGCATCCATCGTGACAGTGGCTTCCTCCTCGATATCTTTATCCTTTGATGCCTTTACCTTTTTGCGAGACTGTGGCTTGGTTACCTCGGCTACTTCTGGTGACTTGCGCTTCGTCGGTGGGGTAGGATCTGTTATGGTCTTGACCGACTCCTCATCTTGTTCATCCTGCTCATCCTGTTCACTATCGCCACCCTGGCCATTGTCATTTATCTGTGAATCACTTGGGTCTTCGCTATCTTCCAATGGGCTTTGCTGCTGCGCCTGACTAGTACCTGCACCAATATTGGTAGCTGGAGGAACCGGAATAGAGGGTTTTTTCCCTAAATCTTTCAGCCATTCGGCCGGCCATTGCTGAACGATCCGCCGGATATCTGGTTCGGTGACTACATATGGTAATTTGAAACATTGCCGTTGAGGATTTGCACGAGCTTGAATGAAAACATGATGCATGTCGGCACTAAAGTGCGCGACCCCCTCGTATTGAGAGAACACTTCGTTGGTAAGGTGAGGTGTTCGCACTATCTCATAGTGAAGGCTCATAGCATAGAATACGAACACAGTGTTCGTCATCTGTTGAGTTTCCTTATCTGGGGATACCCAAAGGGAGGCATACCTTGCTGCTCCTGGTGTGCCGGGGTTTATTTCGACAAACTGGGCTTTAGTAGGTTCTTTCGATCCAACTAATGCAATAAGGATTATAAGCCACAAATAATGAAAAGGTCTACCTTTTTCTTGCGCATCGCGGGCATCCTCCAAAAACTCCTTCGCAAGATAGCCGGCCCAATTATAAGTATACCCCTCGGCGCAGTTCATAGAAATCCTGATAACCGGGGCAGGTACTTCAGTTGGCCTGCATTTCCTTATAAGTTTGCAGGCTAAGAGTTCAGCTGCAAACCGAATGGGCTGTTCCCGAATCGCGGAAGTATGATACCCTCGTTTCCCTTTTGTCAGGCCAAACCACTCCTTCATGGTTTGTGCGAGCTTTGTGTCGTCATGTTTGGACGGAAACTCGGTTCCCGGATCTGGTCCTGCCATGGGTAAACCTGTGATCCTATGGATGAGGGTGGCGTCGATAGGAACTTTCTGGTCCCCTATCCATAAATAGCCGTCATGCACCAAGGCTAGTAACTGCTTGGCCACTACAGTCACATGTATGCCGCGTCCAAAATGGGGAATGTTGAATAGCTTAAGTAGGCCAGCTTTGTCCAAACCCGCAGCCCATGTTTGCACTTCCAGTAGTGTGACCTCATGGTCGGGGTACCTGATGCGGTGCAAGTATTCGGCTGGGTCAAACTGTGGGAACTTACCATAGTCATTGGTGTCATGATCGCTGTACTTAAGCCGATCAATCTTCCCTGTCATACTGCCAATCAGCTGCACTCCTGGTGGTAATGAAGGTGTGGCTAATGTAAACTGCTTTGTCCGACGGGGTAACGCGGTGCCTGGGTGAACAGGTGGTAGGTATGGTGGTCGTGGTGGCGGAATATTCTCCCTTCCCCCGGCCAGGGCCTGGGAGGAACCAGAGGGCTCCATAGGATGAGCCGCTGATGTTTTCCCTGTTTGCTGCGGCCGGTCTTGGTTGCGCTTGGTGCGAATTTCAGTTCTAGACTTTTTCCTGGCAGACCATGTCTGCATCGGCCGTGGTGGTGCTGGGGGAGTGGCTTCATAGTGAGCTATGGCAGGTGGCCGAGTAGAGCAGGTGATCAGACCCTCTTGCTCGAATTCTCGGACCAAGTCGGCAATCTCATGTTCAGTGGTCATGGGTTCACTCGCAAAGCTTGAAGAAATGCAGGATACGATTTTTCCTATCTTAGGCATCTTCTTATACACGCTATCAATCAAATCGGGGAGGACAGTGCATTGAAGGCACCAAATCTGATGAAAATCTTGTCCTTGCGGGACGTGATTGCCGGTATTGGTCTTAGTACAGTCATTTAAAGCACTTAAAATCCCACCGCCGCCAAACCGGCTGCCTCCCAATGGTTGAATTTTGGGCCTCACGACATTTTTGGGCTGCGACATAAGCATGGTCGCAGCCTCGGGGCAATAAGAAACTTCGGCCCAATAGTGCCCTTCGACCCAACCCGGTAATATCTGCGATAGGACGATTAAATTTGAGGTGCGAGCGTCTTGGCTCTGCCCCTTAAACTTACTTCGCACTTCTTGAGCTTGTCTTATAAATGTGGTGCGCGCGACTTTCTGGTAGGTTCTCCGACGGAACTGAAATTTTGTAGGGTCGGCCCCCCATGCTGCGGTAGCGTCTATTGCTATTTCCAGATGCTGGATGTTTTGTGACTGAGGTACTTGTTCTGGCATCTGCAGAATAATTTTTCTAGGGTCTGTCATCCCGACCTGTGCAGGCAGTTCTCGAGGCTGTGCTCTAATGCATCGAAGATAAAAGGTGTCAAGTTGCAAAGTAAAAATGATACAAGGCTTAGCGATGATGAGAACAAAGATGAGGGCTTATACAATGAGCTAAAAGTGTGGAAGCTGGCATCAAGCTCATAAGCACAAGCAGGGCACATGCAAATGCAGTTACAACTTGAACAACAAGACAAGGCCAGTAAACAGTTGTGAATCCAACTAAGAATCCTATCTCCAAGAAACAACAACATCAATATCATATTCAGAAGAAAATATCCGATGCGGGTCGCTTTAGCAGAAACACATGTGACTTTGCCATCTTCTATAAAAGGTAAAGTCAAGGAAGAACTGATTGAAGAAGATTCTGTAGCACTAAGGCTCGAGGGTTTATAATCAGTAATATCAACCTCAGAAGGAGAGAAAAAATTAAACTCATCAGGATCACTTACTTGTTGTTCAAAGGAAGAGTCAAGAGACTCAACACGACCAGCATAAGAAGAAAGGTCAGGCTTACTAGGAAAATCAGGTTTAGACTTAGTCACAACTGAACCGACATCCATTAAAATAAGGTCATACTATATCAAAGACTCTAGGAAGAATTCATCCTAAGGAAGGAGATCATCCGAGATAGGACACATGTCTAAACTTTCAAATGGATTGACAGAGTGGAGAGAAGGCTCTTGATTCTGTATAGGATCACTCATCTGGTCAACTGTTGGGACCAAGTCCTGAGAAGGTAAGCATGAAAACAAAGGTTGCTTCTCTGTATCAATTGAACACAAAGGACATGCAGCCACATAGATCACCCATGGTGGGGTAGTGTCTATAGAAACACTGGGAATCAATAAAGGAAATACTTGGTCTCTAGTTGGGTCAGGAGACAGATCAAGAAAATCCAACTAATCGATAGTGACAATTTATTCGCCATGATTAAAGTACATCACACGAAAGAATCTTGACACCACAACTTGCATGTGATAGACATAATCACGTCTATGGAGAATATTGAAGTCCAAGGGGTCTTCTATCACCATGAAGTCAACTAATACGGTCTTCCCACCCAAAGTAACAAGTGTTTGAGAAAGAATTTCGAAGGATATACAAGTTCTTCTATCAAACGCTAGTAACTGACTAGTAGTCGACATAAGGGTGGGAGATCCCATGCCTCGCCAAGCACTAGCAGACAAATGACTAACTAACGCTCCTTCATCAACAATACAACGACCAATCGTGTATGGTTCAACTTTGACCTTTATTTGGAAAGGTGCATCAGAAGGAAGGTACGACTCAACTAGGCTATCCCAATCAAAGGAAGCAATCCGAGAGCTTGGTGGGGGTTGATCCGAAGCGAGTTCAGTGGCCCCTTGTTCAGTAAGTTCTGAACTGGTAGTGAAGAAAATGTGACTAGCAGACACTTCACTCTCCAAAGGAAGAGTGGGATTGATCGACAATGAAATCGATTCAACCGCTTCATGAAGATCACTCTCCAAAGGGAGAGTGGGATTGACCAAAGATGACATTGGTTCAATCACATAAGGATCACTCTCCAAAAGAAGATTGGGATCGACCAAAGCTAAAATTGGTTGGACCACTTGATCAACCAAAGGTTGAGTAGGTTGTTGAGAAACTATAGGTTGTTCAGGACAAGGAAATTCTTGAGTCTCAGACCACACTCTTTGTACCTCTACGATAGCAGGGCACTAGTGAGTAAGATGATCTCCCTCACATAGCTTACAAGGGAATTTAAGTTTGCACTTTTAATGACTAGTTTTCTCAATGGTGTCAACATGACTAGCAGTGGCTGACTGTTTTCTCTCAGCATGACCTACAAAGGCTAAGAGTTTTCCCCCAACATGACCACCAGAGGCTAAGTGACTGGGTCCAACCTGACTAAGAGAGGTTGGTTGTTGAAAAACTTCAGAATGTTAAAAAATGGGAGGACTATGAATCCAAACTCTTCGCACCTCCTCGATGGAAGGGAATTTATAAGTAAGGCGGTCTCCCTCACAAAGATTACAAGGAAACTTGGGCTTTTGTTTTGAACGGCTAGTCTTTTCAACAGTGTCAACATGACTCACAGTGGCTGACGGATTGTCTTCAGCATGAATCACAGAGGCTGAGAGATTTCCCCCAGCATGACCTGCAGAGACTGAGAGACTAGGTCCAACATGACCTATAGAAGTTTGATGGGCACCGCCAGCATGAACCACAGAGACTGAATGGTTAGGATCAACATGCTTTGCAACAGTTGAGTGTGTACCCCTAGCATGAACTGCAAAGTCTAGGTGGATGGATCCAACATGACTTACAGAGGTTGGATGGGGAGGTTCAACTTGAAAATCATAGGTTGAATGGGTGCCCTCAGCATGAACTACAGAGGCTAAGTGACCGGATCCAACATGACCTGGAAAGGTTGGAAGGATCCCACCAGCATGATGAACAGAGGCTGGATATTGAAGATCAACTTGACTTGTAGAGGTTGAGTGCTTAGAGCCAACATGACCTGCATAGGTTGGATAGGTTCCCCCAGCATGAACTGCAGTGGCTGGGTGGTGAAGATCAACTTGACTTGCAGACGTTGAGTGCTTAGATCCAACATGACCTGTAGAGGTTGGATAGGTGCCCCCAACATGAACTGCAGAGGCTGGGTGGTGAGGTTCAAATTGACTTGCAGAGGTTGAACGGGTGCCCCTTTCTTATGTTCCTTAATCCTATTCCTCCTTCTTTTACTCCTTTTAGACTGTCGGTTACTAGTATCAGTACTTTCATTGCATGAGGTAGAAGGAGTAGGAGAATCAACTACAAGTGAAGGGGAAGCAGTGTTTTGATGCCCTTGATATAAGGAGCTTACTTGAGAAGCACCAGGAGAATTCGAGATAGTTGGAGTGGAAAACAACCACACCAGTATCCCTAGGGTGAATCCAGGTAGATTCAAGGTGGCCATCAAAGGAACACCAACATTCCCTGTGAGAGGAATAATACAAGGAGTTCCTAGCATGGGGATCTCTTGGTTAGTGTTCAAAGGGGTGTTAGCCATAGTTTCAAACAATAAGACAAAGTCTAAGGTTGACAGGAAACAAAAATTACAAAGAACACACCTAAAGGAAAACTAAGTACATACAAACCACACAACACTCACTAAAAAAATTCCTAAATCCAAAAAGACAAACAAGTATAAGATATGATTTCCATAAGAAAGTTGATAGACAGTTACTTGGCATCCCTGTGGATGTTTTTAGGCACAAGCAGAGGAATCACCCACCACCCTCCCACACCTTCTATCGGGGTTACCTTCCAAGCCCGTCCAAGGTCAACCAAAAATAGCCTTTCGGTGTACCTTTGTATGAACCCCATATGTCAAAGAGACTGAAGGCTACCTTAACTATATTGATAGTATGGGGGGACATTCGTAATCCTGGTTCGTACGCATGGGTAGGGTAGAAAATCCTGAAATCCTATCAACAACAAGCACCACATGGGGTCGGGAGGGTGGTATTGACAGAAGTCCCCAGATGCACAAAAACCTTGGTCTATGCTTTGGCAAGGAATCATAGGGTTATCTCCCCAGTCCAAGCCTCCACGCAGCCTCGTGCTTAACTCCCGTTTGAGAGGAGCTTCCGAGATACAATCAACATAGAAAATGGTTTACCTATTGATTAGCCAACTACGTCTGAATTTAAACACTTGTGGCGAGCTTAAACTCCCTATCCCACAAGTCTAGCCTGAGCTAGTTGGTGTATGACCCTATAAAATAAAAATTACTAATAATTTTTAAATTATATCGTTTATTTTAAGGGTTGTTTTTAGTCAGAGGGTAAATGGCGTGAAACTTATGTGGTGTTTTGACTCAAAGTTGAAACAAAAATACCAAGCAAAGTGAAATGAAATGCAAAAAGAAACAAACTATTCTCTTTCTTTTTCCAAATAGAAACTTGAAAGCCACAAAAGAACAATTTCTTTTTATTTTTTCAAAAATAATGATATGCAGTGTATTAAAGACAAAACCCTAATCTACATGCATATTAAACAACTATATGTTCTTTTTCTTTTTCTTTTATAAATGCAAAAGAAAAACTACCTACAAACAAAAGCATGTAGATAACAAGAACAAAGCAAAAGGAACTTTGCTATACAACCACTAAACAGACTCTAGAATTCCCTAAAGACAGTATAAACCCTACTTGGAAGAAAGGCTTTCATAAGAGAAAAGTCAACTATTTTGGCATGGTGAAGTTAACCAACAAAAGAAGAAGGAAACAAAGACAAATAAGCTTCTAAGTTTAGACAAAGATCACTAACAGAGGCTGACCAAAAACATAAGCCAATAATCATGCCAAGTGAAGGGGGTTTGGGGATGAGAAAAGAGAAAACCCTAATGCTATAAAAGGATTTACCACATAGATAAAGAACAACCAAGGGGGATGACACTAACTACCTAGAGTCATGCACTTGCAGAGGACCCCAAAAGACCTACCAAACAACCTCCAAACATTAAAAAAAACCACAAAAGAGGAAACAAATAGTGTTTAAAGGGGCATATGCGAGTTTCACTACTGACAAGTTGTGCATCATACGTGGGTTGATAGTAAATAAAGTCACGTATAAATACCAGATATGCAACTGTTCAATCTGCAACTCGTGTATGAGTGGGAAAAAACCCCAAAAATGTCAAAAACTTCCTTAGGAAGGTAGGGGAGGTGTTCTATCAGACAAATAAAGTGTTCCTAACTGGAAAGAAAAACCTAAAACCTTGCAAAAGACTTAAAGAAATACAGAGAAACCCCAAACATACAAGGCTCTCCCCAATGGAGTCACCAATTCTGTTGTAAAGGAAAGTTTCCTATGGATAGGGTTTAAGAGGCCATCAACGTACTGGTGTTGAAAGGTGGATGTATATAGATCTACAAGTATATATAAGCAAGTTCAGAGATTAGAATGGTTCATACCTTGGCCAAACAAAGGTTGATCCAAGCATCCCTTCAATCCTCTTCTTGATCCTCTCACTCCTCTTGCTCCAAGAGACCTGCAAAATGAATTATACCTTCCTCAAACCAATATGACCACATATAAAACAATGGTAATCAAATAAACATGAAATAATAATCTGATTAACATTATCATATGATCATAAACAAAGATTCAATCACACATTGAACAATGATTTGGGAAGGAGAAGGACATCACATCTTTATTAATCATGAAATGAAGTACAAATATACCTTCTCTTCAAGTTGGGCACCTCATGAAACCTTGATCTGGTTCTGCTGCTTCTCTTCTCCAAGGAACTCGACCTCCAAGCTATGCAACACAAGGAGAAAGATTCTAGAAAAAATGTGTGGGAAAAGAGAGCTCCAATTCCTCTAGCATAACAATACAAAGATTCAAGTCTCCTCTCATGGACCTATCTACCTCTATTTATATGCTTCTAAAGAGATAGGGTCAAAGACAAATTATTTACAACTGAAGGAGTCAGTTGCATAACCACCCAAACTACCCAAACTTCGAAAAATGTATTTTTGACATGAATACGTGGGTTGCAAAGACATCAGTCATGTATGCATGAGGTATACATAGGTTGCAATGTAAATACTCGCATATGACACGTGGGTTGAAATGAAAATAGTCACGTTTTTAGGGTATACGCGAGTATTATATAGACAAGTCGCGTACAATACGTGGGTTTCCTTAAGGCAACTTGTGTATGCATAAAAGATCTCATTTTTAGGGTACTTCTAGGAATTTTTAGACTTTGGTGTCTTCTAGAAAGTTTTATCTAACTTAGATACCTTTCCAAAATTGTGGAGAATAGGTAAAATAGAGTTACAAAACTCCATATATGGGTCCTACAATATAGGTGTTTTTTCGGTGACTTTCATGAAGTATCGTCATGGAAGTCTCGACATGCGACGGAATCATGGGAAAGTGGTCACAGGAAGAGATGTGTCATTTTGAGCTATAACATATTCCCTCGAATGTATGAGGTTAGAGGGGAAGACAATAGCTGAAATACACTATAAAGGAAATAGCTGAGTATGGAGAGAGAAGAGAATCCAAGATCGAAAGGTTCGAACAAAGGTACCTAAAAGAGAGATAAATGTCAGAAAAAACTGATCTCTAGGACATATAAGTCCATATAAAAATCATCTCCATAAATATACAGGCGGATCCATGCTCAACAATCAATCATAGCCACAAGAATACAAGGTGGATCTATGTCTCAGAAAAATGTCATATAAAATGTAACAAGGTCTTGCGCAGCTTGGGAAATAGAAAAATGACGATGCTACTATCGGCCCAAGGTCTTCAATCCAAACCGCCCAAAAGGTACGAATCCTAACCATGTGAATAAATGAGTTGAAATCGAACATGGAGGAAACCGTTTGATTACCGGTCAATAATGAGAACCGTTAGCAAACGCAAGGGAAACCACCATTAATGAAAATGCTCCCCAAGGTACCTAGTACATTCTGACAAGTGTGAATAAAAGGACTTGAATTTGAATGCTTGAAGAATCCATCGAGTAGGAGACATTAAGGTATTTCCACTACCCAATAGCGAGGGAAATTTCCATGAATGACTGCAATCCCCAAGGTACTATCATAAAATCTAAATCTTGTTCCTAGAGAAAGATGTGTTGCAGTCGATAGGAAGAGATCTGTTGGAAGGAAGGCATTAAAGCATCCTCCATCATCGAACACGATGTAAGCCAAAGACTAATTGGATGTAGAATTGGTATAGAATTTCACGACAATGAACGCCGAATACATGATGTAATGAATTGATACCAGGGAATGGTCGACAAAAAAGTTCAAGGAAACTGCAGAATGGCCGACAAAGGTTCAATCCTTGAACAGTGAGCACGACACAAAAAGTGACTTAAGAAGCTTTTGACACGAAAGAACCAATGACACAAATCTGCAATGTAGGAGACATTGACAGATTCCCCATATAATTGAAAAAGAGACCAACAGGAGGAGTAATATATTCCTCCTTATCATTAGAGAGTCCCTTCCCCTCATTATTCATACTTTCAACATAATGTACCTCTTCTTCTTCTACTTGTTCTTCTTCAACAAAAACACCTTCAACTTAAGGTTCTAAGGGTGGTGGCTTATTGCTTTGACTCTTGGTTAATACCATTAGGTTCCAAGACCATGATATGATATACCACTTGTAATATCCCTTTCTAAGGATTTTACTAAAATGATCGATTTTTCACTTTTTCCCCTATTTTGACCTTTGACTAGTTTTGATGTCTAGGTCTCCAAATTGAAGCAAATGCTCCCAAATAGTCTGAGCAGGTGTACGAATTATATTAAGACTCAAATATTATTTTCAAGGATTATTTATGACCCTCCAATTACTTATGAAAATATGTTTAATATTCTAGCCAAAGTAGGAGTCTTTACTAGCAAATTGGGGTTCCAATTCCCCCTAGGTAAATGCTGAAAATGGCTTCTCAAATGCTCCCAAACCCACTCAAATTTCTGAACAGAGGAAAGGAATGTTTAAGGTAAATTTTTAAGGTCTCATATGAAACATTATTTAGTTTATACAATCTATTATAACCCTCTCCCAAACAACTACAAAATCACTAATTCGACCCTTGGGGAAATGACACCAAATCTTCTCCAAATGCAATTAAACTGAGCAAGATGACTTCAAATTCTTAAGTTCTGAACATGATATTTGTAATACTCATAAATTAAATTCCATTCATCATAAATATACCAGAGAGACATTCTTCCATTCGAATAATCAGCATTACCATGGAATACATCAATATAGTGGGGAAATGGTCATTGTTTTCTCATTAATAGTTACTTTTACATACAAACCTTTGGTATTTTGACCTGATACTTTTTTATAATGAATAAAAGAGAATATTAAACTTATTACAATCAGAAATGGACCATGACAAGTTCTCCCAAAGAGTACAATGGCTCACCCAAAGCGCAATCCCTCCACGAGCAAGAATATGCTATAAAAACTGGAAATGGGTGAGAGAATGTGTTGCACTAGAAGGAACCATGAGATTCCCTGTAGCTTACACCTGCAAATAAAAACTCCATTAAATATCCATGAAATACCTGAGTGGCCTCTCCAAGCACCAACTTGAATGGTAATCTTTCACCCTCGAAATTGGCTAAGGCAAGAAACTAGTCATCCTCTCGCTCTCTCTCTTCACAAATGCAAAATTTCTCAAATGATAAAAATCCATTCTCTTGGTTGATCCCTGTATTTTATAAACATACTTATCCTTCTAATTTTACCAATCCATCCACAAAATCAATCCAATTCGAATTATGGTGTGTGCTCAAGATTTGCCATGTGTCCTCCCTTTCCTAGCCTTCCATCTTCCCCCAATTCGAGTAGGAACCCATTGAGATTCCCCAACTCACATGAGAGCCCTATTGGATACTATATTTATACCTGACATGTCATAATGGTCATATGACAGCCTTTAAGTCTGAAACATCTTCATAATTCATGTCATAAATATCATAGATGTTAGGAAATCTAGCCCAAGTGTCCAAGAAGCTCCCATTTGACTCTTCCTCTTCCATGTAAGTTACATTTCCTCCCAAATTCGACCTATGATGCATATGGAAAAGTGTATTAGACTTATAACTCATCTAAGAACATTAGTTTTCCCATGGATTTGAAATTGCAAGAGGAGGATTCCATGTGGCACATAAATTCTAGCTTGTGTGGGCCCCATAAGCGCCATGTGTCTCCATGATCCATTGCCACTTCAATATTCTCTTGTATTTATTTAATAATATCCATTATTAAATTTTTATTCCATTCTAATGTCTAAAAATCATTTATTATCTCCCTTATTAAAATTTCAAATGCATCCATCCAACCTAGGGAACTGGTAGGGTTGATGGAATTATCCTGCTATGCAATTATTTGAATGGGGACATTAGAAATGTCCAAGGATGATACAATACACTACAACACAGAGACAAAGGTATGGGGATCACTTTAGGAATAATGTCCAGGGATGATACAATCCACCATAACAAGGATACAAAGGTATGTGGATCACTTTAGTACTAATGTCCAGGGATGATATAATCCACCACAACACAGAGACAAAGGTCTACGAATCACTTTAGGACTAATGTCTAGGGATGATACAATCCCACTGCGACATCATCATCACTACTCCCCCTTTTGAGGAAGGTCTACAAAATCATCATCATTTCTCCCCCTTTCGAGGAAGGGTATTTTGAACCACACCAAGCCATGAGATCACACCTAATCCCAAATTGAAACATCATCCTGAGATGCTCTTTCTAGAAATTCCTCTTTGCATCTATAATGAGTTTGTCCTCTCCTGTTAGGTCATCGACATATACCAGTCTTCTGCACTCAATATTACAGTAAATTTTGGGACCCTCTTTACTCTTGGTAAAGCATTAGTCCACTAAGAAGTTGTCCTTCTTGTCGTACCATGTCGAACTCAAATATCTTCTGCAGTCACTCCCTCTTTCCAGGGAGGTATTTTCGTAATACAACAAGATTCTCTCGAAAGTGTTCAATGTTCACATGAGATAGAGGTTTAGTCAACAAACATGCCACATGATCCTATGCAGGAACATACTTGATCTTTACAACTCCCTTCTGCAACTTGTTCTTTATCATTCTCCTTTTGTACATTTAAAATTGCATCGTACATCCACAACTTCATTGTACATCTGTAACTTCATCATTTCTTATCTTGTAGGTGATTGCATACAATCCGGGCCTACAATTCAAATATAGTTGTATGATTAGAAACAATTCATAACATATTCATAATGACAAATTCTTATGCATAAAGATATGTGCTATATAATTATGCAAATATTTCATCTAAGACAACATTCATCCATATACCGTATACATATGATAACTTTCTATATGCCTTCGATCTCTACCAGGACATTATGTTAGCAAAGAGGTTTCATTCTAGATAAGCAGCAATGCAATGTTGTACAAAACCCTAAGCCACTTACCCATCATATGTATATTAGAAGTAAACTGTTCATAAATGAAAAACACTCTAACATGCATAATACACTTCCTAAATCTAAGAACATATCTTTGTACATAACTGAACAACTAGATATATAGGAAATTCCAATTCAAATACTTATCTTTGTTTTTTGGTAAATCCATCTTTATCTTTGTCTTCTTGAATTATTGGAGTCTCTTCCAATGTGTTCAACTTTATCGTCTGATTCTAACGACCTCTAGTTCCAAGAATCATGTCAAGATTCTTGAAATTTGAGATCTACTGTAGTCACTCCATCTGAGGTGGACCACATCCTCCCTCCACATCTTGTCCTCCCTGCATTAGGACATTGGAGTGACAGGTAGCCTCCTCTTCTACTAATTTTGTTTGTATCCATCTATGTCACTCATTAAGGTCACTAGATATCAAGATCCTTCATCTTGAACTTTGTTGCAAGTTTTCTCTTGCACCCATCTATGAGATTCTCGTCCTTTGTAGGCTTCTCTATTTAACCTTGTAGTAAAGGTTGGGATATCCATCACTCTAGTTGATTCTCAATCTCCTCATGTAATTTTCCTATGGGTGCCTATTGAGCTTGTACAAATCCTTTTGTGTATAGGTGGTTCTCTGTATAGAGTCTCAAACCCTAAAGGTTGCTCGATCTGTTCTTCTACTTTGATTATACCAACTGTCTAGTGTAATATACACCACTGAAGAGGTGTGTCTAGCATCTAGAGAAGTGTCTTTCCATAATCATATCTTTCTTTTGGATAGAAACCACGAACCTTGCTTTGTATCTTTCGATACTTCGATTTGTTGTATGCTTGATCTTGTAGATAACCTTGGAAGACTTTAAAAAACTTCCCTTCATGTCTCGAACTCATATCCAAACATCATTCTGTATAATCGACTGGTGCTTCTTGATCATATCATCCTTTTGTTCTTCCTTCTTCGGACATTCTTTCATAAAGTGTCCTTTTTCATCACAACTGAACATTTGAGTTGTAAGATGTCCTTCTTCTGAAGTCATTTTATTCCTTGCGGGAATGTTCTTTCTTCTTCTTGGCATGAGTTGTTAGGATTCATCCATCTCTTATTCTTTTGATTTGCATTGACTTTATCTCCCTCTAGATCTGTAGCTTCTTCTTTGACATAGTTCTCCATACCATGCTTCTTCAAGTATGAGAAGCTCTTTGTACTTCCATGCTTAGAAGTTATCGACTCTTTCAAGCTTGTACTCAAGCTCAGTATAGTTTTTCATCATGATAAAACATGAGAACCTCAAATGGAAATAGAGAGGATAGAACTTACCGGTGAGACTGCTTCAACTTGATGCTTGCTTGAAGGCTCTTCTAGAAGACTGCTTCTGGTGGAACTAGGGTTTGACATAAAAACCAAAAATTTTCAACTTTGGTATATTTAAGATATGATTATATAGAAATATGTACCTCCTCAAGGTGATCTGGGAATCATACTTAATTTCCCAAGACCATGGACATAACTGCAAAATATTTGATGCCCTAGTTTTTTCAGTAGTAGTGTTAGGTAAGAAATTGAAAGTCCACAAAAGGAGAAACTTATTACATAGAAATATGCACCCCCCTAGAGATATTTTGATGGTCCTCCTTTTTCAACTGATTGGTGGAGGAAAGTGCCCAGAACAGGAAGCCCTAGTTTTTCTCTAGTTTCTTCTGTAGAATTGACTGATCTTGTTTTTGCTATAGCTTCGAATTTTCTACTCCTGAAGGTCTGAAAATTAGTCCTACAATAGCATGGTATTTATTCTTTCCAAACCCATAGGTTACAGAAGAATTGTATTCACCAAGTGGTGCTTATGTGAAGTTTCCCAAGGTGACTTATTTCATAATTGTTCAACATAGAGAAATTGTAAGTACTTCCATGTGTAACTGTTTCACGTTCGGGGTCTGAAACTTTGACCACAAAAACTAAAGTCTGTTCCATAGCAGATTTTTTTTTGAAATTTCATTTGGACCGTCTTAGACCGAGATATAGCAATTCTCCCTATGTCACCTGTTTAAGGCTGAATTCTGGGAGAGCCTGGAACCTTGAGCTGGATGAATCATATCTCTTAGATTATATGGAATCTGAGGCTGGAAATTTCACACAAGGCACAAAAAAATTTCAAGTTCCTCCTATAAAAGTTTCAGTTCATGAGCAGGGATGATTTTAAGGAACCATACTTATTTAAAAGTGTATAAATGTTGGCGAATCTTACCAATTCTTAAGACACCAACTATAAAATGTTTGGCAATATTTTTCAAAAAATATTTTAATTTCCGAGGATTTTATATCGTTTATATATTAATTTGGCGATTTTTAGGGTGAAAAAAGTTTACCCCATCAAAATTGGGCGAAATAGGGCTTCAAAAACTGCAAAATGGTGAATATTTTTTTGGAGAAAAACCCCTAAAAATAGCCCATGGGCTAAAATTCGCCCCTAAAATTATCCCTGTTCATGAGCCTTCTCCAAACTTGAGTCATATCGAAAATTCCAAGAAGACTATATTTTTCCTTCTAGGGTTTTTAAGCATGAAACACTAATCTCCAATAGTTGCAGCTGTAGAAGTGTTTTGGCTACACAAAGACTTATTTAAGGGTGGCTCTGATACCATGTTATATTTTTAATGGTTATACAAGATATAAAACATTTAGCATCATAACATCATAACCATAAGCAAAGGATCACTGAAATAAAGATAAGTACAACAACACAAGAGAACATAGATTTTCCTCGAGGAAACCACAAGGGAGAAAACCCCATAAAACTTCCTTAGTATAGAATTCGACCAAGTACAGTGTAAAACCCCAACAACAAGAATAGTTGCTCTTCTTCCACAGTATAGTCTCTCTCTCTCTCTCTCTCTCTCTCTCTCTTGAAATGCTTGAGTGTAAGGCATGTAAGAATGAGAGAGGTGCCTCACCTATTTATATTCATTAGGTGAGTGAATCAAATAACTAACTAGGTCGTTCAGGTTCCCTAATTAGGGCTGGCCTACCTAGGAAGACTCAAAATACATTTTATATATTACTTTTGTGGATACTATTTCCCCGACTTACAACGGAGGGTTTACCTCATGACTTTTACATGACCAATTACATCAAGGACATCTCTGAATGGAGGAATAACATCTCCAAAGGAGAATACAACAAAAGTACAATAGAATATATTCCAAAGTTACAATACTATAACATTGAGAACCCAAGAGAACCTAGTTTGTACAAACTTAGATTGTTTTAAGCCCAAAAATTTTCTTTATGAAAGAACTGGGTGTAGACTCCTCAGTCACTCTACAAGTATATCTCTTCGTTGGAGATAATGTTATGACCCTCTTTTGGTATATAAATGCTTATCCTTGATGTTGAGGAAGGAAATAGGGACGACTTTCAAAGGGAGGTAAAAACATTTTATTAAATTTAAAGTTGTTTTAACACTTAATGAGTCTGACTTCAAGGGAAGGTCAACTCCTTTTATTAATTTAATTTTATTTAACACTTCAACTTAATGAGGATAATTTAATGGAATTTATGAGAACTTTTTCAACGAACTTGTGGGTTTAAGGGCCACCAAATGAGGGATTCAATGATTAATAAAGGTAAACGTGCAATGGGCATCATCATGGGCTCAAAAGGGAATAATTAGTTTTTAAAGGGAAACGCATACATCATAGGGTCATCGTCGACTTCTTCAAGTGCAAAATAAGAGTTCCAAGTTCTAGTTTGTGGGCTTAGGGACCAAAGGTAAGAGTTTTAGGGTTTGTTTTTAGGTCATCAAAGTCACCACAAGCAAGGATATGCTCCACATCACAAGGGATTCAACCATGACATGTAGGGATGTAACCTCAGATATACCAAGTCGTTCACTTGGAAGTGTCTCTCCACTCTATGTTTATCTGCATAATGTTTTTGTTGATTTTGGGCAACCTGAAAGTTATCTTTCAAAGCCTTCAAAATTTCTTGAATTTCTTCAATCCAATGCTTATATTTTGGAGCTCTACTATCACAAAAAGTTTGGTTAATAAAAGTGGATGCATCATAACAATAAATTTATTTGAAAGGAGACATTCCAATGGACATATGAAAAGTAGTATTATCGCAAAACTCATCCAAATGCAACCATTTGATCCATGTCTTTTGTTTCCCACTAACATAGTTCCTCAAGTATCCTTCTAACCATCGATTGACCCTCTGTATTTGGCCATCATTTTGTGTATGATATCTTGTTCTTGGATTCAAATTTTTCCCCACCATTTTGAAGAGTTATTTCCAAAATGCATTAAAAAATATGCTATCTCTATCACTAACGATGCTCTTGGGAAGCCCTTGCAATCTGAAAAATTCCTTAAAGAATAGCTCAGCCACTTCTGAAGCAATGAAAACTGTGGTAATAGAAAATAAATGAGAAAATTTAGTGAGTCTATCCACCACTACAAATATGAAATCCCTACCAAAGTGTTTTGGGCAAACCAGTGATGAAATCCATGGAAAAGCTCTCCCATTTTTGTTCTAGAATAGGCAAGGGGTGTAAGATGCAAAATGGATGAGTGTGCTCCACTTTGTTTTTCTCACATGTGGGGCATTCATTAACATATTTTAGAATATCATTCTTCAACCCTTTCCAATATAATCTCTCTCAAAATTCTATATGTTTTGGAGAAACTAGGGTGGCCTGCTAGAGGAGAATCATGAGCTCTCTTCAAGAATTTCTCCTTCAAACTCGAACCATGGACCAAATAGACTCTATATTTGTAGTATATGATTCCTTCCAACATCTTATACCTATCATCATGGTTAGTCCCATAAAAAATCTCACAAGAAAACTTATCCTTGGCATATTCTACTTCTAATATAGCTTTCCAATTTTCTGCAACATCCATTAGAGAAATAGAAGGTATTCTAGATAAGGAATTTTATACCGCATTGTTCTTTCCCTTCACATATTCAATATCAAAGTCAAATGCTTGAATCTTACTCACCCACTTTTTATTCCTTTCATTTAGATCATTTTGAGTGAGGAAGTACCTTAATCTGTTATGGTCAATTTTGACCACAAACTTGTTTCCTGCCAAATATTGCCTAAACTTAATCAAAGCCTGCATGGTGGATAACATTTATTTATCATAAATAGAATGAAGCTTCTCATGTGGCTTTATATTCATACTCTAAAAATATATTGGGTTTTGTCCTTATTTTAGGACTGCTCCAATGCCCTCTCCTAATGCGTCACATTCCAAGACAAATGGTTTAGAAAAATCAGGCAATTCTAGAATAGGAAAAGTGCTTATTACCTCGTTAATTATTTGGAAATATTTTTCAACCTATTCATGCCATTGGAAATCATCCTTCTTTTTCAAATCAGTGAGAGGCGAAGTGAGTTGGGAGAATCCCTTCACAAACTTTCTATAAAGGTAAAAACTCCAATGAGTCCTCTCAATTCAGTGAGATTTTTGGGACGAGACAATTCTATAATGGCATTTATTTTTTCCATGTCCACCTTCACACCATCTTGACCAATGATGTGCCCAAGATACAAAAGTTCTGTCAAACCAAACTCACATTTTGACAACTTAGCAAACAAAGATTTATCATGCATAAATTTTAATACCACTTCTAGATGATGCAAGTTTTCCTTCCATGTTTTACTGTAAAGAATTATGTCATCAAATAAAACTAGTACAACCTTACAATGTTGTTTGTGGAAGTTATTGTTCATGCATGATTTTAATGTGGTAGGAGAATTTGTCAAGCCAAATTTCATGGCAACAAACTCAAAGTGACCATAATGGCATATGACAACAGTCTTTGGTATGTCTTCCTCCCTCATTCGAATTTGATGATAACTAGATCCAAGATCAAGATTTTAGAATAAAATTGATCCATGGAACTCATAAATCCCTGTGATAGGATATCTATTCTTCATTTTATTCTCATTCAAGGCTCTAAAATCATTGCACATCCTCAAGGTTCCATCCTTTTTCTTTACTATAACAAATGAAGAAGCATATGTTGAAATACTAAGAGGGGGGTGAATCAGTATTTGCACAATAATTTTTTTTAAATCAAGAGAAAGTTCATAATCACCAATAATAGCATATCATTAATGTACATGTAAATAAAAAAATTCACAATACACAATATTTTGACGTGGAAACCCAAGTCCTGGGGGTAAAAGCACATAATCCTTTTTAAAAATAAATTTGACCCAACAACAACTGGGTTAACAAATTTAATACAAATTTTCCATCTACAACTGGAAGGGGATACAACCCCTTATACTTTGTTAGTTTCAACCAAAAATATTCTACAACAGCTTAACTCACAAGATTGTGAGCCCTAGCACCACGCTACCTCCCTGAAGAAAAATAAGACTGGACATATGGACCTGTCAAAACAAATCACTGAACTTGCTATTGATAACCTCTTCTCTCTTATCACTGCCAAGTCATAGTTGTATAAGTCTTCCATACACTGTTCATGTACATGATTGTACACCTCACACACAGTCACTCATCAAGTAGTTCTGCTCTTCTTTCACTGATCAGAAGGTATGCATCATCATAGTGTATAAGCTTGCATCATCATCATAGGGTATGCATCATCGCCATAGGGTATGCATCATCATCATCAAGTATAGTATGCATCGTGTATGAATCATACACATCAAGTGTACATCATCATAGTATGCATCATGTATGCATCAGAAACATCTAGTGTACATTATTATAGTATGCATAATCTATGCATCATCATTCATAGAATATAGATCACAATGGTTTACTTCACACATCACTGTACATATAAATACACCACTGTATATTATTGTACATCAATGTACATACACATATTCACATTCATTACTGTTCACACATTTCACTGAACACTGGACATATATTATCATGCATGAGTATTGTTGAATTATTGTAACTTCGAATTGTATTGTACCCCGATGTTCCTATTGGGAGAATCATTTGTATTTCATTATGCCCCGATGTTCCTATCGGGATAATTACTAAGAGTCATGAGGAAATCCCCTTCGTTTTAAGTTGGGTCATTATCACCCTAATTAATATAATATTAATTTGTTTGATTCTTCCTAGAGAAGTCAGCCGAGTCAGTTTTAGTGGGGACGACTTGGTTGAGTGAAATGTCAAGTGAACTGAAGAATATAAATAAAGGTGAGGTGCTCCTCATTTGAACACACTCACACTCACTTGTGTAGCGCATAAGAGAGAGAGAGAGAGAGAGAGAGAGAGAGAGAGAGAGAGATTTGTAGCTGCAAGGAGGAGAAGGATCAGTTTGGGGTTTTATCTTTTCTCTTTTGATCATTTATATTGAGGAAGGTTTTGCTGGGTTTTTCCCATTAGGGTTTTGCCAGGGTAAATCTGTGTTGATCTTGTGATATTGTTTCTTTCAATGATCCAGTATATATGCTTTTGTTATGAAATTGAAATTGAATGGTGACAATCTAGCTTAGAATATGGAATCTTAACATGGTATCAGAGCTAACCTGAATAGGACAACTTTCACAAGGTGAAAAATCCCTCTCTCTCTCCCCGACAAGAAATTGGGGTTTCAGGAAAATTTTAAATTTTGAAGAACCAATTGCATGAAAATTTGCGCCCTCCTAGAGCGCATCTTCTAAGACTGAGATCGAAATTTTTGAAGGAGTATATCTCTGGAAAATTCAAACCCTAGTTTGACTTCTGGACTGGAAAACTGTAGAATCGAAAAACTACTAGAAGCTACAGTGTTGAATCTTGCAAGTCAGATTTGAAAGCTGAAGACTTGAGATCTCTAGAAAGCAGGCACACCAGTCAACTCGCCTCAGTCAAGTGCATCTCCTAGTAACATCAGTTTCTCATTTTCCATATTTTCATTTTTTTGTGATCTTCTGACGAGATGGCCCCAACCACCAAGCTTGAGGACAAACTAGAAGGCATAGAGAATTACAAAGCATGGAAATATAGAATGGGCCTCATTCTCAAGGAGAATGATCTTGAGAAATATATCAAGGATGAAATTGTAGAAACTGAAGAGGCTGAAGCCAAGGAGAAGCACAAGAAGGATCTGATTAGGGCACAGAGGATTATTGCTAACTCTATCAAGGATCACTTGATCCCTCAAGTGTCATCCAAGAAGACTCCGAAATAAATGTATGATTCCCTAGAAAGGATGTATGAAGGTAGAAACATCAACAGAAAGATGAATCTAAGAGCTCAATTGATGAGCACCAAGATGAGTCATGGGGAAACAATCCAGGACTATTTCACAAGGGTCTCCCAGTTCAAGGAACAACTAGAATCTATTGGAGACAACCTTGATGAACATGAGTTGGTTATGACTGCTCTCAATGGTCTCACTAGACCCTAGGAGTCATACATCCAAATGGTGTGTTAGAAAGGAAATCCTGAAATTTGATCTTGTATGGGAAGACTGTATTCAAGAGGAGGCTAGAGTGGCCAATAGAGAAGCTCTACTGAAGGAAGATGATCAAGCCCTAGCCACCCATACCAAGAGAAGAAGAAGTCAACCCAACTTCAAGAAGGGAAACCACAAGGAGTCTCAACCTCCCAGAAGGTTCCAGAGAATAAGAGAAAGAATTCCCAATAGGGACTACTCTAGCTTTCAATGTTTTCATTGTGATAAGATAGGACACATTACCAGAAATTGTCCTTTGAAGAGACAAGATTACAGGAAGAGGAACAACAACAACAAAAGACATCATGCACATCTAGCTGAAGATGAGGATGAAGAAGAAGAAGAGGAAGGACCTCAAAGAAAGAAAGCAAGAGAAGAAGATGCAGAAGAGTATGTACTATTCTCTGCACTCTTTGGGTCTGTAACACCTAGAGAAGACACTTGGCTTATTGATAGTGGTGCTTCAAAGCACATCGAGACAAAATAAAACTCTGTCAAAACTTGAAGAAAAGAACTCTTCTCAGAAAGTATCTCTAGGAGATGACTATCGATATCCAATCAAAGGAATCGGTGAAGCAAGCTACAAGCTTGATTCAAGAAATCCCCTGAAGATGAAGGAAGTTTTATATGTACCAGGTTTAAAGAAGAATTTACCTTCTATCTTAGCTTTAGATAAGAAAGGATTCAGAGTTGCATTCATATATGGCCAAGTACTCATGTGGCCCAAAGGAAATAAAATTGAAGATGCAGTTGTCATCAGTGAAGAAGAAGGAGGCCTATATAAACTCAAGGGACATCCAGATACAACCCTTGTTCATGAGACCACTAACCCTAGTGAACTGTGGCACAGAAGGCTTGCCCACGTCAATTACAAAGAACTACCTCATGTGAACAAAGTAGTGGCGGGATTACAAGACTTGACGATCAACCATGCAAGCATTTGCAAAGGATGTGCAAAAGGGAAGAATATCAAGAATCCATTTCTGAAGAGTGAAACAAAAACTAAAGGTACGTTGGAATTGATTCATTCAGACATATGTGGTCCAATGTCCTCCACATATTTGAGTGGTTTTGAATACTATATTACATTTATTGATGACTATTCAAGAAAGATATGGATATACTTCCTGAAAGAAAAGAGTGAGGTGTTTGAGAAATTCAAGGAATTCAAAGCCTTGATAGAGAATCTTTCAGACAAAAGAATCAAGACATTCTGATCAGACAATGGCGGAGAGTATACTTCAAAATAATTTGAATCCTTTTGTAAAGATGGTGGAATAAAGAGGGAACTAACTACTCCTTACAATCCTCAACAAAATGGTGTTGCGGAAAGAAAGAACAGAACAATCATGGAGACAGTAAAAACAATGATATATGATCAAGATCTTCCAATGCATCTATGGGAAGAAGCAACAAGAACTACTGTCTATGTCTAGAATATAATATCTCATAGTGCTCTTGGATTCAAGACTCCAGAAGATATGTTCATGGGAAATAAGACTGAGGTAAGTCACCTCAAGATATTTGGTTTTCCAGTATATGTTCATATACCGAAAGAGAAAAGAACCAAGTTGGACCCCTTCGAAAAAAGGGGATATTTGTTGGATACTGTGAAGAATCTAAGGCATTCAGAATTTACATTCCTGGATTCCATCACATGGAAATTAGTAGAGATGTAACATTTGATGAAGAAGCAACTCTTAAGAGATCCAGAAAATGTCAACATGAAGAAGTGTATGAGGAAGATGCACCTCCCAGAAATGTAGAGGCTACATTCCTCCCTAAAGATCATGATATGACAGAACCACAAGAACCTCCTACGATGGAGATATCATGGAAGAGAAAGCCTGCTTGGGCAAGAGAAATTATACAAGAAGCAAAAAGATATAGAGCTCCTGAAGGCTCCACAAGGATAAGCAAGAATCCCAAGACATTTTCCAACTATGTAGCTTTGATGTGTGATCTTGTAGATCAAGAACCTACAAACTATGAAGAAGCTGTAAAGAAGAAAGAATGGGTAGAAGCAATGACGGAAGAATACCAGTCAATAATGAAGAACGATGTGTGGGATATAGTTCCCAAACCAAAAGGAAAGAGTGTAGTATCCTCCAAATGGATCTACAAGATAAAACATGTAGCTGACAGAAGTATAGAGAAGTATAAGGAAAGATTTGTGGCTAGAGGTTTCTCTAAGAAAGAGGGAATTGATTATGAAGAAATGTTTGCACCAGTAGCACAGTATACTTCGATTAGAGCTATCATGGCACTTGCATCCATGATGAAATGGGACTTACAACAGATGGATGTGAAAACAACCTTCTTGAATGGTGTGATTGAAGAAGAAGTATACATAGAACAACTGCAAGGATTTGAAGTGGAAGACAGACAGACTCACGTATGCAAGTTGAAGAAGGCCATGTATGGCCTGAAGCAAGCTCCTAGAGCTTGGTATGGAAGGATAAATAGTTTCTTGATGAGCATGGACTTTACCAAGAGTAAAGTCGATCCTAACCTTTACTTCAAGATCATAGAATATGAACCTGTCATACTATTACTGTATGTGGATGATCTATTTCTGGCAAGGAATGAGAAACAGATTGTAGAATGCAAGAAGAAGCTCATTGAGGAATTTTAGATGAAAGACCTTGGATTAATGCACTATTTTCTAGGTCTGGAAGTATGGCAGAACTTAGAAGGAAATTTCTCAATCAGAGAAAGTATGTAGTGGAAATTTTGAAAATATTTGATATGTTGGAATGTAAAGCCATGGCCACACCCATGGATACCAACCTGAAGTTGTTGGCTGATGAATCCGATCAGAACTAGTGGATGTGACTCAATACATACAAATTATTGGGTCGTTGATGTATCTAACAAATACCCGACCAGACATTTTTTTTCTATGAACACCTTTAGTCAGTATCTAGTTCAACCTAGACGTGTTCAACTGGTAGCTGCAAAACATGTGATGAGATATCTGAAAGGAACTATAGAATTTGGTCTATACTATGAAGGAAACCATGATTACAGATTATATGGATATACAGATGTAGATTGGGCTGGAAGTGTTTCAGACATAAGATGCACATCAGGTGGATGTTATTCTCTGGGATCTACTATGATTTCATGGTTTAGCAGGAAACAGTCCAGTGTCGCTCTTAGCACGGCTGAAGTAGAATATACAACAGCTTGCTCTACTAGTTGTGAATCCATATGGCTTCGGACGTTGATGTCAGGTTTATTCAACCTAGAGTTTGATACCACAATGATTCTATGTGATAACCAGAGTTGTATAAAGATGACAGAGAACCCAACGTTCCATGATAAGTCAAAGCACATAGAAATCTGGTATTTCTACATCTGAGATATGATACATAAAGGAGGCATAAAGCTCCAGTATGTGAGTACCGATGAACAAGTTGTTGATGTGTTGACAAAGCCTCTATCTCAAATAAAGTTTGAATATTTTCGAGACAAGCTTGGTGTTGTTCAGAAAGACCTTCCCCGAAAGGGGGAGCAATGATGTTGCAGTGGGAGTGTATCATCCCTATAAATTTGTCCTAAAGTGATCCGTAGACTTGTGTCTCCGAGAAAGAAGCAGGATTGTATCATCCCTGGACATTTGTCCTAAATTGTATCTGGTGGCTTTGGTCCTCGAGAATGTGGTAGGATTGTATCATCCCTGGACATTTGTCCTAAATTGTATCTAGTGGCTTCAGTCCTCAAGAATTTGGTAGGATTGTATCATCCCTGGACATTTTTCCTAAATTGTATCCGGTGACTTCAGTCCTTGAGAATGTGGTAGGATTGCATCATCCTTGGACTTAGTCCTAAAGTGATAGGGAGTTATTATCCTGTAATTGTATCTGGTGACTTCGGTCCTCGAGAATGTGGTAGGATTGCATCATCCTTAGACTTAGTCCTAAAGTGATAGGGAGTGATTATCCCGTAATCGTATCTGGTGACTTCGGTCCTCGAGAATGTGGTAGGATTGCATCATCCTTGGACTTTAGTCCTAAAAGTGATCCGTAGACTTTCTTCTTCGTATTGTGGATTGCAGGTTGTTGATGATGATGATGTTGTTGATCGAAATATCAGAGTGTGATGATGATGTTACTCAAAGTATTGTTGTTGATGATGATGATGTCGCTGATCGAAAGATCAGAGTGTGATGATTTTGTCGCTCAGAGAATTTTTGATGATGATGATCGAAAGGCCAAAGTATTGTTGATGATGATGTTGCTGAAGACTAAATACTGATGATGATGTTGTCAATCAAAATGTTGTTGTTGCTGAAATTGAAGATGAAGACTGTATGTCGAAGATGATGAAAAAGCTTCCAATGATTTATAGATGTAATGCCCTGATGATGTTGAATATGCTCTATCTCCTTCTCCTACTATTGTTGTTGTTGTAGAATACCCTTCTCATTAAGGGGGAGTGTTGAATTATTGTAACTTCGAAGTGTATTGTACCCCGATGTTCCTATCGGGAGAATCATTTGTATTTCATTATACCCCGATGTTCCTATCGGGAGAATTACTAAGAGTCATGAGGAAATCCCCTCCTTTGTAATTCGGGTCATTAGAACCCTAATTAATATAATATTAAGTTGTTTGAGTCTTCCTAGAGAAGTCGACCCAGTTAGTTTTAGTGGGGCCGACTTGGTTGAATGAAATGTCAAGTGAACTGAAGAATATAAATAAAGGTGAGGTGCCCCTCATTTGATCACACTCACACTCACTTGTGTAGCACATAAGAGAGAGAGAGAGAGAGAGAGAGAGAGAGAGAGAGAGAGAGAGTTGTAGCTGCAAGGAGGAGAAGGATCAGTTTGGGGTTTTATCTTTTATCTTTTGATCATCCATATTGAGGAAGATTTTGCTAGGTTTTTCCCATTAGGGTTTTCCCAGGGTAAATCTTTGTTGATCTTGTGATACTGTTTCTTTCAGTGATCCTCTCTATATGCTTTTTGTTATGAAATTGAAATTGAATGTTGATAATCTAGCTTAGCATATGGAATATTAACAAGTATATCTCATTCATTGGTTGCATATATACATACCTTGTCCATTCATTAGCTGAGTTTGTCACTGTGAAATACCCCATACAAACCTTGGACTGTGTATGAGATGAGGAAAACTTCAATTCGGGACTGAGGAAAAATTCGGACCATGGAAAAGTGTTGTGGATAAGTCAAGTCCTGACTGTGTATATTCTTTGGAAGTCCTCAAACTCATACTTTTCAAGTAGAATTTAGACTGTTGTTTTACCCCAAAACTCGTATTGTAAGTTGGTAAGAAGGAAACAACAAGATCAACTAGATCAAATGTTGAGAACCCAAGAGAACTCGGTCTGTACAAACTCGGGCTGTTTTAACCCCAAAAAATTTCTCTGTGAAAGAACCAGGTGTAGACTCCTCAGTCACTATATGATTTTATCTCTTCATTGGTGATAATTTTATGACACTCTTTTGGTATATAATTACTTAACCTTGACGTTGAGGAAGGGAATAGGGCCGAATTTCAAAGGGATGTAAATTTTTTTTATTAAATTTAAAAAAAATTTAACACTTGATGAGGCTGATTTCAAGAGAAGGTCAAATCCATTTATTAATTTAAATTTTGTTAACACTTCAACTTAACACGGGGGATTTAATGGAATTTAAGAGAACTTCTTCAACAAACTTGTGGGTTTAAGGACCACCAAATGAGGGCTTCAAGGACTAGTGAATTTAAACATGCAATAGGCATCATCATGGGCTCAAAAGGGCATCAATGAATGTTTTAAGGGAAAGGCATACATCATAGGGTCATCACCAACTTATTCAAGTGCACAATAAGAGTTCCAAGTTCTAGTTTGTGGGCTTAAGGACCAAAGGTAAGAGTTTTAGGGGTTTTTTTAGGTCATGAAAGTCACCACAAGCAACGATGTGTTCCACATAACAAGGGATTCAACCATGAAATGCATGACAATCAACAATATGTGTGTGGGACCCCAATAAACATATGACCATTTCCAAGGGTACCATGACCTCAGTAAAACAAAAATGACCACAAAATGGGTCATTTGGTCTCTTTTAAGTTCTACAACTTCATCAACCCACCAAGGACAGTTTCTAGGGTATTAGGGCATAGGTTGAGGGCCTGGGGAACCATAGAAACAACTGGGTAATAATAAACATAATAAATGGTAGGAAATGATTTTTCCATTCTCCCAAGGGACCCAAGCGCTTCATACTTGGGCTTGGACAAGGTAAAAAGGTCTCCTTTGAAAATGATAAACACTTGACAGACTTCTAACCCTTAGGGTTTCCTCAAGGGGTACCAAGACACACTTGTTGGCATCAATGGAAATTTAGTCAACATCATAAGGGCTTGAGCTAGGTCTTATGTGACCCAATTCCAAAATTTCGTTAATGACCTCCTCAATCTCATCTCGAATCCTTTTTGGGTGCCTATAGGGATTCATTTTGATAGGTTGGGTTCCTATCTCTAACTCAATGGTATGCTCCACCCCTATGTCTGGTGGTCTCCCTGGAGGAAGGTCTCCAAAAACCCTCTCATACATACTCAATAACTACTCTATCTCCTTAGGATGCTTGGTAACCTTCAAGTGAGGCTCAGAATATGTAATCAAATATTCAGTAGCCCATTATATGTCTCCATTCCTCAAGATAGACCTCATACTATGAGAGGACACCACTTGATTTGGGTAAGTGTGCATTCTTTTCAATAAGATGGGTTTCATTAGAGGAATTTTGGGGTCTAAAATGGGCCTCCTAAGGAAAATAATAAAATAATAGTTAAAATAATAAAATAATATTGATTAATTTTGGAGGA
>LPNX010567696.1:217250-291365 GCA_001517045.1 Pseudotsuga menziesii
CCCCTCTGAATTTTTGAACCTCATTTTAGGGACTTGATAGTTCACGGTATGCTCCCTTAGAGAATACAACCATTGGACTCCCAAAACCACATTTGTATCAACCACATTCACTACATAGAAATTGTCACTAATCGTATGATTTCCTATAGTAACTTGAAGCTTTGGAACCCATTTGGTGCAGTCCATAGAATTGTTACTTGGAATGGTGACTCTAAAACCATCAAAATTTTCAGCTTGTAACTTTCTCCTCTCCACGAGGGTTTCATCTATGAAGTTATGAGTGGCTCCTCTATCCACTAGGATCGTAACCTTTTGGCCTTGTATGTTACCCTTGAGTCTAAGGGTGTGAAATCTAGGTACACCTGAAATTTACTGCAATTTCTCTTGTCTTAGGAGTGGTATGTTCTTCTTTTCTTGTTTCATACCCCTCTTCTTGGGCTGCAAGTTGTGTTTCTTCATCTCCCCCCTCTTCCTCATCTTCAGAGAAAACCTCAATGTAGTGTGCCTTCCCTTTTGCACACTTATGTCTCAGAACCCAAGGTTGTTGACAGGTGAAGCACAATTTCTTTCTTTTGAGTTCTTATGTGCTTGGCCCTTCCTTGTTATCCTTGAAAAAAGAGTGATTTTTCCATGGTTTCCTCCCATATATGAATTTGGAAGGAAAATTAGGCTTAGGGGTAAATCTGGTTTTTGGCAACACATTCTGCAAGTCTCTTGCCAAATTCATGGCATCCTTCAATGTAGTTGGCTTGTGGGATTTCACGCGCCCTTTCAAAGGTTCTGTAAGGCTTTCAATAAATATTAAAACCAACCTAGCCATAGAAACATCAGAAACCATTACTGAGAGCTTTTCAAATTCTAACATATATGCTTCAGGAGTTCCAACTTGCTTGAATTGTGCTAGTTCTTTGAAAGGAAGTTCGGGGTCTTTCCTCTCAAATCTATCCATTAAGGAATTGGAGAAAACCACATAGGATAAAATATGATCATGTCCCAAGGTTATAAGACCATGGAACCACCAATCATTAGCTTCCCCTTCAAGATGTAAAATGGGCATTTTCAGTGCATATTCTTCAACCATAGGATTTAACTGGAAATACACACTTAGTTTTTGTATCCAAGCACTAGCATACATTTGGGAATAACCATCAACGGAAGGAATAGTTACTTTTACAATGGTATACTTTAATTCTTAATTAAGAGGAGGTACCCTATTCCCACTTCCTCCTTTCTTAAACTAAAGAGAGGCCCTGATGAATTGATCGAAAGGTAGGACTTTCCTACATTCATCACTCAATTGCTGCCAATCATTTGATGCTTCCTTCACATCATAAGTAGTGTAAGGGCCCTCTTTGGACTCTAAAAACTTAGGAATTGCAGGTCTAGTCCGATTCTTGAATTCATGGGATCAGTTATTAGGTCCAATCTTTGAAAAAATAACTTCCCCATAGGTCTTCTTCTCATCACGAGGTGTACTGTTACTACTTCCGGGTGTTGACTTGCCCCCAAGTTGGCTAGCCAACAACTCAAACCCTTGCATAAAATTTCTAGTCATATTTTTAAGGGATGTCTTCAAGAATGTTTTAAGGTACTCATTATCCTCCTTATCTCCCATATTTTCGAATCCTAGTTTTTCCCTAATCTTCTCATACTCAGAATTAACTTCTCCACCTTCTTTTCTTCCACTGTTAATGTCTTCAATATCATTTTCTAATGGATGGATAATATCATTAGGAAACATGAATATATAACTCCAACAAGTTCTAATATCATGCTATGATACCACATTAATGACCCAAGATAAAATTTCCAAACAAAGGCACAATTTGGGGCAAAGTTGGATTGACTAGTCTTGACTCTAAGGGGGTTTGAATGGCACAAAAGGGTATTGAATTTGGTAGGGAATGATATGGTGAGTCTTAGGACCACTCAACAGACTTTATGGTCACTTTAGAACTGGTTTTATACCTCTGAAACTTGATTTGGGGTCATTGTCAAAAAGGCCCAAATTACTAGTAAATTGTGGTGAAATTCCCCCTAGGGTGTGAGCAAAAATGGATTTCCACATCATATGCGAACCTAAAAAATTGAAAAATAGAGTATGGGAACTGATATTATACTTCATTTAATTTCATTATGTGTGGTTATAATTTCTGCAAACAAAGTTATGAAGCTTCAGATTCGAATGCATATTTTCAGTGCTATTGCTTAAGGGAAATGACAATGATAGCTTAACTTTAACTCATAAATGTACATGAAATGGTTCAAAAAAGATCATGATGAATGCATACCATCAACAGAATATAAATAGAATACTCAACAACATTTAACATCCGAGCAACTCCTCAACAAAAATAAGATACACAACTCCTTTGAAATGGAAACCAATACATGGAAACTAGTCAAACCATAGCTTGGAAATGTGGACATTTTTGCATATGTATTTCTGATCATTAGACTTAAAGAGATTATGTGGAACATATTACAGAGACAAACATCATTCACCCATGCTTGGGCATCAACTGGAGTCAACAAAGCGCAAGCATCATTCACACTAGTGCACCATCATATGGAAACATGGGAATAATGAGATAGGGAGTGAAATAATGGGGAAAGAGATGGATCACAAACTGTATCAGAATCCTATGTACAATAACAACACTCCATTCAGATCCAAATGAGATTTCAAGGTGGCTTCTCCAACAATCAATTTGGATGAGAATCCAACTCCATCGAAATTGGCTCACTAGCAGGGATAGTGAGCACTCACCGTGCAATGGACAAGCTAGTGCTTTCCAAAATGCCAAAGGAAAATTATCAAATGATAAAAATCAATTCTCCTTCCTCATGAAATATTTTTATAATCTTCATAAGGTCCTCTAAGGTTGAATTCCCCTCCATAGGATTCCTCCAACTCATCCTAGTTGTTAAGTAGCCCCTATGACACTTGTCCTCTTCATCATGCCTCAATCCTTTTCCAAATTCAAATTTCTTCCACTAACCTCCAAATGCGCCCACTTGGTGGCTATTTTTATCCCTCACATGTCAGATTGTCATAGCTCTGCAATCAGGTCTGATTTTGTCATAGAGTGCAGGGAATCTCTCTCCAAATGGCACATATTTTCTTCCTAGTCTCTTCCTTTTCCATGGGGATTTACTCCTCTTCACCAATTAGAATCCTTTAGTTCATTATATTTCACTTTACACTTCTTCATCTCCCAAGAACGTTCCATTCCTCATAATTTTGAATTTGGTGCAGGTCATGACAAGTTAAGGGAGGAATCTAGCCACCCAAGGTATCCATGAGCCTCCAAGTGTCTCCGTGAAGCAATGCCACTTTATTTTCTCCATATTTATTATTTATATGACCCAATTTAATGTGTAGATGGTAAACTAAGGTCCTGAAGGGTCTCATAGCTCCCTTATTGCGAGACTTAATGCCTCCACCTCAACCTAGGGAACTAGTAGTTTGGTGAAACATTGTTAACTAGTAGACTTATTGGGATGGGGACATGACAGAAGAGTCACCAAGGTTTTTTTTATGGATTATATATATGGGCTCTCTTATTTTTAATCTCATCAATCTCATATTTTATACATTTATTATATTTACTGTCCTATATGGATTATAACCTTTTGTCCTACTTGAATTGGATATTCAACTATTTATTTCATTATGCATATTTAGAGAACAAATCGTGCTCGACTCATTGGTATCAAAGCCTCATTTTTTGTTACGGTCTTTGACCACCAATTCTCAGACCTTGTATAAGCAAACTTTTGACTATGCCTCAACATCTTTTTTCATAGTTTCTTTAAATATTAGGTATTTGACCACATTCACCTTTTGGCCAAACCGTTTTTCAAAATTTCTATGCTTAGGTTATTAACCATATCTAGGTTTGTGCTTGTTCCCATAAAAGGACAAAACATAATTCTCTTAAAAAGAAAATCAGTTTGCAATTTAGGATTAGTTATTAAAAAAGGATCACAAAGGAAGCATATTGAAGGAAGAACCATCTTACTATACTTCCATCTCTATCATAGTCATTCCAGCTGAGGGTGAAAATTTCAAAGGTTAGCGACGTGTATGTCAATATTGGATGAAGAGGGCGTAAACTAAGGTAGTGACTCTTAAACCAAAAATTTCAACGTAACATTATAATATTATTATAGTGTCATATGAAAACCCATATATTTATAAAATTGTAGGAATTCATTTATTGTTTCCATTAACCGCCACCTAGGTATAAAAAGTCAGGACTATTGGTTAGAAAAAGGGCCATATCTTGAATCATGGATGACCTAGGTCAAGGGTCTGAGGAGTGATTCGTAAACAACTCAACCTTCACCACTGTCAATTTTTTTGTATGTGCCAAGTTTGTGGTTCGCTAATACCATACTTGGATTAAAAAAATTGTGGATATTAATCTATTTAGAAAAAAATCAATTGATGTCGCCTGACCATAGTACTTTTTTTCACAGAAGAAAAAACTGTACTTATATTAAGTATATGTCAAGATGGTCATACAAAAACAAAACTACTATCCGACACTGTTCCCACAAAAAACAATGTCCAAACAAATAAGACAGTGTCCACACATGCTACAATACTTTGGAACCCTTAAATATTGGTCTTAAAAAATGTCTGTAATTAGACTATGGAGCAACATCCCAATGACAGTAAGATGGTCGAAATCCCACAAAATATAACAATAATGTCTAAACATACCAATCCCATGAACATACTATAAAAAATAATGCCCACCATATCATGATACATACATAAATAGTAATATATAGTCGTCGTATCATGATGTCCAAGAGTATCCAGATATATATTGTCACCTTTCAAGCTATAAGTAGTGATTTTCTATAATATTCCACAAGTATGGGAGCCAAAAAGGTTAATCTAGATAATCAAAAGCCCTGTATAGTAAATGATAAAACAAGCATGTTGAATCAACTCGAGGGAAGCCACACCATCATGGGTACCGATAATGAGAGGAACATCAAAAGGGCCCACACCAACTTGGGAAGAAGATCTTGTCTGCTAGTTCAAACCCTAACCACCCTTCTCCTTAGGTTTGCTTATATCCTCAAAATACCATTCTCCAAAAATTTCTGACGATTCATCTCTATCTAAAACTAAAATGGATGATTTGCAAGCTTTCCACAAATGACCCACTACCTTGCATCTTGAACAACGAAAAGAAAGATCCTAATACTCCGATATCCACCATGTCCAAAACCCCCTTTGTAACATCTATCTCCACCAACATCTTTCCAACTTGCTTGTCCATACCTTTGAGCAATTCGCCTCCAACATGGAGGAAACGACCAAGACGATTTCCTACAACCTCAAAAGTTTAACCACATTACTTTATAATACTTATAAAGGTACTTTACGAAAGGTTAAGAAAATATATTATTTTTATTGGTTATATATATATAAAGGTACTTTACAAGGTTAAAATATATTCTTTTGATGGGTTATAATAAAGAGATTTACAAAGATTGTTGTATGAGAGTATTTAAGGTTTTAAAAGCGGTTATTGTTATAGAAAAAAAGGAATATAAAATTTTATTCAGTTATAAAAGAAGGAAATAAAAAAATATAAGGTTTATAATTAGGGTCTTTTTTGACAAAATATCAAATGGAGTTTAATAGTGAAAATTAAGGAAGATTTTTTTATGAAGGTATTGGATCCTCATGCTTCGAATTTATAATATTCAAATGGAGTGTTAAAGAAAAAAAGTTAATGGCATTATCAGTGCAAAACTTAAGGGAAATTACATTAATGTAGATTTGGCTAATCAATTAATGATTCTAGAGTAGAGTATATTACTATCACATCTAAGTTTAAAGAGGAAATATGGAACGAAAAATATTTAGAGGTTAAAGAAAAATTAAGATATTACAAGGAGGTCATTGACCATAATATGGAAGATCAAAACCTTCTCTTTGTCTTAACCAGTTTGAAGAAGAAAATCAATATAACTCAGATAAGAACGGACTCCCATGAGCTTCATAACGAAACAAGGCGATGAGAAATTTCTAAAACACCATGGGTGAAAGGATTTTCCTGCTTCGTGAGTCTATGAGAGTTGAGGGAAAATGCCATTTTATTTTAGAATGCCCTGTGTACACCCACATTTGATTGCAGTTTCCTAATCTTTGCTACAATTCTAACCTTCGTGGTCTTCTAACATGTCAAAACTACGGTGACCTAGGAATGTTTCTTTCTAAGTTTTTTGATCATAGGAATAAAATTTTACAGCAATCCAAATAATTCCTCTCTTTTGTTAAGGTCTAATTGACCAAACAGGTCTTAGTGGACATTAATATTCATCATCATCATCAATAAATAAAAAAACAAGACATTTTTTTACAACGAATACAAATTTAAGGACTTATGTGTAGCAATTGATGGTTATAAATACATATTTGAATTCAATGTTACTACGGATAAAAGAGAGGATGGAATTATTCTCGGTTCAAATTGGTTAGAATCATTAGGTACATTCATTCTAAACATGGAAAAAATGTTCTTTGCATTCTCATATAAAAATAAGAAAATAACTTTGGAAGACGTTACAATGAAACCATGCTCATTGGTGTTCTCATAAGAGGGATTGAAGAATGTATTAGAAGTGATCCTTTAAGATATCCAAAAGTCAATACAAAAGTTGTAGGACCGACAAAGAGAATGTGACAAGATCATCATTGAGAAAGATGAAGAGATTTCTCGCTCGAGAAATCATAATAAGAAACTATTTGCAAAAATCATAATTTCCAAAGAGAAGAAGCAAAATTTTCAAAACTTAGAACAAGAGAATCAAGATCACGTGACAAAATTTAACAAGAAGTTACCAGAGAAGGATATAGAAGCTTCTATCCTAAGGGAACTTAATGAGAGGTTACTTGGAAAAATAAAAAGATTAAAAGAAGCACAACCTGAAAGCTAAGAACTTGAGGACAAATTTGAAAAGCCAAAGAACATTGAAGAACTTTTACGCTAAAGGATTCATAATCAAAGCTTACCCACGATCACTAAGCTAAAGAATGACAAGAATTTGTCATAGAGTAAGTTAGAGAAGTCTATTAAGGAATCATTAATCAGAGAAGAAACAAGGACTGATCATGTTGAAATAAAGAAGTCGCCAGAATTAAAAATCCATACATTAGAAAAAGATATAAACACATACCCAATTGAATTATTACCAAAAATATCAAAAGTCGAAGTCTCCTACAAACAATCACAAGAGATTATATTACCTTATTGCCATCCAAATCAGAAGAGTAGTTATGATCAATGACAAGGTCAAAAGGAACATAAACAATATTCTTCTTACAAACATATGAGCTATGATTTCAAAAAAGAATGAGGACAAAATATACAAACTACATGGACACAAAAAATGAGAAGTTCCATCCAACCACTTGATCAATAGAAGGTCCCAATCAAGGTTAACTTATGATGGACCACTTCACAAATGATGCAACATTTTGAAGATCCTATCGTTTTGTATAATCAACTATCACACCAACAATAGCAAAGGATCATAAGAAGACAATACAAGCCAACAAGCAAGATAGTATGTGTGTGTGTGTGTGTGTGCACGCGCGTACGCACTTTGAGGACAAAACATTTTAAAAATGGTTGGACAATGTTATGAACATAAAATATATCAATAAACACAAAATAAATTATTATTATTATTAAGGGATGTAACTCTTTGTGAAGAGTCACCAAGGTGCTCTTTAGGGATTATATATATGGGATCTCTTATTTATAATCTCGTAAATCTCATATTTTATACATTTATTATATTTATTGTCCTATATGGATTATAAAATGTTATCTAACTTGAATTGGATATTTGACTATTTAATTCACTATGCATACTTAGAGAACGAATTTTATTTGTCTCATTTTCCAAATCACGGAGGAAGTGGTTTCATACTTTCCATGCTGTAGAACCCATGAAGAGATTTTATATCAAGCTATTATGTGCATTAAACAAATTTTGGATTGTAAATTTAAAGCCTAGAGAGTTTATGTGTCATTCCATATCTTTAATTACTTGATAATAAAAATAATAATTTCTCTACCATTAAAAAAATAGGAGGCTAATTGTCCATTGCCCACAAGCTGAAATCCTATATTAGAAATGTGATACATTACACTTTTTGTGACTAAAAAAGAGTGGTAGGTCTCAATGTTGCAAAATAGTCACAAATAGGGTCACAAAAGGGTTGTAATTACGTACTTTTAAAGAACACAACAGTCAACACCTATAAGCATTTGGGATGTAAAGGGAAAGTGGCAAACAAATCAACGCACAATAAGAGTAGTGTCAAAAAGAACAAGAAAACTTAGACATCTATGGATTTATTACCATGCCAATCAACTAGAAATAGGGTGTTGTTTGGGCTTGCCACTCTCACTCCCTCTCTTAAACCTATTTATAAATTTCATGCATTTAGAGATCCACAGTACACATGGAAGTGTCACTTTGTCCTTTTGTTGATATAGCGTTCTTTTTCCCTTTTGTTAAGTACATAACATTTTTTGCTAAGTAAGCTCCTCCAATAAACATGTTGATGCAAGCTAGGTTAGAATGTCTCAATAGCTAGCTAGTTGACTATGCTTGTTTGAGCTCCTCCAATAAACATGTTGATGCAAGCCATGTTAGAATGTCTAGTTGACTATGTTACTTATTAGAAACTAAGAAATATTTGATCCATCTCTGTATCTCTCTTTCTCTTAAATATTTAAATTTCTTTCCACATCATCTTATTACTTGTGTTGTATGACTACATGCATGACTTGTTGTCTACTTAAACATATGCATGGCTGGTCTACTTTCTTAACTATTTGGAAGAAACAACATTTGATCCATTATTGGTAGTATTAAGAAAATTATTGAATCATTAATTAGATTAATGACATGGAAAACATGATGGCGTGAAAAAAGAAAATTCAATATTAGAATCAAAAGATCAAAGCTTATCACGCAAGTTACATATAGGAGTTACCTATCATTAATGCACATTAGATTGCACTTCTTTAAATTCTTTTTAGAGTTCTATGCAAAATCTATAAATAGATAATGATCAATTATTGAAACAAAATTACATAGAAGATTTGTGAAGTAAAATTCACCCACATAATGATCTAAATTCAATTTTGTACAATTGGTTTAATACTCTTCAACAATCTATGCATTGATAAGCAATAAAGTCAAGGTGCTCTATAAACAAAGTAGTTCTTTTTTTGTATTTCTTGATTTTGATTCCTCTTTTATAATATACAATTGATCATTTGTTATTGAAGTTATCTAATCCAACACAAAGACACAACTAATTTTCTTGAAAATGGCCAAGCACCATCACATAGGGTGATCAACAAAAATGAACCTTAGTAATGAAAACAACAAGTTACAAATTATTCTAGGTCACTTGTATAAGTTATGTCAAGGCCGCCTATAGAATTGTATACACTGGAGCATGAGAAGTTATTTTGTAAGAAGCACACTGAGAGGGGTTAAAGGTCACTTTATCACTATCATAACATGGTGGAACCCGGAACTAGGTCCTTCAACTTGGTATTGATGTCAAACACTATATAAATATGCTCACGAGTATGTCAAAAATCTATATAACAAATTCTAAAGGTTAGGGCTTTGGAAAAAATCTCTGAACTCTACTTTAGTTATATTATGATTTGAAAATGGATTATTGACTTTGTAATATTTTTCTAGTCAAAGCAAGAAAGCCAAAGCTAAATGTGTCATCGCTACAACCAAATTTGGTATTGATGGCAAAGGTCACCTATGGAATTGTATACAATTGAGCACGGGAAGTTATTTTGAAAGAAGCACATTGAGAGGGGTAGAAGGTGACTTTTTGACTATCACAACATGGTAGAACCTGGAACTAGGTCATTCAACTCAATACTGATGTCAAAACACTATTTAAATATGCTCATGAATAAGTTAAAATGTAAAACAATTCTAAAGGATGGTACTTTGGTACAAATCCTTGAACTCTATTTTACTTATATTGCGAATTGAAAATGGACCATTGACTTTGTTAAGCCTTTTCTAGTCAAAGCTAGATATGTTATCCCTACAACAAAATTTGGTATTGATGGAAAACACAATTTAAATATGCTCTTGGGTATGTTAAGAAGATATAACTAATGCCAAAGGATGGGACTTTGATATAAAGCTTTGTACTTCATTCAAATATTGATAAGAGGGATATTGATTTTGTTAAGCTTTTTAATCAAAGCAAGAGGGAAAAAGTTAGATATACACACTAAACCAAATTTGACATCATGTTTTAGTTGAGCCTATCAAAGCTTGCACTACTTAAACAACAAAGTAAGTACCTTTTTATCACATTATTAAAAGTTTTATGTATCACATTTCTATCATTAATATTAAGATAAGGTAAACACTTTATAAACAACTAAAACAAGTTAAACACTCTATAGACAAATAAGACAAAGTAACCATTCTATAAATTTTAATTATTAAATTCCTTTCCATGCACATATGATTCAATATCACACAAAATGGCTTAGTTGATACTTGAATAAAGCACACCACTTTGATACCACTAGAGGCTTAGTGTTGTAGCCTCGCTCTGATACCACCACTCTATAGCACACCCCCATGCACTACCAACCCCATCGCAACATGCTCTCTTGTCACATAACTCTAATACCAACATTGAAACACTCACACTACTTAAACGACAAAGTAAGCACCTTTTTATCACATTATTAAAAGTTTTATGTATCACATTCCTATCATTAATCATTAAGATAAGGTAAACAGTTTATAAACAACTAAAACAAGTTAAACACTCTATAGAGACAACTAAGACACAGTGACCATTCTATAAATTTTAATTATTAAATTCCTTTCCATGGACATATGATTCAATATCACACAAAATGGCTTAGTTGATACATGAATAAAGCATTGGTTTCAATAGTAACACATCTCTATATTATCAACTAACATGTCTAGGTTGACATGACTCCATAGACTCTCCATTGTACTTTGGGCTAGGTTGACAAGACTCCCTAGACTCCCCATTGTACTTTGGGCCTACGATATTGCCCATTAAATGTTGTCAATTCTTATTCCATGGAATAAACTTGTATACCAATGATAAAATAAAATTTGCAACTTGATCCTCTCAATAATGTAAAATGAGGAAAGTTTTCTTTGTCAAATGATTAGCAACACACTAAATTAACCTAGCAACATTGAAATACAAATTTAAAATTCATGTTGGAAGGCAAGTTTTATAAGTGTCCTTAAAGAAAAGAAATACAACATGTATTTATTTCAAACAAATAAAGAAAAAGTTCTATGTATTGTTTTAGAAGGAAAGAAAGAAAAATCAATATATATTTGCTTTATATAAAATTTTGATTCTTGAATCATGAATTTTATAATAATTTGTAGTTTAATAGTGTGAAGGATCATTTAACAATTAATGTTCCACATTAAATTTGTTAAAATGTTGAGTAGACACGAACTTGGGGATAAGAAAAAAATGCACAAAGAAAACCCCGAGGAAAAATAAGGGAAGAGTAGAAAGGTGAGGAATGAATTGTGTTTCTGAGCAGATTATTGATAGACACATTAAATTCCATACAGCTAACAAATGCAAAAGAGATGAAAAAAGTTCTCAAGAACAACATAAAGTGTATGGCAAGCAAGCCATTAATAGAGACTATGTAAGTGTGAGTATGAGTGGATTATAGATGAACACATTAAATTCCAAGTATCACATGCAAAATAAATGAAAAAAGCTTATGGAAACAACCAAGAGTACAGAGAGAACAATCAACAAATGCTAAAATGGTCAATGCCACAATATATAGAATATAGGAAAGCAAGAAGATGGCTTTGGGTGACATACATTCACAACTGGCTTTGGGTAAGATACATTCACAACTTGATTTAACTTGATTTTTTAAAGATCTCTTTATGTAGACTAGAAATTTCCTTTGAAATCGCTAGTTTCATATCAAAGTTTAATTAATATTGAAAACATGTGCTACTTGTTAAGCATATTGAAATCAATGGGTTTAAAGTTTGATTAATAATGAAGTTAAGCACATTGGAATCGATGAGTTAAAAGTTTGATTAATAATGAAATTCAAATCAAAGATAATTTTAGAGGTGAAATTTAGCCCATGGGCTATTTTTCCATAATTTAAAAAAAAAGATTCATCAATTTTCATTTTTTGAAGCCTTATTTCACTCAATTTTGATGGGGTAATCTCTTCACTCTAAAATCACCAAATTATTATATAAAGGATATATATATAATTAGAAATTGAAATGTTTTTAAAAAAACATCCCCAAATATTTTACATTTTAAGAATTAGTAAGATTCGCACTTTTAAATTGTTCGGGTACACAGGGTACTCCCAAAAGACCAAACACCTTGAGCAACTGCTTCACACAAATAGATCACAGATCAACACACCGATGTTTGTCACGTGGTTAAAATCCTCAAGAGGGAAATAGTCCATGGCCCCAGCCAAATAGCTACTTGGAACAATTTATTATGCAAAAGAAAGAAAGTTACATGAGCTTTTCATAATCTATCAACTAGTCAAGGACCCTCTATGCTCTTTAAATAGATATCATAGACCAATCGGGTGTTTAGCCACAGATCAATGGTAGGTATGATCTAAGAGAAGTTGAACCGTCGGATCACTCTATGTCTAGAACATATCGTGACCGTCAGATTAGAATATTTACAAATGCATACTAAGGAAACACACTTTTACCTAACGAATATATTACACAAGTTGATCTTAACTAACTCCTAAGTGTCTAAATATCCTAACATCCCCCCTTAAGAACAACTTGGGATAGGATTGAAGGATTTACAAAAGTGACACTATTAGGAGAAGGAAGGAAGCATTAGAGCCTATCCCCCCTTAAGGACACATTCCTGAACTCCTAACATAGACCGAAGTTTATAAAACTTCGCTTCTGTAAGAGACTTGGTGAAGATGTCTGCAACTTGATTATCTGTAAGGCAATAGAGAACTTCAATAACACTATCATGAACAATATTTCTGATAAAGTGCATGTGTAGCTCAATGTGTTTGCTGCGCTGAAGTAGAACTGGATCTTTGGCAAGCTTGATGGCACTTTGATTGTCGCACCAAAGTGGAGGAGGCTGCTGCTGCTCGAATCCAAACTCTGAAAGGATCTGATGAAGCCATAAAGCTTCCTGACTGGCATTAACTGCGGCTCGATATTCTACTTTTGCTGAAGAAAGAGCAAGTGCTTGTTGTTTCTTACAAGCCCAAGTGATAGGTCCAGATCCCAGACTGAAAACATAACCTGCAGTAGACTTCCGATCATCAGGATCACCGGCCCAATCTGAATCAGTGAAACCAACCAACAAAGGTTTCCCCCCTGTACTGTAATGAATCCCAAGCTGAATTGTACCCCGAATATATCGAATTATTATTTTTCCTGTTTTCCAGTGACTTTCATGAGGAGTTTGCATATAACAGGCAATACGACCAATGGCAAAGGAAAGGTCAAGATGGGAATGAGTCAAGTATAAAAGACTACCAACAAGCTGACGATACAAGGTGGCATCTATTTCAGGGGAAGTATAAGTGGCAGAAAGTTTGACTCCAAACTGGAAGGGAGAAGGGGCTGGTTTACAATCTTCCATGTGAAAGCGACGAAGAAGGTCACAAGCATACTTAGACTGGGAAAGAAAGATTCCTTCTTTGGTTTGCAAGACTTGGAGACAAAGAAAATAATGCAAATGTCCTAAGTCTGACATTTCAAAATTTTGCTTAAGACTAGATTTCACATGGGTTATAAGTTTAGGGTTACTACCAGTAAGAATAAGATCATCAACATAAAGAACAAGTATGATGAGATGGTTTCCTACTTTCTTGGTATAAACATTGGGGTCGGAATGGCATCTAGAAAAACCGATGTCAAAGATAAAGCTATCCATTTTGGCATACCAAGCTCTAGGAGCTTGCTTAAGGCCATATAAGGATTTCTTAAGGAGACAAACAAGGTTAGAGTTATCCTGAACTTATCCAGGAGGTTGTTCCATGTAAATTTCCTCATGTAAATCACCATGTAAGAAGGCAGACTTGACATCCATTTGATGGAATTCCCAATTATGTAAGGCTGTAAGGGAAAGAACAAGGCGGATGGAGTTCATTTTTGCTACAGGGGAAAAGGTTTCATTGTAGTCAATCCCTTCAACTTGGGAAAAACCTTTGGCAACTAACATTGCCTTAAGTCTTTCAACACTTCCATCTGATGCATACTTAGTTCTGTAGACCCATTTACATCTTACAAGTTTTCTTCCTTTTGGAAGAGAAACAAGATCCCAAGTATCGTTTGCCATTAAGGAACGATATTCTTCATCCATAGCTGCATCCCAATCTGGATTTCTTGAAGCTTATGCAAAAGTTTCTAAATCATGATTCTCGAAAACTTGAGCCAAAAGAGAAGAGGCTCGCTGAAACTGAGAACGTGTTCGTCGTTGATCTCTAGGATCACCGACAAGATCACCAGCCGCTTCACATGTTGAACGGACCCATTGAGGAAGTATTGGTGCAGGTGCAATTGGAGGAACATGAGCAGGCGGAGGTGGATTTTCATCCTCACTATCATCATCAGAAACTGGAGTTGGAAACCTATCAGGAAGCTGGAAGAAGAAGAAGAAGAAGGCACAATCGCCGAATCAGGCTCCTAGGCCAAAGATGGCACACCCGCCAAGTTAGGCTTGCAGGCCAAGAGATTTTCATCAAATTTAACATCTTTTCTAATGATTATATCATGTGAATGGGGCTAAAGAAGTCTATAACCTTTTACATCTTCAGAATATCCAACAAAAATATGTACTTTTCACTTTTAGGCTACAATGCTTTCCTTTTTTCATCCGGAATGTGAGCCCATGCTTCACAACCAAACACATCAAAAGTGACTTACATCTGGTTTAATTTTACTCCATGCTTCTTCTGATGTTATACCTTGTAAAGCTTTAGTGGGTGTGCGATTAACTATGTAATTTGCACAATTTATGGCCTCAACCCAATATTGAAGACTTAGTCCCTTAGATTGGATCATACAATTAGCCATTTCTTTTAAAGTGCGGTTCTTCCGTTCAGCTACACCATTTTGTTGTGGTGTATATGGAACAGTGTGTTGTTGTTGAATTCCTTGTTCAATGCAAAAAATAGTGAACTTATTGTTAACATATTCTTCTCCATTGTCAGATCTTAACTTAATAATTTGATGACCAGATTGTTTTTCAACAAGGGCCTTGTAGGCCAAGAACATATTAAATATTTCGCTCTTAAGTTTTAGGAAGTAAACCCAAGTGCGTCTGGAGTAGTCATCAATGAAAGTTAAGAAATATTTGAAACCAGAAAAGGAAGCAGATGGAAGAGGGCCACACAAGTCACTATGCACAAGCTCCAAGGGAACCAAGGCGTGCCAAGAGGCACATTTGTCAAAAATTTCCCGATGATGTTTTCCGAGTACACAACCGGAACAAACACCATCCTTGCAAGATACCAGCGAAAGACCAGTCACCATATTGTCTTTACATAGTTGTTGCAATGAGCGATAATTTAAGTGACCAAATCACTCATGCCAAAGTTTGCTCAAGTTATTACTATGAGCAACAAAAACTGAAGGAAAAGGTGATGACCCAAAGTTGTTAAATTTGTACAACCTGGTAATATCATCAACAGTTCCAGTAGCAAGGACATTTTGAGGAATTTTAAAATCCTTGATTACAACTTGGTGAGGTGTAAACATCATAGTTTTACCTTCACTTGAATGAGTAATTTGATAGACTGATAACAAATTGCAGGAAATTTTTGGAACACGTAGTACATCACTGAAATGACCATTTTCTACTAGAACTGTTCCAGATCCTATAACACTTAGAGATCTATCATCACCAACAAATATTTGTTTGGTGTTACATTCATGCATAGTAGAAAATATGGCTTTATCCTTAGCCATATGATAAGATGCTCCAAAATCAATGAGCCATTCAATTGAAGTAGAAGAAGAAGATGCAGTATAAGAGTAACCAGAAGCACAAAGTGCATGTCCATGAGAGGTAGATTCTGAAGACAAATCTATGCTGATGTGGTGCTTCTTCATTGCTGCTTCCAAGGCTGCCATCTTCTTGAAACACTTAAATTCATTATGATTATCTTTCCCACAAAAATTGCAATGACACTCAATCTTCTTTCATCCTTTGTCATTTTTTAAAGAAGAAGCTGACTGAGAGGGTTTGAGACCCTTGTTGTTTGGCTTATTATTGCGAAAATTATGTTTCTTGGGAGGCTTGAACTTTTCTTTCTATTGGGACAATAAGGCTTTCCCAGATGTATCTGCATTGTTAATTATTCCAAGATGAATGGGCTTATCTTGCTCTCTAATTAAGGAATCACAAAAGGATTCAAGACTAGGCTCTTGATAGCTAGCTGTAGTCAAGGATTCTTTCATGGAGTAGAATGTAGATACAAAAACAGAATATGCAGGTCCAAGTTTGGAAAGAATATGATAAATACATTGTTTGTCTTCTTTCTTAATCTTGCATTCTGCACATAAGAGTCTAAAAGTTTTATACTTAAATAAATAGTCTTGAATGCATGAAAAATCATTTGGATTCAAGGAAAGCAACTCATTCTCAAGTTGATGACCATGAATTTCATTGTGTTTACCAAACACAGATTCCAACTTTTCCCAAGCGAAATTAGGTTCATCAATTCCAGATATGTGGAATCGCAAATCAGTAGAGATTGACATCCAAATCAATCCACAAGCTTCATCACATCTATTTGCCCATTTAATTTTCTTATCATCATCAGTGGGTTCTGTTTCTTTCCCTGAGGTTATCCTTAAAAGTTCCCTTACTTCCCAGAACATCTTCCATACGAGATTTCCATGAGAAATAGTTAGAACTTGTAAGTATAATATCACAAGGGGCAGCCATATTGTAAAACAATGGCTGAAAGAATAGAAACTAACTGCATGGATGCAAAAAGATCCAAAAAATATGCGGTTTAAAAAAAAACGGCACTTAAAACTGATTCTGGATGATGAAGTTATGCTTGATCAAAGAAAATGTTGAAAATGTCCCCAATAGTGACGTGGCAGATATTAACTTGACCAACTAAAAAAAAGAAACCCTCTCTTCCTAAGATCAACCTTTGACAATCACTTTACAATAAAGTTGCTTTGAAGTGAATCACTTTTGTAGAATAAGTGATGTTCATTTTAACAATAATGTGACTTTTAAATAGTGCAACAATAAATTAAAGACTTAAGTGACTCACTTTTTATTTTATTTTATTTACGTGAGATGCACTTTTACAATAAAGTAACTTGAAAATAGAAATTGCATGCACTAAAAAGTAGCTTGATAAGACTTGAACTCAAGACTTATCAAGGAGTAAAACAACTTTGGACTAAGTGAGCTAAGTTTAAAAGGTACGTAAAAGTATGGAAAGAGGAAGGGTTTTTTTTTCTTTTTCTTTTTACTCCTCTCTCGTTTTCTGTGCTTGTTTTTTTTTCCTGCAAATCACAAAAAAAACGAAAAACAAAAACAAAAACAATTTTTTTTTTCCACACAATGGGGTTAGATCTTGGTTAGCTTACCCGAACAATCTACGTTTTCAAGTTTTCTCGTTGTTTCTGATTTGCCCTGATCGCACAAGGTGCACGACAAAGAGCATACGTAGCCGAAAAGATAAGGAAAAAAAAAAAACTTTCCCTCGCTATTTCTGATTCGCCGCGATCACGCAAGGTGCACGACAAAGAGCATACGCAGCCAGGGAAGGCAACAGTCTAAGACTAAAATAGTAAAGATCTAATAATAAAACTGATAAAATATGAGAGATTTAAAAAAACAAATCCGTCACTGTAACATTATACATTCAAATTTGCCGAAATTGGTGTTTCTGGAACAAACAGAAACGATTTTCGGTGAAACGAAAACTATTTCCCAATGGAAACGGCGCTCCGGACGCAATGGAACAGCTCCCACAGGCCAAAAATGAACAGAAAATCCAGAACCAAAAACTCTTTCAAAGTTTCGGCAACACCGGTTCCAGATCTAGATCAAAACCGAAAGCGACTTTTCATAAAAGCTCTGATACCATGTTCGGGTACACATGGTACTCCCAAAAGACCGAACACCTTAAGTAACCGCTTCACACAAATAGATCACAGATCAACACACCGATGTTTGTCACGTGGTTAAAACCCTCGAGAGGGAAATAGTCCACGGCCTCAGCCAAATAGCTACTTGGAGCAATTTATTATGCAAAAGAAAGAAAGTTACATAAGCTTCTCATAATCAATCAACTAGCCAAGGACCCTCTATGCTCTTTAAATAGAGATCATAGACCAATCGGGTGTTAAGCCACAAATCAATAGTAGGTATGATCTAAGAGAAGTTGAACCGTCGGATCACTCTATGTCTAGATCATATTGTGACCGTCGGATTAGCATATTTACAAATGCATACTGAGGAAACACACTTTTACCTAACAGATATATTACACAAGTTGATCTTAACTAACTCCTAAGTGTCTAAATATCCTAACATAAATAAGTATGGTTACTTAAAATTATCTGAATGCTTAGTTAAAATTATCCGATGCTACTTGTTCAACAACATATTTTCAATCAACATGATAACATTTGTAGGTGAATGGTACTCAAAAACAAGTAAAAGTTAGTTTTACATTAGTATATTTTATATCTTCAACTATTTACATTGATTTATTAAATATTTTAATAAAAAATATTTAGAATAAGAATGATTGTCTTCATTCCCCCAATCTTATTTAGAATAAGAATGAACTATGGGACAACCAAAGCCTTCCATGTCTCGAAAGGAATGCCCAAAGCCAACCTCTCCGTTAAAACAATAACCACAAATCAATTCCAAAGACTATAACACCCCAAGCTCATCGTAGAGCCAACACATCATCCTCCCGAACTTGTCTAAGCCACTTGCATGCATTCCTCTACACGTGGGAGAAACCCTACTAGGGTTAGGGGCTCAATCAGCAAGGGTAAGAGGGATGTAGGCTGCCACTCCTCTCCCCTTATCTCAATCTCAATCCTTGCTATTACCCCCTCAATCTTGCTTCCAAGGGAGTTAGGTCATCCTTTGATTTGACATCCAAACCAGTTGGTAGAGGTCATAAATCACCAGTCAAAAAAAGGTACATCTACAATTGACTTTGTAGACAAAATAATTGATGACGGTAATCCTTTAACAGGTAATCACTATCAACAATACAAGGAATATTTTTGTCGTGTCTTGCACAGCAAGCAATAAATCTTGCATATCTAAGTCGACAGTAAGTAGAGATGTCTAAAAGATTTTTAAAGAAGAGATGATGAAGCCTAGTAAGCGCTCCAGTGATCTTTTTTTTCCCACGGATTTACATATGTTCAGAATTTTAACATCGTCTAACTTTGCAAGCTATATCCTAAAGAAAGCACAGTCCTTGCAATTGACATTATAAAGCGTAGTGGAAAACAACATTCACAAGAGACGAAAAATTAAAACTGGAATATCCAAGGTGAACTCTTGGGCTCTGTGGCTCTCTAAGAGTTCTATCCTTCACTTGTCTCTCAGATCTCTCACATCGGTCTCTCAGATTTCATCTTTCAGTGAGAGATATCCTTCTTGCTCCTGGATATCCCATATATTAAGCTGCTTTGTAACTGTTTTGACGATTATATTCCAGCGCATTTTGTAACTGTAAGTGCAGTTGGGTGCCACGTGGCCCCACTTTACTCACACCTTTTCCCCTCAAGATTTTTAACAATATTTCAGAACCGATTATGGATCAGCCAAGGTTGCAATAACACATACTGCCATTGTTCCAATGGTTAAAGGACAACAACAGTTACAAAACTCAATACTGCCTCTGTTGCAAAGGATGAATGACAACGAAAGAGGTAGTATGTCAAAGAAAGTAAAAATTAATAATGCCAACTTTGATGAAGAAAACCTAGAGGATTTGTGAGAGGCTTATCTGAACTGGGTTGTGGAATTAAGGACAATAAAAGGATGTCATTACTTCCTCTGTTGCAAAGGATAAATGACAATGAAAGGGGTACTATATCAAAGATCAAAATTTAAAATGACAGAGTTTGAGCAAAACCTAGATGATTTGTGAGAGGCTTATCTGAACTGGGCTATGGAGTTAAGGGAAGTTCATATGAAAGAGCCCTTGTGACAAGCAAGGATACCTAATCTTATCACAATGCTCCATATCAATTACATGAAGCTATTGGATACTTTTTGACTCGAAAACATAGAAAAAACATCTGGCTCAAAGGTAAGACATTCATTGTGCCAAAAATATTCATATATTATCTGGGTTACCTAAAGATGGAATGCCAGTGATAATGGAGAAGAACATGAAGTTTAGAGGCTTTGAGTAAATTGGTAACTGACAACTCCACCACATATGCTTAAAACGGTTTGAAAATGGATAAAATCCAAAATGTTTAGTATAATCCACCCTAAGTTAAAGAGTTTGGAATGGTAATGAACATAATGAATCAAGAAATAATGCGTCTTCATATCCATGAATGATAAACTGATGCAAAATGTCTTTCATTTTATTCATTACCTCACACCTCGACTTTGAACAATCAATTATTGAATGTTCATAAGTCGAACACTAATTGAATACAACTAAACAAAACAATTGAGTAATGATGACCATAGATGACACAAACTACTACTCATCTCTCTCAAGTTCCGTCAGATTTCCTAATATCCTACCTAAATGCTGAAACCTGGCTCTACCTCACAATGGCTAGTGCCCCTATTGGGCACTGGGGGTAAATATTTTCAGTAAGGCTTTGGAAGGCCCACATGCCAGGGGTGAATACTTGAATAAATAAGGCCTGTCTTCCTGCTCCATCAGATTTTCTAATATCCGGCCCAAATGTTGAAACCTGGCTCTACCTCGCAGTGGCTAATATCCCCACTGGGCATTGTGGGTGAATATTTTCAATAAGGCTTTGGAAGGCCTACACATTCGGGGGTTTTCGATATGGTGTTGTCAGTGGGCTATGGGACCTTCTCAAGGGACTGGCCACCCTTTGTTGAAGTATCTAGCACATGACCTTGGTGGTAGTGAGGAGAACAAGAACAATGAATAATCTTCCTTATTTATGATGATGTACTTTGAGTTGGCCCGTGTGGACCATGAAGACCAAGAAGAATGCTTAAGATAGCTTGTTGTGGTTATGGAACCCCATTGGAAGACCAAGAACCCCAGTGAAGGACAAAGAGCCCACTAGTGAAGGGCCAAAAGTCCAAGATAAAAGTCAAATTATGAAGGGTTAAAAGTTCAAATAAAATGTTATAACCCTATCTAAGTGGATTTTATTATTTGTTTATCCCTAAATCTATGGAAGTGAACCTCAAGGGTAAATTATAAATAAAGAGATCTCTCATTTGAGCAAAACACACATCATTCTTACCTCTGATCAAGCAAGGAAAATTTGTAGGGTTTATGCTGGTGTATATTGTCTCTTTCACCATCGAAGGTCTGGTTCTTCTCCTTAAGGAAGCCATGGAAGGTTTATGCTCTCTATTCTTCATTGAGGGTTTGGATCTGCTATTGAAGGCAGCTGCAGGTCTTGTATGCTCTCTTTCTCCTCCATCGAAGGTCTGATTATCTAGTAACTGGTAGCCATGTATGTTTTGGAGCTTCAGTGGAGGTTCGGTGCTCTTATTCTCTACCATTTGAGCTTGTGTTAGGGTTATATCAAACCCCACAGCATTGGTACGGCTTCTCCCTTGGCACCGACAGCTAAAACTTAGGACCGTCAGCCCTAACTGTCCACCCGAAATTGAAGATCAGTGATCCAAGGCAGGCCGTGGTCTCAATCAAGCAGGCTGTAGTCTCAATCAGGAAGGCCAAGGTCTCAAGTTTTGTTCTATGTGCATCCAAGGTTGATAATAATCCATCCAAAGTCAACTACAGTGATCTGAGGATTGTCTTGGTCAAACAGTCAATCAGGTAAATGGCTTGGTCAATGGTAGCCATTTGAAGTTTGCCTTCTGATCAACAGGTACACCACTTCAGAAGTTAGGATTGAAGATAGCAGTCATCACCTACAGGAAGTCTCTTGGTATGTGTGCCCTAAGGGAAATTGATCTTTGATGTAATAAGTCTGCTCTTTATATCTGCTCATGTAAAAACTCAGTCATCTCATATTAAGGAAGATTTTCATTGCTGGGGTTTTTTTCCTTGAAAAGGTTTCCCCCGGAGCAAAACTTTGTGCACTTGTGAATGGTTGTTTCTTCTTTGTCTATTGTTCATGTACTGCTGCTCTAATATCTCAGATTTATATGTTTTAAAGTCTGGTAATAATTGAAAAAAAGACTGTTACTGCTATCAAATCATATCTACATGTTAAAATTTAAAAGTGTGCAGGAGTAGAAGCTTTTGCCAAGGGGTTTGAAGCTTTCTCCCAGTCAGTGGAAAAGCAAGGTAAGTTGGTACTTCCATCTCAGTTGGTGCTGAGACTTGTGAGAGGTTAGAGCTGCTCTCCATTGAAGTGGTGGACCCGAGTTGGAGGTTGTGTTCAGGAGGTTGTAGCCTTCTTTCTGTTGGAGCAGAAGATCCAGGGGGTTGCAGCCTCCTTTGAGTTGGTGCTCATAAAGTCTGGAGATTGGAGTCTGCTCATGTTTATGTAAAAGACTATGGTTTTATCTATCTTATGTTATTGAGTTTCCATATACATCTTATGTACAACTTATGTGTTTGTTGATGAGTCCTTATTGGTGTTAATCTACATACAATTAATGATGAATGGTTATTAATGTATGAACAAGTTTGAAGCAGCTTTGAATTGAAAGAAAAAGTAATCAAAGTGCAGGACACTGATTCAACCCCCCCTCTCAGTGTCCCTGGTGTGTTCAACAGGGGTAAGGGGGGGCAGATCAGGGGAGTGATTTACTTCGGTAAATAACGCTTGTCTGCCTGCTTGCATGCACTCCTTTCCATCAAAAGTAAACTATATCTGTCCTATATATAATGGAAATTGTTAACCTAGGACTTGCATTTGTACAATTGCAAGTGACCATGAACATGACCTTACCTAAACTTGTCTAATCACTGTATGCTGACAAATGATTATCTAGATCTTAAGTTTATAGCTCCTGATTATATCATTATGCAAGTATCTTCTAGAGAAGTGAAATGAACACTTCCAATTGCCTTAAAGTATCTTACCATATTAAGAAAAGCAGAAGAAAACAGGGGTTCCTTGAAAAGGTGCGAACCAGTCCTAAAACTGAAATAACTGCAGAGCTGCAATGGAATTAGTGAAGTATCTGCCAATACCAACTGACTCTAAGATCACAAAGACAAAAATATGGATACCAGAACTTTGATGGATAATATTTTAGAGAACTGAATGCAATAGGATTGCAAGAAACAGAACACAGTGGGAATTAAAAAATATCTCAACTGTGTAGCAGTTTCCTTTGGTTCATTGCTTTGATGCTATATATCACATTACAGAAACATGTCTCCTCTGATTTGTTGTGCTGGTTTTATATACTATAGAAGTGAATTATAGATATCATTTTTCCATTTCACTACGTATTGGTAACTTCCCATATATTCAGCATAAGCATTCTATCTAAAGAGTACATCTAAATCTTGCAGGTCAGTTTGAGAGGGCTGAATGGTACAATCCATGGAACCATGCATATTTTCTGAGTAATTTCCCTCAAACTATGTACAAACTCAAAAACCCTTTTTACAGTTATTTACAGAGGAATTTGTAAAGTTCCAGGTCTTGGCCTTATAACTTTTAACAGCAAATTTATCTTACAACTTTTAGGTGGACTTAACTGAAACCTTATACAAATGCCCGGTAGAAACAAATGCACATCTACAATGAAATTACAATCATTTGCTTTCTTAGTTACACTAGTACATACAAATCACGATATCCCATCCTTCACAAATTACGTTCATGGGGCTCAAGCCATGGAAAGCCAAGGAAATCAAAAACCTCTCTTTCTGTTTTACATTGGATACTTGAACTTGCCATGGCAACCTGCACAAAAGGCTGCACAATGTTATGCCTTTTACAATCTCTGCTTGTTTAAGATGCAAGGGGTTGTTTTCTGATGCCACTTTAGAAGATCTATATGTTTTACTCTTTAATCTAGTTAGATATCCTTGTTCACCAAATACTCGAAAATTTAAATTCAATCATAAAGAGAACCTATTAATCTATGTAAGTGGCCAGTAAAAACCAAAATGGCCGCATCCTCAGTTGGGGTTGGATATTATTGGCAACATCTTAGGAGAATTGAGGCCCCTGTGCATGACTAATCATTTACAAGATAACAATGAATTTTACTCAAAGTATGGAATATACCTTTTCTCCTGTAGAATTTCGAGTAACTGAGAAAAGCCCTGTATCATCAAGTTTGTAGCCTTTGGCTTCAGCTAGCAGTCTCAACCTTGAAACCACAAACACAAGCTGCAATTAGCCTTTATCAAAGCTAAAGCAACAAAGACAGTGCAAAAAAAAGAAAAGTAATGCAAATATTAGAAGCCATGGCATTTGTCCTAGGTTATCGCATTTAAGGATTCACATTTTGACTTCTGGCCAGTAACTGCAGAAAGCAAAGCTGCAGACTACTATATAGTCAAAAGCTTCTTGAAATCAACTAGCTTAAATTCTCTATGCGAAGGACCTGAACTTGGCTCAATCTCCTAGCCTTTGTTGAAAGATTCTTAGTTCCTGGTTTGAGTAATGTGTCTAGGATATACACAGTGTGACAGTATATGAAAAATAATTCACTTCCCACAGTATCTACTATAAATGCAATGTTTATCGTTAGATATTCTAAAATGGTTAGCCCACCTACTGAGTGGATTAGTGGGAGGCGCATAGGAGTATATTTTAGAAGATAACAATTAAATTCCACTTTCCCATACAGCGGTGTTTTACTTAACTCTACAGGTATCTGTCATGTTACCACTATTGCTGGAACCTACCTTTGGCAAGCTCGCCTAATATCTGTGGTAGTTCAAGAGATCACTGACTGCAAGCTGGAAAATTTTCCACATTATCTGGAACTGTAGAATAAATTTTGTTCTTAAGATTTTCTATTCAGCCATTAGCATTCACACTGAAATGAAATTTGGGACTCACTGGACAGAGCTAGGAGTCTTTCGCACTGTGTTGTTACAGCCCAAGGCAAATCAACTTACATAAACAAAGAAAAAACAGTAAACAAGATCTTCACCAAGAAATAAACAAAAGAAAAGATAAAGCTATTTAATTTAACACATAGATCTGTGGACAAACACACAACTCACAAGATAGATCACACAATTTACTCAGTTATTGAAGAATGAAACAGTGCAAAAATGGCTTGCAGCTATGAATGCTTTTCATTAATTAAAGAGTAATTAGATAATAATTACAATGAAGTACAATGGCTTAAATAGCCACATGCAATTCGAATCCACATGAGGAAATTCGAATTGATTAGACTCTACTTGACTGTAGGTAACTAAGACCTTGTCTAAATCATTATAGGAGGACTCAATAGTTAACTGACCTTGTCTAAACCATTATTGGAGTTCAATGGAGTTCTAAAACACAACTCAAGTGTCTAATTCAGTGTTAATTGAGGCTAACTGACTGTGGTAGGTGAGAAATGCGCCTCTCCTGCATGCAACCATGCAAACCTAGCGCTAACTGAATGTAGAGGACTAGAACTGAATGTAACTGACTCAAAAGGGAAAAAAACACTCGATGAAGGGGACTTCCCTAATAACAAGATTAATCAAAAGGGAAAAAAACACTCGATGAAGGGGACTTCCCTAATAATAAGGTCCATGGTGTGGCATCCATAGCATATGACCCACTAGTACATAGAATTACATTAATTTTACCACGCAGGGGAGCGGACATTTCGTTACCAAGGGGCAAATTTCCTTGCAAAGTGAAAAATCCTTAGATTTTTCCATGGTACAAATTGTACAATATGTACATCTGCAATGTACATGACGTTGCCACCTAGTATATATAGGTGGGCAACACACCCTAGGAGAGAGGATCCCACTAAATGAAAATAGTTCTTATGGATTTATGTAACAAAGTGACGTTTATGTAAAAAAAGTGAATGTGTTTTTATACTTTAGAAAAGTGGATCTCACTTAAAAGATGTATTTAATAATTAAAGTGTTTAATTATTAAACAGTGAAATAAGTTGTAGACCCTTGATTTTGTAAATGATCTTCAACCCTAGATTAGGTAGTTAATGAAGGTGGTTACAAAATTTAAGTATAAAGCAATGAGAGAGAACAAAATGAAGTACACTCACCATTAATGAAGAGAGAGAAAGATTGAAGAACTAAGGAGAGAGAAAACCCTTGGCACATTTTCCAATGCAAGTGGCAACATTTAATGCAGAAATTACAGCAACATTAATGAGGTTTTGGAAATTTTTCCTATAGGATTCAGAAGAATAATTTTTTCTAAGTTGTTGAAAAGTTTCTGAGATTTTCTCCTTTAATGAAATTTTTTTTTCTATGGTTTTCTCCAAGCAGAGGGGGTTTGCTCGGTCATTAGACCAAAATTATTGTGTTCATCTACTTAAAGAATGTTTTAGTATTTGACATAATTTTGAAGTACATTTCAGCAATGTGGTTTTACTTTCAAAAGTTTAAGTTAAAACCCTAGGTTTTGAAAATGTTCGACAGAATGTGTAAATGAACAATTTCATTTATTAAGTCAAATTTTCTTCAGAACCAAATGCTAACTAAAACTGACGAAGAAGTGTCCGGAGATCCATAACACATCAACTGGATAAATTTCCTACCATTTCCTTGACTTCCCTAGCCAAATCAATTTTTTCAATAATTTCCTAGTTCATTTTTTGATGGTACAACCTCTTAAAATTATAAAAGTCATGATATCTTCCTTCAGGTTGAGAACTGGGGCAAACTGACTGCACTAGAGTATTCAGAGACATAGAAGAATGGTACAAGTGACTACTCATACCCCCTGGAACACTGTGGTGCTCTAGAAGAACCAAAATCACTGCAATTATAATATAATCTGGCTAATAATAAAGTGATAATAATCACTGATCATGCAATTAAGCCAAACTTTGAAAACTGGAACCGTAGTATTGGTCCTAGGCATGTCTACGGTAAATATAGGCACTATTGTTTTTTGAGCCATTGCATTGGAAACCGTGTTTCGCTTGGTCAACTGGGTTGACTAAGTCAAAGTACCCAAATTGTAGGTGAGGCACTAAACTAAAATGATCATGCATGCATCCATGGTAAGAAATGCTCCAAGATGTATATTAAAACCCAACTTTAATATTATTATTCAAAATCATGGTGACAATAATAATAATAATCTATGTTGCCAGGAAACGTGGGTACGGGGACGGGTACTGGTATGGGTACGACACTTTTTGAAACAGGGTACTTCAATATGTCGGGGGTACTTACTACTATATATATTATATAATATATATAATTATTAATAATATATATATATATATTAAAAATAAAACATGTCAGTCACATGACTCACATGATACATCATACATGCATATTCAAATTTCGTCATTGATTCATTGAACAATGAACATTCACAATTCACATTGAAAATTCGAAACATTCAAACATAAATAATATATTAATGTATGTCCATGACTCCTTGAGTCCATTCAACATTGTCAAACTACATTCAAAATTTGCCTAATGGCATTTTCAGACATGAGATAGAAAGTTCAAAACAGTGAAACTAAACAATGAACAAAATAGTAGATTTGGCTTCCTCAAGCCATGTCATCAACATCCTCGGCATCAATGTCATCAACATCACTAAGGTCCTCTGTCAGCAAGCTCTCTAGATAGGAATATATCTTCAAACAATTCCAAGAGCTCAATGCTGTGCGATTTGCTTGAGCCTTGATCTTGACCACCGTGGGAATTAGACAATGGAAACTTGAAAGTTGAAAGTGAACACTGAAACAGTGAAACTTAAAAACACAGAAGTTAGAACTTAGAACCCTTGCAGGCTGCGATTTGCTTGAGCCTTGAACAATGAAGATTACGATTTGTTGTCCACTGCTAAAGAATGGACTGTCCATCGAACCCGAAGTCTGTTAATGGTCTGCTGAAGAATGCACTGTCCGCTGTCCACTCGCTGTGCCCAGAACTCGTTGCCCGTGGATACCCGATACCACTCACTCGCTGTGCATAATGAACATTGAAAATCAAAATTAAAAACATAAGTTATAACTTATAAACTGATAAATGAATGCCACGAATACGGTTGGGTCACGGGTGAGGCCCACACTTAAGTTTTTAATTAAATAATTGTATTTTTTTACATTAAAAAAACACGGTTGTTCAATTTTTATGTCTGCCGTACCTCAAACGTACCCAAAATCGGGGTACGCCGTACCAAAAACCACAAACATACCATAATTTTTTTCTGTCACATACCCGGTACGGGAGTACTGTTCATGGTACGGGAGGGTACGGCCGGGTACGTACCATTTCCGTACCCAAGTACCCGGTACGTGTACCCAGCCCCTGGGTACGGGTACCCATGCAACACAGATAATAATAGTAACAACTAGTAAGATATACCTGTGCCTTGGAAGAATCATTGAACCTTTTGGAAGTCTCTTGTGTATGCCATACTTGCAGTTGCAAAGCTTAAACCATTTGCTAGCACTGGGTGAGGATGGAAAACAAGGCTAAGTGATAATCAAAAACCAGCTCCAATACCACTGTAGTATCCCTTGCTAGATAAGGATTGTTTTTCGCGTTGATTATTATATAATTTCAGTTTAGAAATTTTATCAAACACTTCACAACCACTGTTCAGTAGCTATTGGATCTGCTGATGTGAATTAAGGCTGATGACTGGAGTGTTTTTAGTTGGCACCTTCCGTCAAACACTTTGCCAATCAACTACTTGAATACCACTGATTTCGTTCTGGCACCTTCCGTCAAACACTTTGCCAATCAACTGCTTGAATACCACTGATTTCGTTCTTACTGTTAATGTGAATAAGTCTGCTTGTTGTTGGGTTTGTAGTATAATTTGATGGTTTGGTTCAGATTCCAGTGAGGCAATAGTTCCATAATGAGCTCATAAATATCCATTTGCATTAAGTACAGAAAGACAACCCCCATATTGTGGATAAACAACAGTAATCTTCCAACAAATATAATAGCAGTTCAAATGCAGATAATATGAATATTTTAATGACTGTGTCAGCTGTTATATGATAACAAATAAATCAGATTTAAACCTTTCATCTGACCTGTAGTTTTAGGTGTACAACAACTGCTTTTTTTGCTGAGGAAACTCCTTGGAATGCCATGATTTGCCTGAGTATGTGTACTGGCAGCTATTAAAATCCCAAGGAAACGCCCAGCAGTCTATTTTGAATTCCTTCCTAGCAATACACAGTAGAAAATGAATATGGCCTAGGCGCCACTCTTCCTTGGTGTCCCTCCACTCAAATCGTACCCCCAAACCTCCTTCAAATTGATGTAACTGTCCACATGCCCTTGGTGACTGATAATGGTAATACTCAACACAAAATAACTTGTTCTCAAATCCATTAGAGCAGCAGCAACTCAGTGATGGTACTGTTATGGTCTTTTAGCTTACTCCACAATGAGCTCCACCCTCCCTAGATGAGGAAAACGTCCCCACAAACTCAAACCTGGTACTTTCTCCCCTTAAAACTCAGTCAACAAGATGTAGCAATTTCCTTTGGAAAGAGATATTAGTTATGACAGTGAACGAAGCTGGCTCAAACCCTAATTATTTGGCCAAACAGTGCATCCTCATGGTCAAGTGCGCCCTCCTTGCCAAATATGAGAAATAACGAGATTTAAGCCAGAAATTCAAACCACAAGAGCGCCCTTCTTCATACTCTCCTTAAACTTTGTTCATCTCCCAGATCTGAAAGTGACAGTGTCCAAACTACGACAATGAAGCACAAACAAGATATCTGAGTGATCTCTCTTCGAGAATACCCAGGGTGAATGGTTTCACCACCGAAATTATTTTTCTCCCTTAGGGTTTTCATCCCAAGAGAAAGTAGCTCAAGAGCTCTCCAAATCTTTTTTTCAAATGAAAATGACATGAATGAATTAGAATGAGTTTGATTTCCTCTTTAAACTCATTTTCCCCTTTTTTTGCCACCTTTTACTTTTTCCCACTCAACTTTTAATTAAAGTGGTTATATAAAGTTAAAGTCACTTTTAAGATCTCATCAAATAATTATAAAGTGACTTTTACGAAGCAGCCATATGATATTTCCCTAAGTCACCTCATAACCCCTTTATTAAATTAATTACTCAACGTCCTTTATAGAGTTGCTTTTCCGCCCATTGACATTGAATAATTGATTTAATCTCTTTGATAAGGTGGACACACTCCAAATCACCTCCACTTGTCGTGCCAGAGAAGTTAGAACACAAAGAAATTGGGGACATCACAATTTTTTAGTATTTCCATTCAAGTGTTTGGTTTAATAATTTAACAATCTCACATGTCTAAGCACTCTTTGAGAAATTAACTTAGCAATTCACTCACATATTTCAACAAAGTCATAATTTCCCCTTAGCCCTCTTCACTACAATTCATCTAATCAACCCTAGGGAAGCCTTCCTTGACCTTCAGAGCTGGTCTAAATAGAGGGAAATTAGCATTAATGTGACAGTGGTGCTCTCTTCTCAAGTTGCTCATTGATAGCACTAGTGGATTGGGGGTTTTCCACCCAAGTGCTAAATCAAGTTGTAACAAAGCATATCTTCATATGTTAAATTATCCCAATTGCTTTTTAACTTTCAAAAATAATTTTCCTAAAATAAACAAATTTGAATGTACTAGTATGCAAATGATACCTTCTGTTAAGAACATCATTTCCAGTCCATGCTATAACACCAAAGGCATATATTACTGAAGGGTACACCTGCAAAAGGAACCCCAAGAAAATAACATTTTCCCATAAATGTTAGTAGTGAGGCAAAAGCAGTGCACTGTTTCCATCAAAATTACAAAACAAATTGTTCCTCCTCTTCTAACATAATGGAAACACAACTTTGAATTTCATAATGATAATTGTCATTATATGGAAACATATGTTTCTTTTAGAGTACCTTAAAATCAATACGGTGGCGTTGTTCACGACCAGGATATTTGCAAAGCCCAAAATACGTATCTACTCCAGAACTGGTTCCCTGTTCATTTTCAGTCAATAATAATAAGTCACATTTTAAAAATTTTGTAGTTTTTTTCTTTTGATTCCTCCAAACTCTAGCAATGTTATACATTCATATAAACATTTATGAGAAAGAAAATTATGGTTTTCACTAAAACCATTGGAACTTTAAATATTGGTGGTCCTCAATGAGAGTGCAAATTCTCAATAGCATTTAAGCTAGGAGTCATTATAATACTCGCTAATGTTTATGTCACATTATATATTGAATGTGTGACCACCAACCAATCCAAGGTCATGTTAATATTGGAGGTTAAGTAATTAATAAATAAGTTATGTAGGATGAACTGTGTGAGAGATGTAAAATCACAATATTATTAATGAAATATTTCTTTATTTCTCTCTATGTTTTATGCAATGGATTTACCTACACGGTATTAGAGTAGATACCCATTCTGGGAAGAGTCTGACAATTCAAGAGTGATCCTAAGTGCTGGAACTGGGATGAGTTAAAAGTTTGTGGTGACAGAAGCTCATGTTGACCAATGAAATAAAGTGATGACAAAGAAGGCACTGTTGACGTTTTATGTAGTTAAAATAAGAGAAGATATTATTTTTATTGTCCACAAATGGCCAAGAAATAGGCCATGGGAATATAGACTACAATCAGTGGCCACTTGCTTATGGCAGCGTTTAGAACACTCCTAGATGCTAAAATATTATAAAATAAACAGAGATACAAATGATATTATTTGGTGAGAACAAATTGTTGTTTTTGGAGAGGGACCTGCTGTTATTTTAAGAAAGTCAACAGCATGCCAGGCCTTGCATATGGAGGTATGCATGAAGCATAGCACTTCGTAGAACCTGTAAGTTGTTGCTTCCTTCTGTTGGCATGAGAACAAGAGATTAACACCTACAATCAGTCAAATGCTTAGTGCTTTGTGTGAGGATTAACATGATGCCATCTCTCCATAAAATCTTACTTTATATCCTTTCCTTTTCTTCATATGGATGCATGAAGAACAACACTTTTCCTTGAAAGATAAGGCATGGAATCAGTATCACAAAGATTGAATATGCATGCAACTAAGTACTCCAATAAGCTTTAAACTTAGAGCTTCACAAGGTACTTCTTGTGCCTAAAAATAGAATCAAACTCAGTGCCTTTCCCATGCATGAAAGCATGATTCCAGCATTCCACAGAACTTCGTTTCAGTAATTCTTTCTCATGCATGAACTCATAAAGAGGAGCGCTTCCTTTTTTCTTTATTTAGAGAGTGAGCCAAATTGGAATAGAGTATTTTTGTTACTTATTGAATGTATCCTAAATGGGGATCTTCAAAGCACTGGAGTCTGGAAGGAATCATAAAAGAGAGTTCATTGACAACAGTTAGATCCTTTTGGCTCTGGTACATTCTACTGGTCTTCTATGGTAATTTGTTTTCCCATGTGTCCGGCCCTCTTAACTTTGTCATTCTACATTGATCTTTGTAATTCTACGTTTCAGGTCTTAAAACAGAGTGCTGCAATCAGCAAGTTGATCTGATGTTGTCTTCCATTACAAAGCCCATCTCCTGGGAGAAATCAACAAGTTGATCAACTCTTGTCTTCCATTGCAGAGTCCATCTCCTGGGAGCTGAGCAAAATTAAGAACCAATGCTGTGATTTTGTTAATCCCCTGATATCCCTTTCAATTTAAAGAGACTGAGAATTGATTTTTTTGGACCTTTTGTTGAGACTGCTTTGTTTAATGAAACAATTGGTTGATCTCAATTCTTGATTCTTGTGTTTCTATGTGGTTGTTATGAGGATTCACTCACTATCATTGTTATTGATTTATAATCTGAAATGTGTTGTTTAGCAGTGTTTATGCACAACCTAGTGATCAATAGATTGGCAAGGAATCAACCGCTAACCTGGCACAACTATGTACCTTCCCCCCAACGTGTCACGAATGGAGGAAGTTCCTCTTTTAGGTTTTCTAGACTTCACAGTGAACAAGCCTAGACTAGCCAAGGGAGAGACCCTAGCCAAACTTTCTCTAAGGCCAACTATTAGTAATCTAGCTGACATAGGGTACTTACTGTTATCACATCCACAGTAGCTGTGCTACCATGATCATTTAGAGCAGTTTGTCTCGAACCTGAGCCAATCCTTCATTGAGATGAGCCTACTTTTTTCACAATAATGATCAGTGGCAGAGTGCCTACAGAGGCAACCAGAGTGCCAGAGCAGTATCATTAGCTTGCCCTTGTCACTTTTGAGCCTTCATGTTCACAGAGGGACACTTGTTAGACCATTGGTTCACTTTAGCTGTGCAGCAAAGCAGGTAGTTGATGTATCTTCCTTGCACCCCCAGACTGTCAAAGGTGTTGCCGCCTAATTCGCACCTCGGGTAACGTGGCAGAAATCTTCAAGTGACTATCTTCTTCAGAACGATAGCAATGGAAATGAAATATCGAAAGAGAATCTTCTTCAGACCGATAGCAATGGAAATGAAATATCTAAAGAGAATCTTCTTCAAGGGAATGTTCCGAAAAAGGTAATCAATGGAAAGGAAATATGGGGAAATAAAAAAATAGTATGCGACCTTGGGGGAAAGCTTGAGCTAAGTGCTGTCACCTGATATGCAACTTCTCCGTCTAGGCCATCTCCTAGCGAAGCCAAGGGAGGTGGACCTTAATGAAAAGTAAAATCTAGGGTTTTTACTCTACGAAAGAAATAATTGATTCTAGGAGTTTTAATATCGAATGGATGAAATTAAAGATTACCAATTACTGCAAACAAGATTAACTTTAGCAACACTTTAACTCAAATTTGATACACAATATTCAATGACACATTTCGAGATTAACTTATGCAAAAAGAATAGAATAGACCAGTGCCAAAATGAAAAGAGTGCTTGCAAATGTGGGTTGCTAGTGTAGTCTCAGTGAAAGTATTGTAGTGTCTCGGTTGGTAAATTTTAGATTATTAAATGAATTGATTAAGGAATGAGTAAATTCTTGGTTGATTTTATTTATGTGGTAATGATCTTGATTAGCTTAGTGGATGGGAACTCCCAAAATACACAGAGGTACAAGGAGTATGTCCAAAACCATTAACTGATGCGGCTCCCCGCAAGGAATATGTGGGTTGGTTGGAGTCTCTGAGACTAGTTCAACACTACTGTTATCAACCTAAATGGCACTTCTCCGTCCGAGTACCGACATTCACTACGCCGAGACAAAAAAGGAAAATTTGGATTGAAGTTGCCTAAAAACACTATAGATGTGCATGACCATTGATGCATAGTCTTCAGACCAGTTTCATATATTTTTGTTCTGAGTTTAAGGTTGCACAAACGCCTATTTGCATTGCAACTCACATGTCACACGCGACTATTTGCATTGCAACCTGCGTGTACATTGAACACACGAGTTCCCTTCGAGCAACAAGCGTGTCATATGCGTCTTGCTTATATACATACTCGCGTGTACCTTAATTCGACATTAAAAAATATAAATTGTGATTAGATGAGATTAGTTGGGCCTTAATCCATAACTATCCCAACTATCTCAACCATCCTAACCTTCGAAACCACTCTATTTCTCAATGTATAAATAGAGGCCTCAATCAATTCTAGAAGAGCAAAGTTATGCTAGCGGTATCCCTTCAGAGTCTTGGAGCAGCAAAACTCAGTGTCCTCGGTTGCAGAGGAGTCCTTGTGTCAGAAGCCGGGTTATATTCTCACCTATTCACTGTTTGTTAATAAAGAGATTTCTTCTTCCAATCTTTGTATTGTGCTTTTCTCATGTATATTGGTTAATGAATGATTTCAATTATGTTATTAATATGCATTTCATCTAGCCTCTGATATATATATGTATGAGATATTGCTTGAAGAATAGGCTCTTTGCAGGTGAAGGAGAGCAGCCCTAGAAGCTTTGGAGAAGGTTGAAGTAGGAGAAGACCAAGCTTGGATCAACTGTCATAAACTGGGTAAGTCAAAGTCTCTTCCTATTCCTATTTCATTTTCTGTAAAAGCCGATTGTTTGCAAGTCTATTAGTAAGTTGGTAACCCCAGACCCTAGGTTACAAGGGTGTATTGTCATGTACAACAAAACTAGCAACTCCGCTGGGGAGTCCAGCCTACTGTGGGTCCATCCTGTAGGTCCCTTTACCAGTCTTTGTTCTAATTTTGATTCTGAGTGTGATTCTTTTTATCTTACTTTTGATTTACAGTGTAGTGTGCCAAGAATTCTTTGTTAGTCTTTTTTCTTTGAAAAAATTTTAGTAGTACACGCAGGTTTCTTGTGCACAGTCGTGTGTGTGACCTTGTACACGAGAGTTGTTGTCTAGACAGTCACGTGTCGTACGCGGGTTTCCTGCATACACAGTCGCGTGTGTCCTGTAGCAACTTATAAGTTGGATAGGGTTTTACTTGTCCCCGTCTCTATGGCTTTTGAGTTGTTTGGAAGTTTTCTGTTTATGGCATGACTCTGTGAGTCTAAAGTCTGTGTATCACACTGTTTGCTTGTTCATCAAGCCTTTGAGCCTTTTGTTAGAATTTCTTTCATTTGTGAAGTGTAGGTGGTCCTCCTCCTTGGTTTGTAAGTTTCAGTGCTTGTGTCTAGGTCAGTGATCAAGGCTTTAGATGCTTTATACTCTGTGTTGCGTTTTGTGGTGTCAGTTTGTCACTCTTCTTTTGTGAATCTAGTGGACTCTTTGGGTTCAATAGTTTCTCCGAGTCAGGTTTTTTCCAAGTCTTCTTCCTGTTGGTTGAAGTAGGTCATTTTAGGTCCTTTATGCCTCATTTCACTTTTTATATGCTTTCATTATTCGAACTAGCTCAAAACTTGCATTTAGTTGCATTATAGTTTTTGAAGTTTTTGAAAAAAGAAAAACATTTTATACTTTTTGCATTTAGTTGCATTTAGTTGTTTCTTTTCAGTATTTTTCAAATAAAAATTATAAAATTATAAAAAGAAGTCTTAGTTTTCTTGCACTTAGTTATAAATTCATTAGATTCTATTTATAAAAAGAAAAGAAGTTTGGTTTCAGTAGTCATAATTTACTTTGAACTTTGCTTATACATCATTTTGCTTTTTCTTATCGAGTCTATAACATCACACTAGTTTCACGCCATTTACCTTTGACTAAAAACAACCTTTTAAAATGAACAATATAATTAAAAATTATTAGTAAGTTTTATTTTTTAGGCTCCTACACCAACTAGCTTAGGCTAGACTTGTGGATTAGGGAGTTTAAACTCTCCACAAGTGTTTGATTTTAGACGTAGCTAGCCAATCAATAGGTAAATCTTCTTCTATGTTGATTGTATCTAGGAAGCTCCTCTCAAACGGGAGTTAAGCACGAGGCCGCGTGGAGGCTTGAAATGAAGAGATAACCCTCTGATTCCTTGTCAAAGCGTAGACCAAGGTTTTTGCGCATTTGGGGACTTCTGTCAATACCACCTCTTGGACCCCGTGCGATGTCGGTGTTGACAGGGTTTCGGGCTTTGCTACCCTGCCCATGCGTACGAATAAGGCTTGCGACTGTCCCCCCAAACTGTCAATATAGTTGCGGTAGCCTTTAGTCTCTTTGAAATCTAGGGTTAATACACAGGTACACCAGAAGGCTATTTTCAGTTGACCTTGGACGGGCTTGGAAGGTAACCCCGTTAGAATGTGTGGGAGGGCGGTTGGTTCATTGCTCTGCTTGTGCCTAAGAACATCTACAGGGATGCCAAGTAACTGTCTCTCAGCTTTCTTTTGGAAAGCATATCTTATATCCTTTGTGTCTGCTTTGGCTTTAGAAAATTTTGTAGTGAGTGTTGTGTGGTTTGTTTGTGTTTAGTAGGCCTTAGGGTGTGTGAAGAGTCAATTTTTAACCGTGGAGGACCAACCTCTCAGAAGGTCAAGAAGGTTGCAAAATCTTCCTCCAACTACTACAGTGGAGCCTCCACTGCCCCCTCAAAGGTGGAGATCAGATACAGATGGTTCTTTTCAACCGGTAGGAATCACTGAAGTTCCAGGTGAACCGGAGCTTAGGACAAACCAGGTTGATACAACCGCAATAGAGATAGAAGACTTACAGGATGACGAGTTTGCAAGAAACTTTAATTCACCTCTTACTGACTTAAACGATCCTATGATCGTCCAAGTTCTTCCATTTGATTCACCTGTGATTGGTGTTCCCGTGAGCAGACTTATGGCTAGCTCAGGAGAAGGTCCATCTATCGCCATTTCGACCATTTTGGTTGAAGGACAGCCACCTCCCTCGGTTGGTACTCCTAGAACAAATATACCTACAACCATCGGATTCCACGAATGTAGTAGGCCCTTCTAGTGGGGTGGTCACTGGTATTCCCAGCGCACCTTTTGCTCCCCTCCTTCGCACACACTGCTCAGAGTGGTCCTATTGGATCTTCTTCATTTGTTCAAGGATGTCTTTGGAATGGGGGGGATATCCCCCCATCCACTCCTTATGTAGGCCCTACACCTACATATGTGGGGATGTAGTTTGGAAATACCAACACCTTGTAATCACCAACCTTGTAGTTGCCTATGTATGATGAATCTAGGATGGATGGTAGAGGGGCAAGCAACTAGGGAGGTGGAACCAAGACTGCCTAGACTCCCAAAGAGATGGTTGTCACGCCAATCAAGGCAATCTTCACTTTATGTTGAATGAGTCCAAGACAACAATGGGGGAGACCCAAATCTGCTCCCGATAGGAGAGATCAGACCTACACACCGATCAAATCAAAACAAATTTTGAGGTACGTAAGGTGTAAGGTGTTCAAGAACTCTAGATCTATAGTAGGATTCAGCAGATGGATCAGGACTTCAGCAGTATATTGGTTGCTCCAAAGCAGTAATCGGATGACCTTTGGGGGAAATGGTTAGATCTAGATTTTTGGTACTAGCAACTAAAGAAGATGATCTCTGCCTTGGGAAGCGTAACCGAGGCAGGATGGGCAAGAAAAAAGTCGAGACTATCTAGTATTTGCTTGACAGACTCAATGAAGAAGGTGGAACAGGTGTGACTGTCTGAGTCATCAAGGAACAACCAATTTCAAGGGGAAAAGATCAATTCAAGGCTAGCGCTAGGGATAGGAGATCAGTGCCTTTCGTGCATTGGGCAATGGAGTCAGTATACATCGAGCGTTGAGGTGAACCCACCTAGGGTAGACCCTGATCTGTGGACCCAGATAAGTGTTTTGGTCCAGATGGCTCAGTTTGGGCAGGAATTCAGTCAAGGAAGGCTATCGCTAGGGTTGGATGAGACAGATCTGTAGATCTGAGGCCACCAGTAGACAACCAGCTTGGCGTTGAAGGTGAAATGGGACCAGGAGGGGCCAATCTACACACTTGGTTCAAAGAAAATTGGAAAAAGTCAAATCCAAAAAAAGTCAAAGTTGATGATTGAGGCTGAGGATGAAACACTGATTTCTTCAGATCTAGGAAAAGCAGGTTGGATCTAGCTCAGCGTTAGGGGTGTTCTAGAGTGCTCGAACCTGATCTATTAGCCTAGCCTGTCAGATTTCGGAAACAATAAACTCCGAAAAGGTCCAGTTTTTCAGTGATGGCGCTATGGTTGTTTTCAGTCTAAAACTCAGATCTAGGTCACACTGTCATGAATCTGGACAACGTTGGGAGTGATTTGGACTGTGTGATACCTGATCTATCAATCTATGAAGTCAGAAATCAGAAATAGTCAAAACCCTAGCAGGTCAAATTTTCAGTGGGGGCTCTATGTAGTTTTCAAACTAAAATTCAGATTTAGGTCAAACCAGGAGGAATTTCACCAGAGTTGTAGTAGATTCAGTGAGGGGGAGGCCCGATCTATGAAACCCAGCAGTGGTTTGGCCAAAGATCGAACGGTTCTCGGATTTAGAATTTTTTAAGGGTTTTTTAGTATTTTAAGGATTTTCATAAAAATGGAAGAAAACAGGTCCAATGGATTTTAGATATGTTAAAGAGAAGAGAATTACCTGTTGGATCGTACCTGGAAATGCTTGTAGAAATCTTAACAGTGATGATCCTTGCTATCCCGATCAATTCTGGAAGATCCACATGATTTCTATGACGGATGTAAGCCCCAAGCCACCAATGCGCCCCCTACCCTACATGAGCAAACGTCAACAATATCAGATTTGCTAAGACAAGATAAAGAAACCAAATGCTATAGGAAAGTAAAAAGTAGTCATAGATCACAATGACACTAATGAAAACCCCCTGATCCAAGACGAAAATAACCGAACGAGTTGAGGTTCCCCTGTAAAAATGCTCCAGCCAAAACGCCCTCCTATAGACAAGACAATGATAACAGAAAAAATATAGATCTCACATGAATTTCCACAATGCTAGGAAGCAGAAGACTATCCAATCACCATTTGAGAACATCAGATGCAAAGCAGATCCAGAAAATATCCACGAAAAAATCTTTCTATTATTAAGATCCAAGAGCCAAAGACCCCTTACAAATGAGAAGCTCTCTCCTTTAAATAGAAATGAGAGAACCACAATGATAACCGAATCTTAACCACTTTCAAAACGAGTGGCTACGATTAAAAGATAAAATATTCTAATCAATGGTTGAGATGAGCTCAACATACAATACATGGATCAATATAACCATAAAGTACCAAAGTGGAGTAAAACACCGAACAAGAGGGTACCCTACTCAACAAGAAATAAATGAAGCACATGGTGGGTCCATGGAGTGTTAACTAACTCCCTATGGGTGCCCTATGGCACAATAAAATAGTATATTATTTTAATTCTTTGACTTTGTGCCTCCTTGAGGAAATCGTGAGCCTCCCAAAAGCTCCAGAAAATAATATAAAAATGCCCAAAAAATAGGTGTGGGCCCAATCAGGTGTTGGAACTGCTGGGGAAGGTGCAGAGGACATCACTCTCATCATAATGACTCATCCCATGTCATTTCCTTGCCTCAGTAGCCCAAATTGATTTCTTCAATAGCCATTTAATCATTTTTTAATCTACCTCGGGAAACATGAACCTGCCAAAACTACCTCTTAGGGTGCCTGCATTGTCAAACTGATCCCACCAAGCTCTTTGGGATGGGTTTACTATGCTACAAACAAGTGGTTGCACCCCTATGTTCCATACAACGCCCTAGGAGATCCAAATAAAATATCTCCCTACTCAGACACATCATCCTGTGAAGCAAAACTGCATCAGAAAGGTAAAATGAGCCTGATCATGTTTGCAAGTGCCCGAAACTGAAAATAAACCGTCTCATTAGACTTAGAGTGTCCAAATCCATCTAGGGTGTATACTCATACCTTTGTCAGGTCTCTTCCTGATCATCAACAACATCCAATAAACAATATAATCACCTGTAAATGACCAAATACCAATAATATAACTCAGACTATCATCCATCTGCTGCAAGTGCTACAAGGCTAAGACATGCTCTACAAATCATTTAAGCAACAATCACAACAAGTAGCAATCATTTCACTGGCGGTACATCAACCAAATACATATATAGGGCTTTATTTATTATTACTCAGATTAGACTTTCAGGACTATACTCACTTCATAGTTGTAGTCAATTTGCTAGTGAAGGATGAAGGCTGAAATTGACAAGGCTAGGGCAAAGGATGACTTCCTACTTAACATCATGACACTTTGGATATGGAAAGGAAAAACTCGCTATAACCATATGCAGGACAAACAACAACACAAGGAATGGCAATGCCTCACAAATGGTTGAGTTGTTCAGAGAGTGCTTTTTCAACTTAAGACATCATGTCTACATCAAGTTTGATCCAGTTTCATTAGGATCCTCAATTTTATTTCCATGGCCTTTTTGGCCTATATGTCCTTTTGGAGACTTCACCAGTGCTTAGAAGCATAGCTAATTGCATCTTTCATCCAGGACATTTTCAAATTCACAAGGTCAGCAATATTTGGATATAGCATATATTTAACCATTACCTTTTTGGACCTTTTTCTTATACCCTTCGAGGAGTATTTTAACATTTCATTGCTCTTGCCCTTTTTTCACATATGTTAAGAAACACAGTTTAGCATTTTCATTTTCCATGGGCGCATATAAACATTTTCAATATAAGTAGTACATGAGCTTTCAGTTTTAGCCAACAACATCTCAAGTGACCAGGGGGAGTTCTGCACAATGCCAAACATCGGGACAACCGACCAAAATGATTTAGGCATACAATCCAACTCACCAAAGGCAAGTTCTGTCATCAACTCAGAGCCGAGACACAATATAAACAGGGAGGTCTGTCCAACAAAGGTTCTAGCGGGGAAAGGTCCTCCATGCCACAAGTCAAGTAGTAAGTCGGGTTAGAAACAAAACTGGAAGGTAATGGATGGGTGGAGATAGTGAAAGATGAAGCCAACACTAGCAAGCCAAAACAACGGTGGGAATGACTACCTCTATTCTCCATAAGGAGGGTAGAACTAATGAGTATAGATCAGGAACTTCCAAGTCTAAGTAGGGACATCAATACATAATACAAATACATCCAACTCCGCATAATTATGACCACCAGATCATGACACTACATGTTAATACATGTTACAAAGATGAGTATAAGAGCAATGATAACCATAACACAATATAATAAAAGTTGAGTCATAATCATGCATATAATCCATCTGAACCATCATATGTCCAATGAGAAAGTACTGATATAAATATGGGCATCAATAACTGCTCTGTAATCACTAAATGGCTACATTGGCCCTCAAATCTAAGTGTCCTGAGACTCAATCCTGACATGGGAAAGTACAATAGTCCACAAATAAAATAATGATCCGTCAAAACTGCTCATCTCAGAATCTCATATGTAAGAGATCTGGCTGAAAAATGCACTGTATCTAAAAAATAGAATATGGTAGCCCAGCTACTATATATGTGATAACATCTGGCTCCAGCTGGGACAAGTGCTCTACTGAAAAGAGCGCTTGAGAACCTCAGAATCCCTGGTCCTCGTACTCTGCTTCTCGCATCCTTGATCAATCCATCCAGCTCTACAACCGCTACCAAGAATGTCACTGACTACCTGCAGCATGTCCAGAGCTATACCAAACTCACAGATCGATCGTCAGAATGATATGTGGATAATATATAAAATACTGAAAACAAAGATGCATGAAACTGAAAAGTAGAAAATAAATCTAATCTATAACCATAACTTTCAATAAAAGTTTGATTTTTTTATTTTGTAGGATGACAAAAATCAAAATTATACTACGAGCCTCAAATACGAGCTTCAGGAAAAGATGCAAGATTCTACACTACTGCCAGGAAAGGCTTATTCATCCTACCTACCCTACTCTAACAAATTTAAACAGGTGTTAGATAAAATCATAAATCCAATGCAACCACTTGCTGAACGAACCTATTGAGCTTTCTTTACAATTAATGATACAACAAATCAAAGATGGCTTGTGAGCAATGTGAATGAAAATTGAAGCCATTATAACTTGTTGTTTGAAAATTAAAGAAAGATATGGATCAAGAGAAATGAAATCATGCCAGGGATGAGATTGAATTTCTAAAAACTCATCCATCAAGATGCTGATAGGGTCATAAAAGGTATGCAAGTTCGTTCTTGATGGAGGAAGACAATATGATTCATGACTTAGCCACTCCAAACAGTTCTTTGTTTTCTCCTCTACCCTACTAGGACATTCAATTATATTCACTCTAGGAGAATCAAATGGGGACAAGTTGTAATGTAATGAAACTATGAATGAGATCAAGCCCATTTGTTGCTTAAAAATGGAGAAAAAATGAAATTGATCTTTATACACCTTCTCAAACCACCTGTACAAAAGATTTATAAATTGAAAAATATTACTCATTACGGATGACCAATAAGGGAAATGAAGTGTATTTTCTCCAATTACGTGACCATGCTTAGACTCTTGAATAAAAATTTTAGAAATGACAGCTTGATTAGAACACAAACCTATACAAGAAGACTTGAAGAGTTGGGACGAGAGGGTGGATTGAAAATTTTCTCCCAGACTTGGAATAATTGATCTCAAAATTTGATGAGAGGAAAGAGCATTTAAATTAATTCCAGGAGTGATTTCAAGATTCAAAACAAGGTCAGTATCCACACATTGAATCAACATATTCTGATTAAGGATTGGATGAAGAATTCTATCGATGCTATTAGGACAAGGCTCCTCATTGCAATGTTCTTGATCGAGCTTACTTACAATTGTATCATCACATGATTTCCTCTTTAAGCTTTAGATAAGGAAAAACATCAATAAGTTCAGTTTCAATTTCCCTATCATTCTTACAGGCATGGTCTTCAATCACAATATGACCACAAGATTGCTCTTCATCGGAAGTTTGATTGATTTCATCAAAGTCTGAATCCAGATTCAGATGGCTTGCATACTGACTCAAATTATCGTCAATTAGGCAATCACTGTGGAGTTCCTCTTCTAAAGGCTCTTTAATGGACTCACAAATGGAAGGCTCAACTATGGATGCTTCTTGATGGTGATTAGGTTCCCTTCCACAAATCAAATCCAGGATTTGCTCTGTGACTGCTTTAGGTAATAATAGCAGAGTATCTCGTATGATTTGATTGATATCCCTCTTAAGTTTCAACATGAGGTTTTGAAACATTATTCTCGAAGTACTCTGTAACATTCTTATGGATTGCAGGCACGCTCATAATTTGGAACATATCAGGAGAGGAATGGCCCAATTGAGAAAGCACATTGTCGATATATTGATTATCAACTGCACAATCATTGCTAGACTGACACTCTACAATTTTATCAGTGTTCCTACTCCAACTATCAATTAACAAATATGTGAACATGTCATACCCAGTAACGGATCCTAGTGCTAAATGATCAAACCATAGTTGAACATCCCCTTGCAAGGATTCTCCTAAGGCTCGCATATAAACATCTTCATTGTCTGCACCTCTAGATTCCATGTAATCCCAGAGAATGTCCAAATGACTTTTAATAGATATATCATTATTTCCACTAAACTGGGGCAACCTCCTAGTGTAATCGTTTGGCATAGGATGAGGTGCTCCCGGTATTTCAGAAAAGTCAAAGGGCGACAGTTTGTCTTGTTTTTTAACAGCTCTGGTTACTTGCTTACAAGGCTTTGGCTGGGACTAACTTCTAGGTTTATGTTGACTTACAGGTCCACTCGGGATGGTTGGGAAATCTTTATTGCATGGGTGACGAAGTTGGTGGGTATCATAAGGACTGTGATAACTAGATTCATACCCATAGTCATGCTCGAGATCATCCTCATACCTGTAGTCTGACCTCCATCTATCTCTTTCGTTTATTTGTCTTATAGTTTCAATCATGTTTTTGGTTAATTCCTTCATGTGCTTCAGAAATACATCTAAATTCATTATGATTTATGGTATGCTCTAAGAACTTAAGATTAATATGTTCGAAACGGTCCTCAATGGAGTCGCAAGGTGGAGTCACCAGGTGAACCACACAAGTAATTCACCAATAAGAGATATGTCGTAGGGAAAGGTGAGGTATGTTGAACCAAGGTATGCCTCTACCTCCCCGGCAACGGGGCCAAAATGTTATCACCAACCTTGTAGTTTCCTATGTATGATGAATCCAGGATGGATGGTAGAGGGGCAAGCAACTAGGGAGGTGGAACCGAGACTGCCTAGACTCCCAAAGAGATGGTTGTCACTCCAATCAAGGAATTCTTCGCTTTATGTTGTCTGAGTCCAAGACAACAATGGGGGAGACCCAGATCTACTCCCGATAGGAGAGATCAGACCTAGACACCAGATCAGATCAAAACAAACTTTGAGGTACGTAAGGTGTAAGGTGTTCAGGAACTCTAGATCTATAGTAGGATTCAGTAGATGGATCAGGATTTCAGCAATATATTGGTTGATCCAAAGCAATAATCGGATGACCTTTGGGGAAATGGTTAGATCTAGGGTTTTGGTACTAGCAACTAAAGAAGATGATCTCGATTCTCTGCCTTGGGAAGCATAACCGAGGCATGATGGGCAGGAAAAAAGTCGAGACTATCTAGTACCTGGCTGACAGACTCAATGAAGAAGGTGAATAGGAGTGATTGTCTGAGTCATCAAGGAACAACCAATTTCAAGGGGAAAAGGTCAATTCAGGGCTAGCGCTAGGGATGGGAGATCAGTGACTTTCGTGCATTGGGCAATGGAGTCAGTATACATCCAGCGTTGAGGTGAACCCACCTAGGGTAGACCATGATCTGTGGACCCAGATAAGTGTTTTGGTCTGGATGGCCCAGTTTGGGCAGGAATTCAGTCAAGGAAGGCTAGCGCTAGGGTTGGATGAGATAGATATGTAGATCTGAGGCCACCAGCAGACAACCAGCTCAGGGTTGAAGGTTAAATGGGACCAGGAGGGGCTGATCTACACACTTGGTTCAAAGAAAATTGGAAAAAGTCAAATCCAAAAAAAGTCAAAGTTGATGATTGAGGCTGAGAGGGTAAAAAACTGATTTCTTCAGATCTAGGGCAAGAAGGTTGGATCTAGCTCAGCGTTAGGGGTGTTTTGGAGTGCTCAGGACCTGATCTATCAGCCTATCCTGTTAGATTTCGAAAACAGTAAACTCCGGAAAGGTCTAGTTTTCCAGTGATGGCGCTAGGGTTGTTTTCAATCTGAAACTCAGATCTAGGTCACACTGTCATGAATCTAGACAGCGTCGAGGGTGATTTGGACTGTGTGAGACCCGATCTATCAATCTATGAAGTCAGAAATCAGAAATAGTCAAAACCCTAGCAGGTCAAATTTTCAGTGGGGGCGCTATGCAGTTTTCAAACTAAAATTCAGATCTAGGTCAAACCAGCAGGAATTTGACTAGCGTTGCAGTAGATTCAGTGAGGGGGAGGCCCGATCTATGAAACACAACAGTGGTTTGGCCAAAGATCGAACGGTTCCCGGATTTAGTATTTTTTAAGGGTTTTTTAGTATCTTAAGGATTTTTAGAAAAATGGAAGAAAACAGGTACAATGGATTTAGATCTGTTAAAGAGAAGAGAATTACTTGTTGGATCATCCCTGAAAATGCTTGTAGAAGTCTTAACAGCGATGATCCTTGCTATCCCGATCAATTCTGGAAGATCCACATGATTTCTATGACGGATGTAAGCCCCAAGCCACCAATGCGCCCCCTACCCTACATGAGCAAACGTCAACAATATCAGATTTGCTAAGACAAGATAGAGAAACCAAATGCTATAGGAAAGTAAAAAGTAGTAGTCATATATCACAATGACACTAATGAAAACCCCCTGATCCAAGACGAAAATAACCGAACGAGTTGAGGTCCCCCTGCAAAAACGCTCCAACCAAAACGCCCTCCTGTAAACAAGACAATGATAGCAAAAAAAATATAGATCTCACATGAATTTCCACAATGCTAGGAAGCAGAAGACTATCCAATCACCATTTGAGAACATCAGATGCAAAGCAGATCTAGAAAATATCCACGGAAAAATCTTTCTATTATTCAGATCTAAGAGCCAAAGACCCCTTACAAATGAGAAGCTCTCTCCTTTAAATAGAAATGAGAGAACCACAATCATAACCGAATCCTAACCACTTTCAAAACGAGTGGCTAAGATTAAAAATTAAAATATTCTAATCAATGGTTGAGATGAGCTCGACATACAATACATGGATCAATATAACCATAAAGTACCAAAGTGGAGTAAAACACTCGACAAGAGGGTACCCTACTCAACAAGAAATAAATGAAGCATATGGTGGGTCCATGGAGTGTTAACTAACTCCCTATGGGTGCCCCATGGCACAATAAAATAATATATTATTTTAATTCTTTGACTTTGTGCCTCCTTGAGAAAATCATGAGCCTCCCAAAAGCTCCAGAAAATAATATAAAAATGCCCAAAAAATAGGTGTGGGCCCAATCCAGTGCTGCAAATGCTGGAGAAGGTGTGGAGAACATCACTCTCATCATCATGACTCATGCCATGTCATTTCCTTGCCTCAGTAGCCCAAATCGATTTCTTCAATAGCCATTTAATCATTTTTTAATCTACCTCGAGAAACGTGAACCTACCAAAACAGCCTCCTAGGGTGCCTGCGTTGTTAAACTGAGCCCCCAGGCTCTCTGGGATGGGGTTACTATGGTACAAACAAGTGGTTGCACCCCTATGTTCCATACAACGCCCTAAGAGATCCAAATAAAACATCTCCCTGCTCAAACACATCATCCTGTGAAGCAAAACTGCATCAGAAAGGTAAAATGAGCCTGATCATCTCTCCAAGTGCCCGGAACTGAAAATAAACTGTCTCATTAGACTCAGAGAGTCTAAATCCATCTAGGGTGTATACTCATACCCTTTCTAGGTCTCTTCTTGATCATCAACAACATCCAATAAACAATATAATCACTTGTAAATGACTAGATACCAATAATATAACTCAAACTATCATCCATCTGCTGCAAGTGCTACAAGGCTAAGACATGCTCTACAAATCATTTAAGCAACAATCACAACAAGTAGCAATCATTTCACTGGCGGTACATCAACCAAATACATATATAGGGCTTTATTTATTGTTACTCAGATTAGACTTTCAGGACTATACTCACTTCATAGTTGTAGTCAATTTGCTAGTGAAGGGTGAAGGCTGAAATTGACAAGGCTAGGGTAAAGGATGACTTCCTACTTAACATCATGACACTTTGGATATGTAAAGGAAAAACTCACTATAACCATATGCGGGACAAACAACAACACAAGGAATGGCAGTGCCTCACAAATGGTTGAGTTGTTCAGAGAGTGCTTATTCAACTTAGGCATCATGTCTACATCAAGTTTGATCCAGTTTCATTAGGATCCTCAATTTTATTTCCATTGCCCTTTTGGCCTATATGTCCTTTTGGGGACTTCACCAGTGCTTAGAAGCACAGCTAATTGCAGCTTTCATCCAAGACATTTTCAAATTCACAAGGTCGGCAATATTTGGATATAGCATATATTTAACCATTGCCTTTTTGGACCTTCTTCTTATACCCTTCGAGGAGTATTTTAGCATTTTATTGCTCTTACCCTTTTTTCACATATGTTAAGAAACACAGTTTAGCATTTTCATTTTCCATGGGCGCATATAAACATTTCCAATATAAGTAGTACATGAGCTTTCAGTTTTAGCCAACATCATCTCAAGTGACCAGGGGGAGTTCTGCACAATGCCAAACATCGGGACAACCGACCAGAATGATTTAGGCATACAATCCAACTCACCAAAGGCAAGTTCTGTCACCAACTCAGAGCCGAGACACAATATAAACAGGGAGGTTTGTCCAACAAAGGTTCTAGCGGGGAAAGGTCCTCCATGCCACAAGTCAAGTAGTAAGTCGGGTTAGAAACAAAACTGGAAGGTAATAGATGGGTGGAGATAGTGAAAAATGAAGCCAACACTAGCAAGCCAAAACAATGGTCGGAATGACTACCTCTATTCTCCCTAAGGAAGGTAAAACCAATGAGTATAGATTAGGAACTTCCAAGTCTAAGTAGGGACATCAATACATAATACAAATACATCCAAGTCCATATAATTATGACCGCCAGATCAAGACACTACATGTTAATACATGTCACAAAGATGAGTATAAGAGCAATGATAACCATAACACAATATAATAAAAGCTGAGTCATAATCATGCATATAATCCATCTGAACCATCATCTGTCCAATGAGAAAGTACTGATATAAATATGGGCATCAATAACTGCTCTGTAATGACTAAATGGCTACATCAGTCCTCAAATCTGAGTGTCCTGAGACTGAATCCTGACATGGAAGAGTACAATAGTCCACAAATAAAATAATGATCCGTCAAAACTGCTCATCTCAGCATCTCATATGTAAGAGATCTGGATGAAAAATGCATTGTATCTAAAAAATAGAATATGGTAGCCCGACTACTATATATGTGATAACACGCCTATGGTCAAGGTTTCCAAACTTTGATTTTAGCTCCTTTCTCGCTTTTTAGTGGAGGGATACCTGCTCTAGTCTTTCAGACTCCAGTTTCATCTAGAGGAGCTCAAACTACTTATACTGCACCACACAGAAATAATCCACTGGCTTATGGGTGGAATCCATTTCAAAGTAGTCCAACTACTTCACAGTCGACAGTCGAGGGAAACCCTACCTTTACATTTGGGAACCAAGGGGCGAGTCCTTCTACTTCCCAAACCCGTCTTTTCAAGCTCTGGTTAGGCCCAAACTTCTGTTTCTGGCAATTTTGAACTTGCCAGACTTGAACAAGTTAATGAATGACCCGGTGAAACACAATGCTATGTGGCCACCTGTTCCAACCAAATTACCTTCGGACATTCCCGAATTCGAAGGAAAAAGTGGGGAAGATCCAAGAGCCCATGTCACCACTTTCCATTTATGGTGCTCTTCCAACTCACTGAACGACGACACCGTTTGGTTGAAGCTGTTCCAAAGAACTCTAATTGGCATTGCAACAAAGTGGTATATTGAATTGCCCTCTGCTGCGTTTGATAGTTTTTGGGACTTAGCGAAGGTGTTTTTGAACCACTTCCAGCTTCCTGTCCGGTATGATGCCAGCACAGACCTCTTGTCTACCTTTAGACAAGATAAAGCCACTCACAATTTGGATCATATCCAAGAGTGGCGAAGGCAGAAGAGGCTTATAAAAGCCACCATCCCCCCCCGAGTTTCTGTTAGAGTGGTTCCTTAAATCTTTGTTGCCTTATATATCTAAGGATGTATCCACTTTGGGGGTAACTACTGAAGAAGAGGCCATTCTCAGGGCCCAGCAGTTGGATTTGATATATGCTCAATCTGGGATACTATATGAAATCATAACTGAGGCACTGCGGCCTTCCCATAGTGTTGAGAAACCTAAGCCTGGACACCATGCCGATGGTGTGGTTGGTTCAGCGAATTCTCCCACTGTAGAATCTTTGGCCAAACAACTCCATGAGTTGTCCGTCAAGCAGTCTACAGCAAAGACAGCAAAGGTTGCCCCCTTACCCCAAAATCCAAATTTTTTTGCTCAATCCTCTCAAAAGGGCAATCAGCAGCCCGGTGGGAAGAAGAAGAAGGGGAAGAAACGTGAGGGAAATCAAAACAAGGTTGATCCCGCAAATAGTGCTAATGGGGGCAAAAAATATAAGAAACAAGTGAAGTTTCCTTGCAAGTTGTGCCAGGGAGATCACCTGACCCATCAATGCCTCTCATCAATCAAGCTCTGAAGCTGCTCAAGAATCAACAACCGACTGTCCTAAAGGATCCATTTCCCCAAGGACAGAATGCAGCTTCAGTTTCTAATGTAGCTGGGGGCACTGCTAGTACCCATAACCAAAATTATATCAACATGTTGCGATCCCAGACATTACTCCAGACTAGAAATAGGAACTATGAGACGGAGGCTCCGGAGAAGGGTAAGTCTATAGGTGAAACTTCTAACCCCCTCGCAATCGAGAAGCCTATTTATCCAATGCCCAAGATACCGAAAGGTGTCTTTAAGAAAGCATTGCACAATCCCAACGTGAGGGATGCAACCAACTACTCTATGGTTGAAGATTTGGCCCAAACTCCATGTGCGATGTCGGCATTGGAGGTGTTACAGAGTTGTCCCGCCCAGCAAGATGCACTCTTAGCAGCCTTGGGTAGTATGGATTCGTCGATCCTTATGGGTAAATTTAATTTGTCTGATGTTAAGATTCGCCTGATGTATCATGTGGCTTTGTCGGTAGATGTCATCCATGGTGGAAAGCCCATTGGAAGGACAGTTGTTGACGAAGGTGCTTCCACATGTGTCATGTCTTTATCTTGCTAGAAGGCTCTTGGATCCCTAAAACTAGTTCCATTGAACACCTTACTTACTGCTTTCGACGGAAGGTCATTCCGTCCGCATGGTATCATACCTGCTTTTGAAATTAAGCTGGCAGGGAAGGGAGTGTTTGTTGAAGTGGAGGTGATTGATGCTCCATTGGACTATAACTTGCTTCTGGGGAGAAGCTGGACTTGTGCTATGTGTGCAATCACCTCGGTCGTTCTTCGAGTGGTAGTGTTTCCACACGAAGGGAAGTTGGTCACTGTTGACCAACTCAGTTTCACTCGAAAGGGTCGTATGGAAACTAATAAGTCCACCGTACCATTGGTTGATCAGGTCAAACCAGCTAATGAGAGCTTGGGGGTTGGTATGTATTCATCGTTAATGGGCACTTTTGATATCCCAGCCCCGATAAACTACTTAGGTTCTACTAGTGTTAGGGAAGTCTGTCGGGACGGTTGTCGATGGAATAGATCCTTAGGTTCTTCCTTCCTGTAATGAACATGAAGTGCCCTTATCGACAGTGGACATGACTTGTCAATATATCAATGACACCACTGCTGATCCTATTCCAACTCCTTTTTCAGTCTCCTAAGAGTTGGAAGAAGGACTATAGGCATATCCTTAAGGGAAACAGGACTATAGGCATATCACTGTGAAAGACTATAGGCAAATCCTCAAGGGAAACAGGCAAATCTTCAAGAATGACATTATTACTTGGAAGGGCAGTTTCTTTGACAATGTTATGATTACTTTCTAAAGCTTTTAAGAATTTTCCTTTTTGGCCAGGAATCTGAAGGATGTCGATTGCATAAGCTGAGACTTTCGCACCTTTTAACCACATTCCCATGTCAAGTTTTGATTCTACAACAACAGGAGGGTTTATAATAGGAGGAGTTGTTACCTTAATTTTATACTGCTTAGTGTTGAAAAGTTACCAAGGAAGTGTTGTTTACCTTGTGTTGCCTTGGGGTGGACAAGAACACTTTAAAAGGTGACCCCTAGTCATTTAAATTAATAAAGTGAGAAGTACTTTATATTTTTAAAGTCACTTTATTAAAAGTTAAGTCATGGTTTATCCTAAGTTCATATTTAATGATAAAGTCAAGTGAGTGATTAATTAGAAGGGTCTTCACTTTATTAAATGACATGAAGTGCACTAAATGTCATTTATTATTTATTTAATGAGCATTTATTGTGAACCCTCAATCTAATCTAATCTAGACCATTGGATTGAAAGAGAAAGTTACCATGAACAAAAAGGGCTTGGGGAGAGGCAAACCGTATCTTTTGTTCACTTTCACAAGAGAGATTTTTGAGAAAGGAGAGAGCAAGAAGAAGAAGAGGGCAAGGGTTTGAAGTGATTTCATTTCCAGAGAAAGAGAAAGAGAGAGGAGGAGAATTCTGCAGGTTTCAGAGGCACAAAAACCAAGGAAGAATCATTCTTTTATTTCAGCAATTTCAGCAAGGCAAACAGGATGTTTTCCAGGGCAAAATTTGCAGTTTTGATGGCAGATTTTTTCAGCACATTTTTCGAGGTGATTTCTGCAGATTTCTGAGAAAAAAAATTTATGTCCATACACCCGTACGGAACTGTACATCCGTACGGAATCCGTACAGCACGTTTTTCGAGGCAGACTGTGTGCAGAATTTTTGCTGTGCTGTTTTTCTGGCACGTGGTTCGAGAAGAATAAATTCTGAAATTTCAGCCATTCAGGGATTGATTGGCATGTTTACCAAGGCATTTGGTGAAGATAAGTACTGCTGTATTTTTTATTTAAAGTTTGCCTGAAAGAATAAAAATATCTCTCTCCAGAACAGGTTTTCCCTTGGGGGTTTTTCCTGGACCATTTTGGTCAAAAATCTGAGTCTTTAAAAATTTCATGAGTGGCTGATTTAATTTTCTGCATTTGAAAATTTGGCTGTTAGAAATTTTCTGAGTTTATAAAGTTGAAAAAATCTCAAGTGTTTCTAAGTTTTCAGTGAAATTTTTTAATTTTTAAATGTACATGCATATTGGGGTTGGGCATTAAACCATATTTAGTGATCTGAACTTGAAACCGAGTTGGGGTTTGAAAATTTTCATGGTATTAGAGCACAGTTAAAGGGCTGGAAATTACACTCAGAAAATAAATTTCAGACTCGGAGAAATAAGGGAAAACAGAGTTCATGAAGAAACAGGTTCTTGAACTCATTTGCAATCATGTCCACTGGTTTGAGGGTAGAAGACAGGTTGGATGGAGCACAGAATTTTAGTCCTTGGAAGGCTAGAATTGTACTCATACTTCAAGAAAACGAACTATGGGATATAGTTGACAGCACTACTACAAATCCAGTGACAATTCCTACAGATGCTGCTGCAAAGATTGTATTTGACAAGAAGGACATAAAGGCAAAAAGAATCCTTCTTGATGCGATAAAAGATCATGTGATTCCACACATCTCAGGTAAAAGCCATGCTCATCTGATGTGGACAGCTTTAAACAAATTATACCAGAGTTCCAACGAAAACAGGAAAATGGTGTTAAGGGAGAAGCTGAAGGGTATTCGGATGAACAAGGGGGAGAACATGGTTCCTTACCTTACCAGAATTACACAGGTTCGAGATGAGCTTGGAGCAGTGGGGGAAAGGGTGGTTGATGCTGAGTTGGTTCGTACATCTTTGAATGGCGTGGCAAAGCCATGGACTGTGTTTGTGGAGTCAGTGGTTGCTCGTGAGCACATGCCTACATGGGATCGTCTTTGGGACGACTTCATTCAGAAGGAGACCCGGAGAGGGTATATACATGGGAGTGCATCTCACAGCAAGGAAGAGGAGGAAAATGTGGCTTTGGCAGCGAAAGGAACAAGAAGAAGAAGTTCAAGAAGGGTTCCAAAGGTGGAACCAAGCAGTAGGATGGTGAGAAGAAGGACATGAGCAAAGTGAAATGCTTTGCTTGTCAGAAGTTTGGACATTATGCTGGACAATGCCCAAACAAGAAGAAGAAGAAACAGCAGACAACAGCTTCAGCAGAGATTGATGAGTACGCTGCTAGATTTGACAGAGAGTTTTCTCTCTTTGCTGGTGGTTGTAGAGAGAGAGCATCATCTATCACCAGCAGGGGCATTGAGGACCAGACAGAGCATTCCTTGATCGTTGGGCATTCACTGAGTGCTTCCACTACTCCCTCCACATGGTATATTGACAGTGGAGCTTCGAGGCATATGACAGGTGCACGGGATATGTTCACTGAGATTTCAGAGACAGGCTTGGAGTTGGAGATAGTGTTGGGTGATGATACAGTGGTGAGAGCAGTTGAGCGTGGGACAGTCCGTTTTGACAGGGAGTCCATGCAGCCCATGGTACTGAGGGATGTCTTGTACATCCCTGGGCTGAAGAAGAATCTTGTTTCAGTTTCCGCTATTGAGGACAGAGGCTTTGGCATATATGTCCTAGATGGAAAAGTGTATATTTTTTCCAAAGCAGAGGGACTATCTACTTCATATGCAATTGGAGTTAGATGCGGAAAACTATGCAAGCTTCTCTTCCAGCCACATCATGCACTGGCACATACTGAGAGCAGCAGTGAGATATGTGAGTTACGGCACAGGAGGATGGCCCATCTTCATCATTCAGCTTTGAGGATGCTGAGAGACATGACTACAGGTTTGCCAGATTTCAGCACAGAGCAGAGTGGTGTGTGCAGAGGGTGTGCTTTGGGAAAATACACCAAGACTGCTTTTCCTAGCAGTGACAGCAGATCAGAGGGAGTACTTGACTTGATACATTCAGATCTATGTGGTCCCATGTCATCTGTCTCTTTTACTGGTTATGAGTACTATGTCATTTTTATTGATGACTACTCCAGGAAGACCTGGATCTACTTCCTGAGGAGCAAGAAGTCAGAAGAAGTCTTGAAGAGGTTCCAAGAGTTCAAAGCTCTTGTGGAGAACCAAACAGGGAGAAGGATTCGAGTACTCAGATCAGACAATGGGGGTGAGTATACCTCCAAGGAGTTTGATGAGTTTTGCAGACAGGAGGGGATAAAGAGACAGTTGACAATTCCTTACACTCCACAGCGGAATGGAGTAGCGGAAAGGAAGAACCGTTCGATAGTGGGAGCAGCTAGAGCCATGCTGCATGATCAGAGTCTTCCTTTCTTTCTATGGGCAGAGGCCTGTAGCACAGCTATTTATGCACAGAACAGGAGCCTGCACCGTGCCTTGGGGTGCAAAACTCCCGAGGAGATGTTTACCGGGAAGAAGCCTAAGATAGGCCACTTCCGTATTTTTGGATGCCTTACATATTCTCATGTCCCTTCTGAGAAGAGGACAAAGTTGGAGGCTACTGGGGAGAAAGGCATCTTTGTTGGCTATGATGAGACTTCTAAAGCCTTCCACATATACCTTCCTGCACAGAGGAGAGTTGTGGTGAGGAGGGAGGTGAGATTTGAGGAGGAGCGGGCCTTTAGAAAGTCTCTAGAGTCACAGGAGGAGCAGCAGCAAAGTACTACTTCATAGGTTACAGCATCTCAGAGTTCAGTGGGTCAGGGCACAGGGTCATAGGTTTCAGGGGTGACTGGGTCACAGGTTATAGGTTCATCAGTTTCAGGTACTCAGTCTACAGGGACTTCTGGTACAGGGACAGGTTCATGGATCATAGGTTCACAGGTGACACCTTCACGTGATTCGAGCTCTTATGGTACAGGTTCAGGTTCACCAGGTATAGGATCTCAAGCCACAGGTACTTCTTCAGGGAGACAGGTATCTAATGAGGAGGTACAGGAGGAGGGTCTGCCACAGGAAGGTACTTCCAAGAAGAGAAAGCCAAGTTGGCTTAAGGAGCTTGTGAAGGAAGCTGAGGAGTCTGTGGGGCCACCCAAGAGGGAGGTCAGAGAGAGCAAGGCACCAGAGAGGTTTTCCAGTTACATGGCAGTGGTGACTAGCTTGCGTGAGTCCAAGCCTTCTACTTATGAGGAGGCATCCCCACATCAGGTTTGGAGAGATGCCATGATGGAAGAGTACAATTCCATCATGAAGAATGGAGTGTGGGAGATTGTTCCGAGACCGGAGGGGAAGTCAATTGTGACTTCCAAGTGGCTCTATAAAATCAAGTATGCTGCGGATGGCAGCATCGAGAAGTACAAAGCTCGGTTTGTGGCACGGGGGTTCTCACAGGTAGAGGGAGTTGATTATGATGAGACCTTTGCACCAGTTTCTAGATTTTCTTCGATCAGAGCAGTGATCTCCATTGTGGCACAGATGGGTTGGAGGATTCATCAGATGGATGTGAAGACCGCTTTTCTCAATGGTCTTCTACAGGAGGAGGTTTATCTGGAGCAGCCGCTGGGATTTGAGATACATGAGAGAGAGTCCCATGTTTGCAGGCCCAAGAGAGCCTTGTATGGTCTGAAGCAAGCCCCTCGGGCTTGGTACTCGAGGATTGATTCTTCTCCGCTTTCGATTGGGTTTCGGAAGAGTGAGGCTGATCCCAAACTATATTTCATTGTGGTTGGAGGTGATCTGCTCATTCTTTTGCTATATGTTGATGACTTGTTTATCACAGGGGAGGAGCACCTGATTGTAGCATGCAAGAAAGACCTTGCTTCAGAGTTTGAGATGACAGATCTTGGGCTGATGCATTACTATTTGGGGATGGAGATTTGGCAGGAGGATGGACATGTTTTCCTGGGGCAAGGAAAATATGCTGCAGATATTCTGAGGAGATTTCGGATGGAGGATTGCAAACCCATGTCCACACCCATGATCACTAACTGGAAGAAGCTTCATGCTTCTGATGGAGAGTTGGTGGATCCTACCTTGTATCGTCAGCTGATTGGATCGTTGATGTATCTGATCAACACCAGGCCAGATTTGAGTTTTGCGGTGAACACTCTCAGTCAGTTCAATGTGGAGCCCAGGAGTGTGCATTGGATAGCCGCAAAACATGTTTTGAGATACCTTGCTGGGACAGTAGATTATGGTCTGGACTACAGGAGGTTAGATGGAGTGGGCTTGGTTGGTTTCACAGATTCAGATTGGGCAAGCAGTGTTTCGGATAAGAAGAGCACTTCCGGTTGTTGTTTCAGTTTGGGCTCGGCAGTTGTGTCGTGGTTCAGTCGGAAGCAAAAGTCCGTTGCTTTGAGTACTGCTGAGGCTGAGTATATGGCAGCCAGTCAGGCTAGTTGTGAAGCATTGCGGCTTCGCAAGTTGATGGTAGACTTGTTTGATCAGGAGTTCAAGCCTACAGTCATTCACTGTGACAATCATAGTTGCATCAGACTTTCTGAGAATCCAATGTTTCATGACAGGTCTAAACATATTGAGATCATATATCACTTCATCAGAGATTATGTTCAGAGAGGAGCTGTTGAGTTACAATACATTTCTACTGATGAGCAGGTGGCTGACATTCTCACGAAGTTTTTGGGAAGAGGGAAGCATATTCATTTCAGGGACAAGTTGGGAGTGGTGAAGAACAGCTTCCTCGGTAAGAGGTAGTGTTGAAAAGTTCCCAAGGAAGTGTTGTTCACCTTGTGTTGCCTTGGGGTGGACAAGAACACTTTAAAAGGTGACCCCTAGTCATTTAAATTAATAAAGTGAGAAGTACTTTATATTTTTAAAATCACTTTATTAAAAGTTAAGTCATGGTTTATCCTAAGTTCATATTTAATGATAAAGTCAAGTGAGTGATTAATTAGAAGGGTCTTCACTTTATTAAATGACATGAGGTGCACTAAATGTCATTTATTATTTATTTAATGAGCATTTATTGTGAACCCTCAATCTAATCTAATCTAAACCATTGGATTGAAAGAGGAAGTTACCATGAACAAAAAGGACTTGGGGAGAGGCAAATCGTATCTTTTGTTCACTTTCACAAGAGAGATTTTTGAGAAAGGAGAGAGCAAGAAGAAGAAGAGAGCAAGGGTTTGAAGTGATTTCATTTCCAGAGAAAGAGAAAGAGAGAAGGAGAATTCTGCAGGTTTCAGAGGCACAAAAACCAAGGAAGAATCATTCTTTTATTTCAGCAATTTCAGCAAGGCAAACAGGATGTTTTCCAGGGCAGAATTTGCAGTTTTGATGGAAGATTTTTTCAGCACGTTTTTCGAGGTGATTTCTGCAGATTTTTGAGAAAAAAAAAATGTCAGTACATCCGTACAGTTCGTATGAAACTGGTCGTACAACATGTTTTTCGAGGCAGACTGTGTGCAGAATTTTTGCTGGGCTGTTTTTCTGGCACATGGTTTGAGAAGAATAAATTCTTAAATTTCAGCAGGCCATTCAGGGATTGATTGGCACGTTTACCAAGGCATTTGGTGAAGATAAGTACTGCTGTATTTTTTATTTAAAGTTTGCCTGAAAGAATAAAAATATCTCTCTCCAGAACAGGTTTTCCCTTAGGGGTTTTTCCTGGACCATTTTGGTAAAAAATCTGAGTCTTTAAAAATTTCATGAGTGGCTGATTTAATTTTCTACATTTGAAAATTTGGCTGTTAGAAATTTTCTGAGTTTATAAAGTTGAAAGAATCTCAAGTGCTTCTAAGTTTTCAGTGAAAATTTTTAATTTTTAAATGTACATGCATATTGGGGTTGGGCATTAAACCATATGCAGTGATCTGAACTTGAAACCGGGTTGGGGTTTGAAAATTTTCACTTAGCTGGTGTAGACTTCTCTTTCCTTTGATAAGTAACACCCTTGAATCTAGCATCCCTTGTCTCTTTAACCTTTTCCTGAGAAGGCTTTTCACCATAGTTTTGGGTGATAAAGTCCTTCCCTTGACTATAATCTATGGCCTGCTGCCAATGTTGGTTTGATAAAGGGTAGGTTTGACCTACCATGCTCACGAACTCGGGCTCGCTTGAAGGTGCATCATGATTACTAGTCTCAGGGAATCCTTGTTCCATGACTTGATTGGCAATATAACAAGTACTCTCCTAGTGGAATTGATCACAAGGCCTACAAAACGGAAATGCATCCTCAACCATGTTGGTTGAATCTAACTGGTTTGGAATCCTAGGCTCTTGAGTTGGAGCTTTCTTCTGATACATCTGGTTAGGCTTATGTTGAAAGTTCCTTGGTGCATGAGAAACATGATTTCTCTCCATCATTACAAACCTATTCTAAATATGATTCAATTGTGCAGCATGATTGGCCATTTGTTGGTTTTGATTGGTTACCAAGGTTTTCATTATTTCAGACATTTCCTTCATAGGATCTTTGGATGATTCCTTGCTCTCTGACTCAACAGTTTTTCCCTTAGACTCTTTGTTATAGGAAGAAATTCCTCTAGTGAATCCAGGTATGTTGGACTTACCGGATGATTGCATATTCTTTTCAATTTTTCAGCCAATTTTTGGGCTTGCTTTAAGTTAGCAGGTTCTTTATCTCTTAGCTTTAAGTTAGCAAGTTTTTTATCTCTTAACTGATACCTCAAATCTCTAGTGAATGGTTCAATATAATATATGAGGATATCAGCATCATGTGGGTTAATGTCTTTATGAAGGTCAAAAACCAGATCCTTGAACTTCTTATTGAATTCCTCCATAGTTTCATTTTCCATCTTAATAACGTTATGGAGAGCAACAAGCTGATGTCTTGGTTCCTTTTTCTCTCCCCATTTCTTCTTAAAACCCTCCAGGAATTCATTAAGTGTTTGGTATGAATTATCAGCTAAGTCCAGGTACCACTCTCCAGCATCCTCTTCTAAGGATAAAGCAAAAAGCTTCATTTTCATGTCATCATGGTCATGGGCAGCTTGATTGCAATAACCAACTAAATGCCTGGAAAACTTCTGAAGATGGGATTTGATTGCAATGGCATTGTTGCCTTGAAATGTAGGCAGCTTTTTTATAGCATCATTTGGAATGGCATGAGGAGCACCTGCTATCTAAGAAAGGTCAAGGGGTTTGAAAAAATTAGACATTTCTTTATATTGATGGATGTGACTCTCTACAAATAGATGATGGATATCTGAAAGGGATCGGGACCCTAAATCTCTTTTCAATGCCTTTCCCTAGTTTTGTTTGAGGTAACCACCTCCATCAAAATCAATGGCTATGATTAAAAATCGACTAGATGAGATCTAAGGCCCACATTAATTGCTCCACTTTTCTCATTAAATGATATTAATCCACCTCACTTAAATATTAATGAGCAATTAAATATTTCAATCACCTTTTTAATTCTCATAAAGTCAAATTTAATTTTTATAACTCAAATCACTTTATAAAGTGACTTTATTAACAAGTAAAGTACATCCCGCTTTATGAAGTACTAGGGACCACTTTAAAATGTCTTTGTCCACCCCAAGGCATCACAAGGTGAACAACATTCCCTTGGTACTTTTTCAACAATGTCTCAAGAAGGTGTTGGGGCAACATCAATCAACACAGACAATACTCTTCTCTTGAATGATTAAAGTAAAGTCATTTTAGAACTAGAATCTATTATCGCCATCAGGGAAAGAAGACTATGCTCTAGAATAATTAAAGAGTATCTCATTAAATGGAAGAATATTCCAGAACAAGAGGCATCATGGGAGACAGAGAAGTTCCTTTAGCAATCTCCTTCATTACCTTGCTTTGAGGATAAAGCATCTTAAAAGAGAAGGCAATGTTATTAATATGTGTGTTTGTGAGTGTGTACAAAATAATAAAAATAAATAATAAATAAAGATATAATATCTTACATTAAAAAAGTTACGAAACATTAATAAAGTTATAATTAAATACTTATTAGAAAGTCGTACCTTTTGATTAAAATGCACCAAAATCGCCCATTCAAATGTATTTAATCGAGCCAACTCTTGTATTTGATTAATTTTTAGACATTATTAAATAATAATTTATTACTTGATAGTCCAATCGGAATTTTTAATATTTGATTGCCCTTGATAGGTGCTAAATCAAGTTGTAACGCAACCAAAAATAAGTTTGTCTAAATATCAAATGACATGCAACTACTCTTGCAATATAAGTTGTAGGCAAGGGATACAAATCAAACCATACCTCAATACTATGGATGCTAAAAAGCAAATCCTCTTTCAAAAAATCAATATCCTTTAAACTTTTCACAAACTTCGGCAAAAAACCTTTATGACTGCACAAAATTAGTAGGGTAAGTACAAAATACAAACATTCCACTGAAAGTTGATAAAAAAAGCACACATACTTTGATGATACATTAAGATGTTAATCAAGATTCAAAACTCATTACTCCTAAGAAAACACATGCTTCACTAAAAATGAACAAAGACATGTTTGTGAATAGCATCCTTTAATAACTGATCTCAAACTAAGCATAGTAGTTGCCACATTCTTATATACAATGTCTTTTGAAAGAAAATCAGATTAACATCCAGCTTGGGACACTAATGATCTGTTACATAGATTCTATGTTTAAAGCACCGCTAGGTATGCTTGACTAATCAAAGGCACATTCTTATATATAATATCTTTTGAGAGGAAATCGATTATCATCCAGCTTGGGACACTAATGTCTGTTACATAGATCTATGTTTAAAGCACAACTAGGTATGGTATAGCTTTGAGCATTCATAGCATGCACATGTAACCCACACAAAATATGCATTGGGTAGAATCATAGATTTTCTTTTCCAAGATGCATATAGCACAAAGTGACCATACGCAAGTTGGTACAAGACTTGTTTTAGCCGAATAATCAAACTCCGCACAAGACTTGACAAAAATTCATGTGTCAACCTAGCAATGACTTGATGCTATGAAAAATTAATTTAAATTAGAGATTTCCAAGACAAATATTTTAATAGATTATAGTTATACATAAGAGAATATGAAACGCACAAAATTCGTTTACTAAAGCAACATCCAATGTAAATAGGACAAGGTACAAGAATGCATAAAGGAATATATATATATATATATATCCTAAACATACTAGCCCGGTGGATTAGCTCAAGTGGTTCAGAGTTGTTTACGCTAGTAGAAGGTCTCGAGGTCAAATCCTCGAGTGGCTATGTAGGGGCATCACTCGATTTCCCTACTGGGTTAGGCTCTGTAATCAGGGCCGACAGTTTACTTTGGGTACCATTTTTAAAAAATGGGGAAGTACCTGAGGGTTTTCCGAGCGATGTCCATCACATATATATATATATATATATATATATATATATATATATATACCTTGGTGATTGTTCACAAAGGGTTGCATCCCTTAGTCATCTTTAGTTACTCTTACCTAACATAGTTTTATCTTGCCCTAAAAGTTCTTACCTTGAAGGAAGAAAGGCCTTGAAAGAAGAAAGGTTATTGGCCCAACAATAAAGATATCTTTTGCTCTGGGCCCACTGATTGGTTGAGGACCAAGCTCTTTCGATACAATAGAAAAGAAGAAAAGAGACAATCTATTTTTGAAAAATACTCAAAGATACTCAGAGAATGCTCACTTGAAGGCTAGTGTTTATTAATTAATTGTTATTATTTACTAATGTTGAGTATTTATGATTTATTTAATATTTATGTTTGTTACATTACCTTTGTAAATTTCCTTAAAACTCAAACTTGAGCTACATAGTGTATTATAATTTTTTACTAATAACCACACATGAGTTTCTTTACTAGTAATGCAGCGGAAAATAAATACTAAGAAACATATAAAAATAATCACATCAATATATACACAATATTTTTGGGTATGGAAACCCTCGGATAAAACCCAGGATGGGAAAATCGGTGCAACAATCAGATAAGAAATTTTATTATGAAGATATGGAACAATTACAATCCAGCAGATGAATTCACCCAACCTAGAAAAATAGAACTTGAGCAAATCCAACAATCAGTATGGCCTCCCTGCGCAGCTGTATGCTTTCCTATGTCAGCTTTACGGCCCTCTGCGTCAGCAGTACAGATCTAAAAGGAGGAGTTTAGAACCGAGGTGACAGTGGGTTCTCAGCTCATAAGTTGCCCTCAGGAACACACACAGCAGTTGGGAGACTTACCCATGTCCAAGTGTGTTTTAGGCAACAACATTTTTGGCGTCGTTGTTGGGAACAAGTCTCTTGTCCTTGGTTAGTTGACTTTTTGGTTTAAATTTTAATTTTGTAAAAAGGATTCAAAGTTTTAATTAACTGCACAACGATAAAGTTATTAGATATTTTGCCTAATCTTCAAGTGGCAGCTCCACTTTCGAATTCGATGAGGTATTCTACTCGAAGCAACTCTAGGGGTGTGTTTGGCCCTCTCCCTAAACCTAAAAGGGTTTATAGGAGAAGATTAAACAGACTAGCTCCTCGTAGACTCCTTGGAAGTCTTGGAGAAGAAGCAATCTCTGATATACATTTATTATTTAATAATCCTTTAATAACATCACCAATGGATGCAATTTACCAACCATGTGATTTGTCAAATATCAACAGTTATCCTCATCCTATTCCTGACAAAGCTCTTGAGAAGTTGCCTTCTTTTCAGGGAAACAATGTTGTTAGTGCAAAGACTCATGTTCGAAGTTTCAGCTTATGCATTAGCAAATGGTGCAATGCCCACAATTATGAGGATGTGAAAATTAAGCTCTTTGTTTTGTCCTTGGAGGAAGATCCCTTGATTGGTTCACAAAGCAAGATGATGATAAGTTTGAGACTCTTCAAGAAATCCTGGATTCCTTTAATGAAAGAAGGGGAGATAGAAAGGAAGCTCATTTTTTGCGTGCTACCTTGCATGCAAGTCAAAAGAGTGAAAATGAAACCATGGAAGAATTTAATAAGAAATTCAATGATTTGGTCAAAATCTAAGACAAAAAGATTAGACCCCCTAATAATGCCATATTAATACATTATATGGAATCTTTTGATGGCGAAATTAGATATCAGTTAAGAGATAAAGAGCCAACAGATCTAAAAGATGCTCAAAATAAGGTCATCAAAATTGATAAAAACATGCAAACTTCCAGAAAGTCTAATCTTCCTAGTTTTACAAGTGGAACTTCTTCAAAACCTTTTGAGGATAAGAAGAAGAAATCTGAAGTTCATGAATCACCAAGTGAATCTGTTAAAGAACTTAATGAGAAGATTAAGCAAATACAGTTGAACCATGCAAGTCAAATGGCAGCCATGCAAAATAGCTTGATAGCCATGGAAATGGCTCAAACCCTAAGCATAATGATAAATGGCAAAAGAAGCATCATTTTCAAGAACAAAGACCTCCAAGCACTTTAGAGTCTGCCAACTAGGTTGAAAATCAAGTCGTTCCTTATTGCACACCTTGTGGGACTTTTCATGAAGAATCAACTTGTCATTTTTTCCTTCAACTTTGTAAGGGTGAGCCTTATACATTAGAAAATGAACAGATAAGTGTTTGTAGTGATGAGGAGACTATGTCAAGAGAAGAATGGTTTGAGTCGATGGAACAAAGTAGGGTGGATTATGTGAGTGATCTTGTTGATAAGGTAACTGAAGTCTATGTAAAAAAGCCCACTTGAGGGCAAGTTTTGGAAATGGCAAGACATAAAGGGTTCACTTACCAAAGGAAAGGAAAACAAAGTCATGAAAAGATACAAGCAAACACTCCCAAGGTACCTTCTCCCCCCAAAGATTATGTTTCTGCAAGAGAAGATTTTAATGTTGATTTAGGAGATTATGTGAGACGCTTAAAGGTTCCTGTTCCTTTTTTAGAGGTCATGAAGATGGAAGTTCAAAGGAATAGTATTCTCCAAGTCATAGAAGACCCCCCTCCAAACGAAGCTAGTATGCCAAAGAATAGTCAAAGGAATTTTGAAAAGCCACAAGTGACAGCCTACCAAGATGCACCTGTGATTTTGTAAGTGGGTGATAGAGGAAATCAAAAGAATCGACCATTTTTCATCACTTTGCTTGTGAATGGGTCCAACCTTTACAATTGTATGCTTGATTCTGGTGCAACTTCAAATGTTATGCCTAAGAAAGTGATGGAACAACTTAACTTAAGAATTTCAAGGCCTTACCATAACATTTGTGCCATGGATAGTAAAAAGATGGAAGTGTGTGGGTTGATAAAAGATCTGCAAGTACATTTGGCTATGTTTCCTGATATACAATTAACAATGGATGTAGTAGTGGTTGATGTGCCTAATGCCTGGGGCATGCTAATCTCTAGAAAAATTGTTGTTGATTTGGGTGAAAATATACAAATGGACCTCACATATGCTAATATTCCTACTATAGATGGAACCATGGTTAGACTAAACAGGGAGTCACAAAGAACGTATCACATAGAAGATCCCATGTACCCAAAGAATAAATTTAAGTATACAGAAGATGGGATTGGGAATTATGCTATCCTTGCTAATTTTCTAGATCCCATAAGAGAAACAGATGAAAGCAATTTTTTTTATAAAGTGTGGCATATGCATTTTGATGGTGCACATTCTAGATCTGGTAAAGGTTCTGGTATTGTCATTAAGTCACTCACTGGTCAAGTCTACAAGTTTCCATACATATTAGAATTTGATGCCACTAATAATGTAGCCGAATATGAAGATTTGTTGCTTGGTTTGGAAGCTTGCAAGGGCATGGGTATAAAGTTGCTAAATATTAAAGGGGATTCATATTTGATTGTGTCACAAGTCAAAGGTCAGTTTGCATGCAAATCTGAAAGGTTTAAAAGATATAGGAATGTGGTATGGGACATTATGGAATTCTTTGAAGCATTAAACATTATTGGTATTCTAAGAGAATTAAATTATGAAGCTGATGAACTTGTTGTTGCTGCTTCTACTTTACAACCTTCAGAAAATTTGGCCAAGGAATAAATTAAAATGGAAATAATATTTAGGCCTTCAGCTCTTGATAATGTGGATCATTGGCAAGTTTCGATGATGATAAGCAGGTCATTAATTTCTTAAACAACTTGCATGAGTTTGTTGATTTTAAAGTTGACTGTAAAGAAGAGGGTCTCCACTAACCTGAGTGTGATCCGCAAGTTAACCCAACCTCCAAGAAATGTAGTTGCACTCGAGCAATTGTTTAACAGGGATGATGGCCAGAAAAAAGAAAGAAAATAAAATCTAAACCCAAGTGACCATATTGAAGGCAATATAGGAACTAGTGAGGATCCCAAAATGGTGAAAATTGGAAAGAATACCCCTAATGAGACAAAGAAACAAATAATAAATCTTTCAAAGAAGTATAGGGATGTTCTACCTTTCACTTATGATGAGCTTAAAGTCTATAAGGAGGATGTCCTTCAGCACACCATTTCCTTAAGAGAAGGATGTAATCCAATTAAGCAAAAGCTAAGACAGATTAATCCCAAGTTAGCTCCTTTGGTCAAAGGAGAGTTAGAAAAATATTGGCTGCCAAAATAATAGCTCCTATAAGATATTCCTCTTGGTGTTCAAATTTGGTTGTGGTTAGAAAAAAAAGTGGTTCAATCAAATTATGTGTGGATTTCAAAAATCTAAATCCTGCTGAAGATAAAGACAATTATCCCCTTCCCAAAATGAAAACACTTCTCCAAAGAGTAACAGGTTCAGGAATGATGTCAATGCTTGATGGTTTTTCTAGTTATAACCAAGTCATGGCAAAAAGGAAGATAGGCATAAAACTACATTCATTACTCCTTGGGGCAATTTTGAGTATTAAGAATGCCTTTTGGTTTAACTAATGCTGGGGCTACATTTCAAAGAGCCATGGATTTTGCTTTCAAATGCTTGATTGGAAAAATCATTAAAATATATCAAAATGATTTAACAGTTTTTTCAAAGGATGGGAAAAGTCATATTGGTCATCTAAACCAGGTTTTTGAAAGATGCAAAGAATTTGGGATTTCATTAAATCTTTCTAAGTCAGTTTTTGGGGTTGGATTGCTTAGTCTCACAAGATGGAGTTAGAGTAAATCCTGAAAGAATTGAAGCAATTGCAAAGAGCCTTATGCCCACATAAAAGAAGTCCCTTCAATTTTTCCATGGAAATATTAACTTTGTTCACAGCTTTATCCCAAACTATGCTGAAATAGCTAAGCCACTTTACAAATTGCTTAAAAAAAGATGCAAAATTTGAATGGGCTCACCAAGGTAAGAAAGCATTTAAAGTTTAAAGAAATTAAAGTTGCCATATCTAAAGCCCCTTGTCCTAGTAAGCCCAGATTATTCTAAGGACTTGTTGAGGCCTGGAAAATCACAGGTGACAACAGTTAGGGATTCTTCCCAGTAAACATTCCCAACTAGCCTGTTACTGTTTGGTATGGGAAATCCGTCCGGTTTACGGTCCGTCTACCGTAGGTCAAGTAACAAAATAAAGGGTTTTACCAGTTACAGCCCGGTCCACCGTGTGTATTTTTTAGTTTTTTATGTTTAAGAATGATGTGCAAGTGCCTCTCTAAAAATGCAGATTGATAGAGAATACGAGGAGCAGTCACAATGTGATGTGCAGGTTCTTACCTCTCGTCTTAACTCTCTTGCATCTAAATCACACATAGCAAGAGAACTAAACTAACTATCTAACCTATCCCTGGGGAGAAAAATTATCATTTATCAATGAGTAATGTATTTCTGCGCATGCATTAAGAAAAATCACAGATAGCTGTTACTTATTTCAGAACACAGGAACATTAATAGATAAATGAACAACAAGATAGCTTATTGTTTATGAAAAGCCTGCATTACTCACAATGGAAATTTCATAGAATAAACTAGAGTGCATTCATAACAAGAACATAGGTTCAAAGAGTTAGAACGATCTCACAGTTAATGGACATAAGCTGAAAACGAAATAGTTCACATTCAACGAATCCATAGCACAACATTTGAAAAATTCCACCAAGCTTTTTCCAACAGGAAACTTGTAATTCTTTATTGCAAAAGGAAATAGTTCTTCTTACAACAGACTCTCACAAATCTATCTGGGAAAAAGTCTCTTCTTACATCTAACTCTCCTATATTTATACAAAACAGCAAAACCTTTGGGCTGCCCCCTGTGACCTTTGGGCTCCCCTTGTGACCTTTGGGCTTCCCCCCAACCGTTCACTCTCACAATTTTTTCTTTTAGTGAGTGTTGTACAATACGTTATATTTAATTAAAATTTAATAGCACTTTTATAAAGAGGGACCAACTTGGTCGCTGATGAGCTTTTCCTAAGCCTGGGCCTCTACTGCTATCGATCTGTTTAGATCTCGGACCCTCACTTTCTTCTTCGCTTTCTTCATCTCTGCTTTGTCTTCTAGACATATCTTCTTTGGAGCAGCAATCACCGTGTCATGAAAATAGCAGATTTTTAGACCATTTAGCGTCTAACAAAGTAACACAAACTGTATCAATACATGCATTCTGTAAAATGAACTATAAACAACATTAATGCATGAAAAGATAAGGCAAAGAAAATCCTGCAAGCTGGGTCCAAAAATCCTCTAAGCCCGCTGTTTAACTAAAATCACAATCCCGATAGAACAGACTCTTTATCTCAATCCAGGCCGCATCTAAACTAACTCGAAACCCTCCGATGAAAACATGAACCAAAACTATGTAACCGCCACTCCTCAAAACACCAAACCTCAAACTGCGCTCTTCCTCTCAAAAAAACACCTAACTCAACCAGCACCCACGAGAAATCTCCGCCATTCCAAAAAATAGAGTAAAAGCACACCAAAATCGGCGGGAAAACCCTATCGACAGTCGGAAGCAAAAAGACACTAAGCATCAAGCAAATAATCCACTAAACAGCCGCAACGGCGGGTAGCATAAAGACTACGGGTTCCGCGACAAAAATAACGTCGGTGATCGAAGGCTCTAAGCACTATGTGTCGAACGATTAGTCCTCAACCCTTCCGCAGTGTCGGCACTCCCAAACGCTAAAAACCGCCGATAGTTAAGCGTCGTTGGTACAGTTCGACTCGACAGGGACAGAGCAAATACGAGTTCACAAGGGTAATAATAAAAGAATACCCTGTCCCGATATATATAGACCTTCCGGTGAAAAAGACGGCAGGAAAAGAAACCAATCGGTGGTCGAAACCACTATAGCATCGGACGATTAGTTCACTAAGGAGCCGCAACGGCGGAAGACATACAAACTACGGCTTCCACGATCAACTGAAAACTTCGGCGATCGGAGGTTCTAAGAGCTACGTATCGGCGGCTCGAGACACAAAACAATCCGCAATATCGGTGAGACAAAGCTGAAAGTTTCCGCAATGTCGGCGATATAAAGCACTAAATGCCGCCGAAGTCCCGTATTGGAGAACGGAACACTATTCAATAAAGCGTCGAAACTTGAACACACTAAACATCGGCGAGATAATTCACTACGCAGCCGCAATGGCGGAAGACATTCTGACTACGGCTTCCGCGACAATAGAAAATCATCGGCGATCGGAAGAACTAAGGACTACGGATTGGCGAGTTAAAGCTTAACGCTGCCGCCGTGTCGACAACACAAAGGACTAGCCCTCCGACCAAAGTCAAACATCGTTTCGATAGCGATAAAGAAAAATCGTCGACAGTTAAAAATATAAAGTTTTGAAAAATAAAACAAAAGAGATAACGCACATCGGCGAATAACAAGACTGTCAATCGGCAGCATAGAGGACTAATGCCCCGATTCCTTCGTCAAACGACTTTCGACAGCGATAAAATCAAATCATCGAAAAAAAAAGCATTAAGTGTTCAAAAGGCTCTCGGCTGGGCAACGATAAAATTAGTTTATTTCACTTCCAAAACAGCGGCGGCATAGAGAACTAAAGCTCCGATTCAAACTTCTACTGACCTCCGATAGTGATAAAACAAAACACCAAGAGAGCAAATGTTAAGCTCTGAAAATAAACAAACTCCACAATCAAAAGCATTGGCCTGACAAAGGCAGATTTAGATCATCCAACTTCGGAAACGAAGGAAACAATTGACCTCAAATCAAACTCAAGAAAATCCGAATTTGTATTAGAGGAAAAAACAAAGTTCAGGAAACCAAATAAATCCAGGCAAAATAAAATTAAAAGGAGGGTCCAAAATTTAAAAAAAAAATTTGGGAAAAAAGTTGCAGCTGCAACAGGACTTCAAGATTTTCTCCTTTGCTTCAAAAGACACCATTGTCGCTGTCTTGCTTCAAACTAATGATCAAGGTCAAGATCAACCTATTGTGTACATGAGTAGGGCCCTGCAAGCTTCAGAGTTAAAGTATCACATAACTGAAAAACAAGCATATGCTTTGGTTAAGTCCCTCAAACATTTCACAACTTTTATTGGGCATTCTAAGGTAATTGGATATGTTCCTAACTCAGCAGTCAAAGAAGTGTTGTCTCCAGCAAAAGGATTAGGTGAAAGAGAGAGATGGGTTGATAAAATACAAGAGTATGACTTAGAAATTAAACCCACAAAGTTAGTCAAAGGACAAGGTCTAGCTCAAATGTTGACTGAAAATAATGAAAAAGCTTTAGATATGGTGTGTCAAAATGAAGAACCAAATTATTCTCCAAGTCTTCAAAAGCTAGAGCAAGTTGAATGATATGCAGATATTATTTTCTATCTTTAGCATGGTACTTGTCCAAATCACCTTGTGGGTCATGGGAGAAGATCATTAAGATTAAAAGCTTCTAAATATGTCATAACTCAAATGGGACTAGGATGGAAAATTCTGGATGGGTTAATCCTTAGATGTGTTGATGAAGATGAAGCCAAAAGTCTCATAAATGAATTTCATGCTGGATTGTGTGGTGGTCACTATGCAACTAGAACCACTAACCATAAAATTCTTAAAGTCGGTTACTGTTGGCCTTCTATCTTTTCTGATGTCCACAAGTTTGTGAGATGTTGTGAACCTTGTCAGCTTTTCACTAATAAACAGAAGTTAGCATCCTTGCCTTTACAGCCAGTTGTTGTAGAAGCTCCTTTTCAGTAGCGGGGTTTGGACTTCATAGGCAAATTTAAAGATAATTCAAGCAATGGTTACTCATGGATCTTAACAGCTACAGATTACTTCACTAAATGGGTGGAAGCCATTCCTACCAAAGCAGCAACTGAAAAGGTAGTTATGGATTTTCTTGAAGATAAAATAATAACAAGATTTAATGTGCCAGCAAAGATAACAACAGATAATGGTAAAGCCTTTAGTTCAGCAAAAATGCCATCTTTTTTATTTGATTATGGCATTATTCTGTCTCATTCATCAAATTACTATCCTCAAGGAAATGGTCAAGTAGAATCAAGTAATAAAATCTAATGACCATTGTTAAGAAAATTGTTGGAGAAAACAAGAAGGCATGGGATAGTAAGATTAAGTATGCATTATGGGATGACAGCATAACAAACAAAGCTTCTATAGGGAAAATTCCATTTGAGTTGGTTTATGGTTTGGATGTTCAATTACCAGTGCATCTTAGGATTCTAGTACATGGTCTACTTCAGACTTCTATTTCAGGTGAAAGTGCAATCGATAACATGGTTAATCAGATAATGGAACTTGATGAAAATAGAACGATGGCTTGTGAACAGAAACTGCAAGAACCAAGAAAAGGTTAAAAGGGCATTTGACAAGACAACAAGGAAAAGAGTTTTCAGTATAGGGGATACAGTTTTGTTGTGGGATAAAAAAAGGGAAAAGTCAGGAAAGCACGGTAAATTTGACAACTTGTGGTTGGGTCCATTTATCATCAAGGATGAAGCATGGCCAAATTCTTTCCACCTCAGCCACTTGGATGGTGAACCCATGAACTTGCCAGTGAATGGGCAGCAACTCAAGTTATTTTTCATATGAGAACTCGTTGGTGCCCAAAGGGGTACCCTCTGTCACGTATCTCTGACCTTACTCTTTTTCTTTAATTTTGTTGTATTTTTATTGCATATATTAACTTAGATGTATTTATGTATTATAGCACTCTTAGCTTTGTAACATATGCATTTGTTATCATATCACACATGATGCTTATGTTTGCATGTTGAGCTTTCTTATCACAGATTCTGAAGTTCTCGAATGCTTTCCGATGATCAAGCACACGTCCCCAAGTTGGAGCCAAAATGTTAACCACCAAAACCAACTAGGTGGACAATGATGTACCATGCACATGTTGAATGTGCCTTGAAGATAAGAATGAAGTACTTAATGATTATATCAAGCGAGGCAACTTTTCTTCTTTATTCTCTCTATGAAATTGTTGCACCCCTACAAGGGATTTTGTAAGGATATGTCAGCATGAAGGTCTAGTTTTTTGTAACTTAATCACCTAAGACTTAGTCATTAGGGAACTCCTTTCATTGACTATTTTTTCACTTGGATAATTAAAATATATTTTTAGAGATTTTAAATTTTTGAGTTTTTCACTCAAAATTACCTCCAAAGTGGTGAAAGGTGTTCTAGTGATCGATTCCATGGAGTGATTGGGGCCTAGGAATGTTCTAGACTATCATGCTAGACATTATCCAGAGTCTTGCGGAATTTCATTAAGTTTTGCATAGGTTCTTTTAATTTTTTGTCATTAAAAATTGTCACTCAAGACAATTTGTTGTAATGTAAAAGAGGGTTACTTGGTCCTTTTTAATGTTGCATAGGGTTATGGATACTCAAGACAAATGGCATGAGACCCCCTACACTCTTGGGCCAAGTTTGAAGTCATTAGGAAAAACAAGTATTAATATGGTTTTCGTCACTTTTGCCCAGGTCAGTCATGGAAATCAGGAAATTGAACATTTAATTAGAGAGCCAAACTTTGGAAAAGTGACTATAGTCACTTCGAGTGGCCAAGTAAAGGTTCTAATGTTTATATTAGGTTCCTAAGAAAAATTTAAGAACCAAAGGGGCCCCTCCAAGCAAGCATGTAACAAGTTTTGAGTTGCCCAGTCTAGGGGGTGTGCCCTCGTCTTTTTGATTAGTTGAGTGAGTGAAAGTCAATGGGAGGCATAGAAGAAAGAATCGGCAAAAAATTGCCGAGGTCACGAAAAATCGCAATTTTTCGAGGCCAGCGATTTTTTCGAGCGATAAAATCACGATTTTTTGCAAACATCAGACAGCGCGAATTTTTGTAAAAAGCGGCAATTTTTTGGCAAAAATCGCGCCACGACAAGTAACCACGTCTCGTTGACTACTGGCAGATTCGGGTAGGATAAAAAATGATTTTTTGGGTTGTTTTTTTATTTTCCTGTTGTCTGCCATGTGGGTTGTGAGTTGTGACCACTATGGGCCGTGAGCACCGAGTAGTAGCCCCCTTCGACGTCGTGGGCTGTGAGCACCAAGTGGCAAGTAGTAGCACCCTTCGACGATGAGCTTGCTAGCAGCAGCCCGCTAAAGGACGCTGACGGCCGTGGCCCGTGAGGCTTGAGCACCGACTCCCGAGTACCCTTCGACGTTCTGGTTCGTGACTGAGCTTGCTGGAGGGAGGGAGCCATGAGTCCTTGTTTCACCTTTTATTTTGATTCCACAAACTCTATGTAATTTTGGTATTCCTCCTTTATATTTCCATAGTAGGCACAAGAATCATATTTTATTATTTATTTGACTCTCACAATGGTATGTATATTAAGGAATAAGAATCCTATTGTAATTCATCCTCTATTTCTTTATATATATATTTTTAATATTTTCAATTAACATAAAAATAATATTTTCACTGAGGGTTTGAAGTTTTGAAGATTGCAAAAAGATATTACATATTAGTAATTACATATTACGGACTTTGAAGTTTTGAAGGTTTCAACTTAGCGAAACTTAGAGTTAGAACTAGAAGCATACATATTGATATTAGTATATTACAGACAACAGATTTTAGTATTTTACAATCTAAAAATTTTAATTTTTACAAATTTAACAATCAATTTATTACATATTTTACAATCTTAAAATTTTTAATTTTTACAATTTTAATTTTTAACAATCCATTAGAGAGAATTTGAGATCAAAAATGGGCCTCAAAAGGACCAAAATGTACCATAAAAATCAACCAATTACATTCTAGTAGATGACATCATCCCCCATGGTTGAGGTGGCATTGCATGAGTT
>LPNX010567696.1:291688-373056 GCA_001517045.1 Pseudotsuga menziesii
ATTATTTTACTGTTGATGATTTTATCATTTATGGAAGGCCTAGAGCTACTAGCCTTGTGCTTTGGTTTGTTCTTTGAGTTTAATGTTTTTTTTTTGTTTTTTTGCAGTCACAGGTTTGAGTTTTGTTGCTATACATTTCCATTGCAAAAATGCCAAACGCATTGGACCCTTTTTGGCAATATGCTGACCTTGAAGATGGAACAAACCGACAACAATTGAATTGCAAATTGTGTGGACAACATATGACAGGAGGCATTAGTAGGTTGAAGTACCATTTGGCAAAACTCCCTAGCCATGATGTGGGGCTTTGTAGTGCAGTTACCCCCAAGATTATGAGAATGGCCCATGATGCAATTCACTTGAAAGATAGAAAAAGGGAAGAGTCAGCTGCAAATAGAGCTGAACTTGCTGCAGGTGGAGTGGCTAGGACTTCAAGGACATATGATTATGATCATCTGGATCCCACTGAGGGTAGTGTTGGGGGCTCCACGGCCATGGGTTCAGCTTCCGTGAGGGTTGCTGCCTCATCTTTCTTTGTTCCACAGAATAGCATCAAGTTCATGGTTAAAAAAAGGGAGAAGGAAGAAGCAGATAGGATTATGGGGAGGATGTTTTTCTGGAGTGGCTTGCCTCTTACAATAACAAGAAACAATCCTTTTTTTCAGCCTATGTGTGATGCCATTTCTATTGTTGTCCCAGGGTACAAGTGCCCTACATATGAGGAGATTCGAGGCCCAATTCTTCAGGCAGAGAAGAAAGACATCAATACTAGAATGGAGGAATTCAAACAGTCATGGGATATTTCTAGATGCACATTGATGTCTGATGGTTGGTCAGATGCGAAGGGTAGGACCCTTCTCAATTTCTTGGTACAGTGCCCTAAAGGTACCATGTTCATCAAATCCGTTGATGCATCGACACAGGTAAAAGAAGCACCATTGTTATGTGAGTTGTTGGATGGGGTCCTTCAGGAGATTGGTGTGGACAATGTGGTGCAGATCATAACAGATAATGCAGCCAATTATGTGGCTGCTGGTAGATTGCTTATGGAGAGGCACCCCTCACTATTTTGGAGTCCATGCGCTGCACATTGTATTGATTTGATGCTGGAGGATGTGGGGAAAATTCCCTTCATCAAGGAGGTTGTTGATCAGGCTAGGAGTATCACCAAATTCATATATAACCATGCTTGGGTTCTTAGCCTCATGAGGAGATGCACAAGAAACAGGGAATTATTGCGCCCTGGAATCACACGATTTGCCACCAACTTCATTTCTCTTCAGTCTTTGCTTCGAGTTCAGTTTGCGCTGAAGCAAATGTTTGTTTGTGATGAGTGGCGAGATTACACATATAGCAGGAGAGAGGATGGGAAAGCCATCGCTAGATTGGTTTACACCGACTCCTTTTGGGAAGGAGTGGAGGAAGTGTGCTCAATTAGTGAACCTTTGGTAAAGGTTTTGAGATTAGTTGACAGTGACAAGCCCGCTATGGGCTATTTGTACGAGGCCATGGATAGGGCCAAAGATTCTATTCAGTCTTATTATGTCGGGAAGGGTACCCCTCGACACAATAGACACATGATGCTATGGGAGTTGATTGATACACGATGGACTGAGATGCTCCATCAACCTATTCATGCGACTGTACTTTTCCTCAAACCTGCCTTTTCATACAAGTGTAAGTTTGATTTTGATGAAGAGGTTTTGGAAGGGCTTATCAAATGTATGAATAGGATGGTACATAATTTTGAGACTCGCGAGAGTATTACTCGTGAGATGGAGATGTATCAAGAGGCTACTGGATTATTTGGCTACGCCGATGCTGTCCATGCAAGGAACAATTTGACTCCAAGTAAGTCATTGCAAATTAGAATTTATTTGTATTTTGAACTTCAAATTCTTAAATTTTAATTGTGTTTTATGATTTATCATTTTATTTGAAATTTGAATTATTTAATCCGATTCTCTTTCTTTCTTATTTATTGTAGGTGTTTGGTGGAGGACATATGGTGCAAGGGCACCAAATTTTAAAAAAAATGACATTCGAGTCCTCAGCCAAACCTGTAGCTCTTCTGGATGTGAGCGTAATTGGAGTGTCTTTGATAAAATACACTCAAAGAAACGCACCACGTAAGTACTAAGAACTTTATCAAAGCAATTAAATTCATTGTAATTTAAGATCCTGTTTCATATTGGTTTCTTCTGGCATCAAGACTCAAGACTCAAGACTCATTAAATCTTTTTATCACCCTCTTACAGGCTGGATTTCCCATGCCTGAATGACTTGGTGTATGTCCACTACAATCTTTGATTGTGGATGAAGCAGGTGGAGAAATCACACGATGTGGATGCCATTTGCTTGGACAATATTGATTTATTGTCCAAGTGGAGGGTGGAGGTTGAGTTACCTATCATGGAGGAGGCACCTGCATGGTTAGATGAGGAGCAGCAGCAACAGCAGCAGGGGCAGGAGGATGAGGAGGAGCAAGAGGAGGAACAGGAGGAGGAGGCGGACCGCTTTGACCGAGAGGACTTCATGGAGGGTGATGTGGCTTCATCAGCACCACCTTCTACAGTGGTCGATGCATCTACTCCCTTATTGGCACCGAGTCCCTCATTGGCACCTAGTAGTACAGGGCCAAGACCTTCTACTGTCAGGGGCAGGCCTGGCAAACAGCCCATTATCTTTTCCCGTAAAAGGGGAAGAGGGCATTGATTTATATTCAGAGACAGATAGTTAGCTACTAGTTTTGTGATGTCATTTTGTAATATCATATATGTATTGGACCATTGATTTCCCACTTTTGAGTACTATTGGACAACTATATTCAGACTTTCAGTATCGACTTTTATGTCTCATATTATATTTGGCATGCCTACATGATATCTATCAGTGTTTTTTGCTATATTTATGTGTCAATGTATTTATTTGATGTCATTGTTGCTTTATATGCTTAAAATTATGAAAAAAATGAATATATTTTGTGTTTTTAAATATTTGTCGTGGTTTGTCGATGTTGCCAAGAAGATGTTTTCTGGACCCTTGCCGATTTTTTGCCGATGCCGATGTTTTCTTCTATGATGGGAGGGGTCCCACTAGGGCGGTTTCCTCCCCATTTGACATAGGAATAAGGTTAAAAGTATTAAAATGGGGGTTTCTCTCCCCATATTTGAGATCCCAAACCATGGTTTTGCCCTCCTTGAGCAAATTCGCTCCCCTCTCTTGGGCCCCCCTTTCTCCCTTGTGACACTTGTCTAGCATACAAAGAGCCTCTCTCTTTCATTTTTCCTATTTAAGGAGGGCATTCCTGCTCATTTGGGTTGGATTCACTTAATCTCTTGCTTCATTTTGCTCATGCTCTCGTGCTCTCTCATGCTCCCATTGGTCTCATTCTTATCCAAGAGGAGCCATTGTACTTTCAAGTTTGGATGATAAAAGAAGAAATCTTTGGAGGAAGTACTGTCCATGCATTGTGATTGAGGTGATCTTGTTCCATTGTTGGTTCGTTTTGTATTTGGAATCTCAAGCAAAGTTTTTTGCTTGAGAATAGTATTGTAATAGTTTTGTTACATGCTATGTGGGTTGTTTGCTTAGAATTTGGGAAGTTAAAGTATTTTTAGTTTGAATAGTTTGTTTTTCAAGTCTTTGTGGATTTCTCACTCCATCTGCATTGTTGAACTAATTTTATTACAGGTTTTTCAAGTTTGGAGAGTGGGATTCCCGGGTGGGATACTCCATTTTCCAACAAATTTCGAAAAAGACTTGGCATATTTACTAACATTCTTATTCTTATTGCAGCACTTAAATACTTCATTTTGCACTCAAATATTATCATTTTTCAAGTTTTTACATGCTAGTTTTGCCTTCGAAAAAATTCTGGTTTTTGTATGAAAATTTTTTAGTTTGTTTAAAACTCATTTCTATCACTTTTGTGCTATAATAGCTTGTTGTTTTGTGCACGTTTCTGATCTCAAAGGGGAAGGGAATGCTCAAATTCAGCCTCTAGCAAGCACCAACAACACCCAAGGGGGTCTACTTCAAGTCCCTCGCAAAAAAGGTTAAAAAATCACTCTTTCTCTCTCGTTTCTTAATAAATATAAGTGCTGAAATCTACATCTTTGTAACAATCCCAAGAGAGTCTCGTGGGATTGAGTTTGTTGTGCTTCATTTCGAGTTTTCAGTACTTAATGATTTTGGTTTCAATTGCATGTAAGTGAAGTGGCGCTCTACCCATCCTTGCATGACCTTGTAAGTTGCTTGGATTTAGATTAGTTTACTTCATTGTTTGTTTTCTTTTTTCCCACACCTCACAAGTGAAGTGGCTCTTCCCATCCATGTGAAATCGTGTTGGCTAGCATTTTATTTCAAGTATTTGATTATTTCTTTTTGCCTGCACCTAACAAGTGAAGTGGCTCTGCCCATCAATGTGAAATCGCGTTGGCTAGCATTTTTATTTTTCTTATTTCCTTTTTCCTGCACCTCACAATTGAGTAGGCTCTTCCTCCATTGTGATATCCCGCTTGGCTTGTTTTGTTTAATTTTTGCTTTAAGGATAAAATTTACCATAAGCCCCATTTTTGCCCTGTATCCTCTACCCTCGCCGGTTCGACCGATCTAGGGTGACGCGAAAGGGCAAAGATTTGTGTTGGCTAGTTTAATAGGCACCCAAATAAGTATCTTCATTAGAAAAGAGAAAAAGAGGCTTGACTTGTGGAGCTAGTGGGGTAGAGGCCCTACGGGGCTTCGCGGAACTTTGTGTGCTCCAGTTGAGCACCCAAAATGTTTCGAGTTTGACCCATGGAGCTAGACGTGAACCTTGTGTTCCCATGTTGAACACGCGACATTCTCTCTCTAATCGAAGCAGATAGTCTCTTGGGGTAGACATCCATAATAGTTCATTTCTTTGCAACAAACAACTTAATTCCCTAAGTCAAAGAGAGACATAAAATTTACTAAAATTTGCAGGACCACTTGCATAACATTGTTACAATCATTTGCATTTCTCTACTTTGCAAGCACTTTATTTTAACTTGTTTATTTACTAGAAATCATCATGTTTATGACCAATTTAATATATGCAGGCCCCTTAGGCATTTGTCAAAGGTTTATGCAATAATTTTCATGTCCATTGTCCACTTTATGCAAGCAATGTTTATGTGTTACAATTCTTTGTTTGATGGGGCACAATAACCAGTCACATTTAACATTTACTGTTGCATTTCGGAATTTAATGGAGTCCTTTATCCATCCGTATCATCTGTTCAAAAATTAGGGAGGTCATACAGTGTTTAGGAAGCAAAGAACCAAAGACTAGTGGGGGGGTTTCAACACCGAATTTACTAGTATTTTTCTCCTTCTTTCCCCCTTTATTAATGCAATATATTAATGCCTCTAGAAAGTGTATGAGTGTCTATCCGATGCATTAGTATGTCATAAGACCTCTCAATCCATTCCAAACAGAATTTGAGAGCATTTGAGTGAAATTGGGATAGTTTGGGTGTTACTAGTTTAAGGTTCAAAATTGGCCAAAAAGACCAAATTGGGAAACTCTTTATGGTGGGGACATTTCAGACAACTGAGTAATTTCACAGGTCTTGGCTCTCGTAGGTCACAACTTTAATTACCTTCCCCTCTACCATTTCCGATAGAACTATTTTAAGGGGAAACTACAACAATTGTGATAACAGGTCACAATGACCCAAAATCTCTATGTCAATTTATGTGTGTGTATTGTTGATTTAAAAGAGTAAAGGACTTCATGTGTCTCATGTAATAACTATCCATTTATGCTTATCTATGTTTCCAAGCAACAAGATTGGGTTGGGAATTAAACAATGACTTATTGAGACTTGAAATCGGGTTGGGGTCAGAGTATTTTTTGAGTAATAAGAAAAATTTACTGGCAAAGACTTGCCAGACTCGACCAAACTCACTAGAGACTCACTGGAGATGGTAATATTAAATTCTTAAAGTAAAATTAGCATTCTACTTATCTTTCATTTTCTATCATTTTACTTAAATTTCCAACATTAACATTAATTGTTTCAAGATGTTTGCGAGTGGTTCCAACCTCATCATACTTCATAAGCAAAGAGTAGAATTTTAGATCCCATTCATTAATTCAACAGGATTAATAGTGTTCAGGGTTTTTGGATTGCAACATTTCCACTGGATTCTATCATGTATGAGGACAGGGAATTGGCATTTAATCAAGCGCACCAACCCCTCTATGTACATTGATGTTGGTAGTGTTGATTGTTTAAATCCTTTGTCATGACCTTAGTAAAAATGTACCCTTCACTAAAGCAAAATTACTTATTATGCATCTGAATCTTTTTCTACCTAGTTTTACTGTTTGGATTATGAAGTTTCATCACAATTGTAAGGTGTCAACCAATGTCCTTGGAGGATCAACTTTGAGATTCAAGATAGAGACAAGGGCTAGAGCCTAGAGGTGGCGGTCACCAAGTGCAATGGACAAATAAGATACCAATATAGTCAACGATTTTGATGATATGCAGTCATTTGCTGTAGCATGAAGTTTTGAATTTTTTTGGACTCTGGAGGTGATTTAGAGCCTCTTTGTTTATGTATTTTGGGTTATATATGGATTGCACTCGATGTGATTTTAGTTATATGCACACATACTTTTTGTGTGAACCTCCTACTGATGATTTGAGTTGGCTTGATAAGGAGACCGAGGATCCCTCTAGTGTTTTTGTTTTCTGAAATTAGAACACCCAATACAACTACTTCACAATTGTTGCTTCGAGCTAACAATGTTGGCACTAGCTCCTCTAGGCCCTATTCTAGGCATTCTACTTCTCGTAGTCGTGTGAGACTTGAGATTGGACTTCAAGACATTGTCTATTTTGATTTTCTACTTATGTTTTAAGTTATGTAGTTGAACTTGGTACTATTTGTGAATTTGTTCAAGGAATCATCTTCCGGTTCACTATGTTGCAGATATATATATATGGACTATCAAATGTTGTATTATCATTTTCTATGAGATGGTACAATGAATTTCTGCATAAAATTTGGTTTTATAAGTGATAAGGATTAGAGATATCACTGGTATAATTTTTGTGCACAAAATTCACTATATTTTGAGTTTTTTTTCTATTTTCCAAGTCTTTGCTAGCCGATTCTTTGTCGAGTTCAAGTCTAACAACATTTATTTATTTATTTATTTATTTATTTATTATTATTATTATTACAACAATGTTATTATGGTTGAAACTTGAAAGCGAGTTTTTTCCTTTGTCTTTTAGGTTCTCACTATAAATATGTGGGGTTAATTGTTATTGCTTGTTTTGATGTTAATGCTTTATTGATATTAAGAGGAGTTTATGATGAACATTATTAATGAATAGCATGTTTATAATTAGTGTTTAGACCATAGTGACTCTTTAGCAATGTTACACGGAGACGCGTTCCCCAGGGTCAGGGACCCCCCCCCCCCCCCCCCCCCCCCCCCCCCCCCCCCCCCCCCCCCCCCCCCCCCCTCGCTCCCCACGCCTCAGGGACTTGGGAGCTCCTGGCGAAACGTTTCTCCTCGTCCCCAATTTCAATAAATGTGAGGAAACACAGTGGGGGAACTCATCCCCCTATTTTGAAGCACGCTCCGGTGAAGTGGGGGCCTCCTAGGCTCTCTAGTAGTAATGGTAATATTAATTTCTTAAAGTAAAAGTTGTATTTTCCTTATATTTCATTTTCTATCATTTTACTTAAATTTTTAACATTACCAATAATCGTTTCAAGATTTTTGAGAGTGGTTCCAACATCAAGAGTTCATATGCAAAAAGTAGAATTTAAGATCCCATTCAGAATTCAATGAACTTAACAGTTTTCAGGATTTCAAGATTGCAACGTTTTCACTGAATTTTATCATGTATGAAGTTAAGAGATTGTCATTTAAACAAGCACATCAACCTCTCTATGTACCTTGATGTTGGTGGTGTTGATTGTTGAACACCTCTATCATGACCTTAAATAAAATTGTATTGTTTAGTCAAGCAAAATCACTTATTAAGGATGAGATTTGTTTTCTAATTCTACCTTATTCAAATGCTTGGTTTAGGAAGTTTCATCAAAATTGTAGGGCGTTGAGTAATGTCCTTCGAGAATCAACTTCGGGATTCAAGGTAGAAGCAAGGGCTAAAAGCCTAGAGGAGGGGGGCACATGGTGCAATTGATGAATAGGATCCCAATATAGGATTAATAGTTCACTCTTGCATAATTGTATGTTAGACTTGAAAGCCTCAAATAATGGTATGCCCTCTGGAATCATGAAGAAAGAAGGTCCTTAGGTCACATTTCCCCATTACAACATCTATGACATGGATTCCCACAATGTTGAAGTGTGTTGAACCATTGAAGAATTAGACTATATTTACAAGGAGCAACTTAAATTGTATTTACACAAGATGAATTGTTATTGCAAAGATTTATGGTTTTTATATTTTTAATCATTTTTATGACCTCGACGTCCCCCTGCCCCCCCCCCCCAAATTTCCCTAAAATTTAAGGGTAGTCTACACACGTCCCCAATGTGTTTCCCCTCTCCCACGCTCATGCGTCCCAGAAACTTGGGGGAACATTGCTCTTTAGTATCCAACACGTGGGGGGATTCTAAGAAACTACTAAGAAAATTGCAATCCATTATAATAGTGACTTAGAGAGTTTACATGACATATTAGATTTGATACCATAGAAAGAGAAAAGATTGAATGGACTATCACAGGAATGTCAATACCATTAGAGAATCTATAAGGACAACAAACCCGAAAGGCTATTAGGATGTAATAAAAATAGCAAGCCAAGTCGAAAAGGCAAATTACAAATGCATCCTTTGAATAATTTTTCCTATTTGTATCACTAATATCAAATTTTAAATTCAGATAAATAATTCTACCTTGTACCATCAGGGTGTGTGATAACAAAGTCCATGTCTCCACAAAATGCTTTTCCACGTCGATATGAGCCTCCACATACAACAAGGACCTACAAGAATATATTAATGTTATGTAATCAAAATTACAACCTTGAAATTAAAAAAAAATGGACATTAACATTGAAAAACATTGTTACCATTTGTATTGATGTAAGCTTAGACTTCACTAGATAGGGTAAGCTTAATATACACTTTAAATATGATGATATCCATTTACTAGTGTAGTAAAAAATTCAAAACTACAATATCACGTATCTTTAATATGTTCCATTTCTAAACATGAGTGTATTCATAAGAAAAGCAACACATTAAGGAGTTGAAGTCAATGTCTCCATTTAACTAGTGACTATTGGAAATGGTCATATTATAGTTTCCATAAAAAGAATGTTTCAATTAAATAGTTACCCTCAAGAGGAATGTGAAATTACCAATATATATAGAGAGAGAGAGAGAGAGAGCGAGAGAGAGAGAGAGGCATGGTATGTACTATGTATAGTGTCCCCAACCCAACTAAGGCCAAAGGCACTAGGAACCCTAGAGAAGAGTGCTAAGACAAGTATAGCACAACGAATTAAGGTGATCTAAGGTTAGGCCAACAAGCCATACAACCAATAAATTAAAAACTTTTAGCCCTTTTTAAATTGAAAAGCATTAAACTCAAGCCTAACATTCCCTAGTATGCATACTATTGAATACAATTATGTTGTAATTGCAACATCGATTGTAAATAAGGCACAATAATTGGTATCTACATTAACCATATAATGATTAAAAACATACAATTAGCCCATGTACTTGATAGTAGTTATTGAATTGTAATACTATTGAAAACATGATTGTAAATATTCAATTGTTGTTGTTAGCATCTACCTGTATATCGATATGAGGATATTAAATTTATTGTGTGTGCTGATTGGTGTGGTTTATTAGTAAGTAAAACATTCCCTCATATGCATACTATTGAATACAATTATGTTGTAATTGTAAACATTGATTGTATATAAGGCACAATAATTGGTATCTCCATTAACCATATAATGAATAAAAACATAAAATTAGCCCATGCAATTGATAGTAGTTACTGGATTGTAATATTATTGAAAACATTATTGTAAATATTCAATTGGTGTTGCTAGTATCCACTTGTATATCAATATGCGGATTTATGACTTTATAGAGCACTTGTCTGATTGGTTAGGTTAGAGTAGGTAGGGTTTGAATAAGCTTCTTTGAGCAATGGTTGAGTCTTTCTTTTCTGAATGTTGCATGTGTCTTGAGTCTTCCGAGTCCTTGGCCATTGAGTCAGTCCCTTTGCATAGTTTAATTGTATCTTTTAAATTTTATAATTGTTTAGTAGAGTTTATTTCCAGCATTTCTTTTATGAGTCTATTTATGCATATATTTTTCTCATACATGTTGGTCTAGTATTTCTTGATTCCACTTGCGCAGGAACAGTGTTAAATAATAATATAACATAGTATAAATTATATAATATACCATAAATAGTAATAATTAATATTAATGATAATTATTAAATATGAAGTAATTTATTAACTATTTATGAAAAGTCAAAAGACATGACTATTAGTGAAAGGGTATTCCGCCAAAATATAAATAACAGGCCCTCAATTGCAATTCTTATCATATCTTATTTTATCATCTTTTCAATAAATTCGTATTTATGGATTATTTGTCATTTATGAAGTGGAAATTCGAGTAAATGAGATTTTCTCATTACAGTGGTATTAGAGTGAAGTTACAGTTCCTGGTTCGGGTTTTTAACCATTATATTAGGGTTTCCATAAAAAATAGGACCTTGTCCTAAAAAGAAAAAAAGGGTAAAAGTAAAACCACACATTGTTTCTTAATAAGTGGGTTTGGGTTTATTCTCCAACAACAACAAAAAAATCAATCATTCCTCCCAACCACCCAATCTACACCATTTTACAAAAATTAATGGGAAAATAAGATCAGAAGAGCATCAAAAGAAGATTTTTTACAAGAAGATTATTATTATTATTATTAGTATTATTATTACTATTATAGATACAATTATTAAATTTAATAACTATTGGGAAAAACAAACAAACAAAAAGGGAAAAAAATTAAAAAGGATTAATAATTATTATTATAATTATTTTTTTGAAATAATAATTATTTTGGGAAAAGGAAAAGGTTATTAAACCTAATAAGAAGAAGACAAGAGGTTCTATTCAAAGGAAGACAAATTATTGCCGAAAAAAGTTAAAATCAAAGGAAGACCAAATTATCATCAAAAGAAATCAAAAGACAAGGAATACCACGGAAAACAGTACAAGTAGAAAAATTTGAAGGTATATTAAGGCATTATCAAAGAGACAATGATGAATTGCGAGACATGAATAACACTTTGGAAATCAAGATTAAAATACATGAGATTCAAAACAATTTCAAAGAACGAGAAGTTTCAGACCAAAAAAATAATATAGAAAAATTGTATGCGAAGATTGAGGAATTAAAAGACGAAAAGGATTTCAATCAAAGATTAAAAAACCAGGATATAAAGAAACAATTAAACGAGTATCTAGAAGAAATAATACGCTTGAACAAAATCGTTAACGACAAGGATGAAGTACTGACGCAAATACAAAATAAATTAAATGATCAGAAATTAGAAGTCGGCCAATGTCGACAACAGATAAAACTTCTTCAACAACAAAATGACGACTCTAACACAAATTGGAGATCGCAAAAAGTAATAAAGCATTATCCAATAATTTCGAAAAAAAATTCAGATTAAAGAACCATAATAAAACATTAGTCATCTAAATTAAGAAGTTGAAAAATAATCGAAAGGCATAACACTTTATAGAAGACATTGCAGGAAAACTTCTAGACAAGCACGGAGAAAATAGCTGCATCAAAAATAATAATGAAGATCTTAAGGAACAACTTAAGAAATCCGAAGATGACAGAAAGTTGCAAGTAGAATTGATTAATAAGTTTCGAAGTGAGAACATGGAGTTAGAAAAAAAGTTGGAAAAGATACAGAACGAAACATCAAAACCTCAAGGGATGGAAATACAACTTCCAATGCAGATCAAAAGACAACGGACGTAAAAGAAAAAGACATTGTGAAAATTCTCTATCAACACCCCAATCATAAAAAACGATGTCCTAAAAAAGGGGAAATGTCGAAACATAATGGTACTAAGGTGATCAAAGCTCCCAAGGTCAGATCAGTAGGGAATCCCAACAGTCAGCAACAAATCAATTTGGGATGGATTGATCCGTCTACATATCGAAAGTTATGCTCTACACTTAGAAATTTGTATTGACATGTTTCGTAAGCTACAGCGTAACAAGGAACAATGTGACAACATTATAAGCCTTTGAGAACAAAGTCTTTCTAAGAGAGAGGCAATGCTATATAAAAATATAACATAGTATAAATTGTATAATAAACCATAAATACTAATATTAAATATTAATGATAATTAATAATATTAATATAAATTAATATTAATAATTATTAATTATTAAATAAGAAGTAATTAATTAACTATTTATGTAAAGTCAAAACATGATTATTAGCGAAAGAATATTCCGCCAAAATAAAATAACGAGCCCTCGATTGTAATTCATACCATATCTTATTTTATCATATTTTATATAAATTTGTATTTATGGATTATTTGTCATTTATGAAGTGGAAGTCCGAGTAAATGAGATTCTGAGATTCTCTCATTTACTATTATAATAATTATTATTATGATTATTACTATTAGTAGTAGTAGTAGTAGTAGTAGTAGTAGTATTAGTAGTAGTAGTATAGATTATTAGTATTAGTATTATTATACAACTATAATGAGAAAATCTCATTTACTCGAGCTTCCACTTCATAAATGACAAATAATCCATAAATATGAATTTATATAAAAGATGATAAAATAAGATATGATATGAATTACAATTGAGGGCCCATTATTTATATTTTGGCAGAATACCCTTTCACTAATAGTCATGTCTTTTGACTTTTCATAAATAGTTAATTAATTACTTTTTATTTAATCATTATTAATTATTGATATTAATAATTATTATTAATATTTAATATTATTATTTATGGTATATTATATAATTTATACTATGTTATATTTTTATATAACATTGCCTCTCTCTTAGAAAGGCTTTGTCCTCAAAACCTTATAATGTTGTCGCCCTGTTCCTTGTTACAACGTAGCTGGCGAAACATGTCAATACGAACTTCTAAGTGTAGAGCATAACTTTCGATATGTTGACGGATCAATCCATCCCAAATTGATTTGTTGCTGACTGTTGGGATTCCCTACTGATCTAACCTTGGGAGCTTTGATCACATTAGTACCATTATCTTTCAACATTTCCCCCTTTTTAGGACATCGATTTTTATGATTGGGGTGTCGATAGAGAATTTTCACAATGTCTTTTTCTTTTACGTGCGTCGTCTTTTGAGCATTGATCTGCGCTGAAATTTGTATTTCCATCCATTAAGGTTTTAATGTTTCGTGTTGTATCTTTTCCAACTTGTTTTCTAACTGCATGTTGTCACTTTGAAACTTCTTAATCAATTCTACTAGCGAATTTCTGTCATCTTTGGACTTCTTAAGTTGTTCCTTAAGATCTTCGTTATGATTTGTGATGCAGCTATTTTCTTCCTGCTTGTCTAAAATTTTTCGTTCAATGTCTTCTGTAAAGTGTTCTGTCTTCCGACTATTTTTCAACTTCTTAATTTTGATGACTAATGTTTTATTATGGTTCTTTAATCTGAAAAATTCTTCGAAATTATTGGATAATGCTTTATTACTTTTTGAGATCTCAAATTTGTGTGTTGTTTTAGAGTTGTCATTTAGTTGAAGAAGTTTTATCTGTTGTCGACATTGGTAGACTTCTGATTCTTGATCTTTTAATTTATTTTGTATCTGCGTCAGTACTTCATCATTGTCGTTAACGATTTTATTCAAGTGTATTATGTCTTCCATATACTCGTTTGATTGTTTCTTTATATCCTGATTTTTTAATCTCTAATTGAAATCATTTTTCGTCTTTTAATTCCTCAATTTTTGCAGACAACTTTTCTATATTATTTTTTTGGTCGGAAATTTCTCGTTCTTTGAAATCCTTTTGAATCTCATGTATTTTAATCTTTATTTCCAAAGTGTCATTCATGCCTCGCAATTCATCATTATCTCTTTGATAATGCCTTAATATACCTTCTAATTTTTCTACTTGTAATTGTAAATTGGTTTCCATGGTATTCCTGGTCTTTTGATTTCTTTTGATAACAATTTGGTCTTCCTTTGATTTTAACTTTTTCGGCAATAATTTGTCTTCCTTTGAATAGAACCTCTTCTCTTCTTATTATTAGCTTAAATAACCTTTTCCTTTTCCAAAAATAATTATTATTTCAAAATAATAATTATTAATCCCTTTTGATTTTTTTCCCTTTTTTTGTTTGTTTTTCCCAATAGTTATTAAAATTAATAACTATATCTATAATAATAATAATAATAATCTTGTAAAAAATATTCTTTTGATGCTCTTCGAATGTTATTTTCCCCTTATTTTTTGTAAAATGGTGTAGATTGGGTGGTTGGGAGGAATGATTGTTACCTTCCCCACCCAGGTTCAAATATTGTTTTTAGTTTGTTGTTGCAAAATAAACCCAAACCCACTTATTAAGAAACCACGTGTGGTTTTACTTTTACCTTTTTTTTAATTTTTTTATTTTTAGGACAAGGTCCTATTTTTTATGGAAACCCTAATATAATGGTTAAAAACCCGAGTGAGGAACTGTAACTTCGCTTTGATACCACTGTAATGAGAAAATCTCATTTACTCAAACTTCCACTTCATAAATGACAAATAATCAATAAATACGAATTGAGGGCTCGTTATTTATATTTTGGCGGAATACCCTTTCACTAATAGTCATGTCTTTTGACTTTTCATAAATGGTTAATTAATTATTTCTTATTTAATGATTAATAATGATTAATATTAATAATAATCATTAATATTTAATATTATTATTTATGGTATATTATATAATTTATACTATGTTATATTTTTATATAACAAACAGGTACACCTGAAGAGGAAGCAAAAAATTGCAGTGTTGGATATTTGTTGGTGAGATGGTGTTGTGGACCAGAGATTTTTGAGGTTCTCAAGCGCTCTCTCCCTTAGAGCACTTGTCCCAGTTAGAGCCAAATGTTATCACATATATTGTAGCTAGGCTACCATGATGCAACATACAGATTGATCTCTTTATTTTTTTGAGCCAAACAGTTAGATCGAGATACAGCATGGATCATCATTACAACATGAGCCATTCAGAGCCTTTGTTTAGTAGCAAATGCAAAGTATATCCTTGCCATGACTGAGATCTCCTTGTCCATTTAGATGACTTTGGTAATGACATAGTTCATTCGAGCAGAACAGTAGAGATGGTACATAGTTCACAGGAGGACACATCAGATAGAGACATGCATATGGTGAGAATCGAGATCAGGTATATTGCTTCTTAGTACATCTTTTCTCTCTGATATATTTACTAACACCTTGGACTTATTATGTTATGATGATTATGGTGACCTATGCTTATATTATATTTTCCACTGATGATTGACTTGTGTTGAGAATGATTAGAAAATCTAATAGTGAAGATCATTGCTTATGCCATGCTTTACACAACTTTTAAACTTTGGTGCTATGTTGGTTCCATGTATCACTTATCCTCATCCATCCAATTTCATCCATGATTGATTTTTTTCCCATGACTTATGATTGATTGAGATCTATGAGATTGAAGATCATCTTCCCCACTTTGACCCCTATTCATGATGGATCCCATGTTGTTTTATGTCTCAACTATGAGTTGTGCAACAAAACTTCCCAAAGCCTTGATCCTTCTAGACCAGGAGAACTCGTTGATGTTGGATCCTGAGCTTACGCGAGTTGGGTTTTGAAGCCTTGACCTCTCTGGTCGGTTGCCCCCGATGTTTGGTCCTGACTGTGGATATTCCCCCCTAGTTGCCCAAAGAGTATCAGCTAAAACTTGAAGCAGTATGTCTACCATCATTACATGCATTATGTGTTATATGCTATATACTGAGAAATGCAAGCCCTCAAATAATGTTGCAAACTATGTCTTTAGACACAACAAAAAAAAGGCTATGAAATGAAATTGTGAAAGGCTCAAATAAAGCAATGGATAAATAAATGCAAAATCTAAAGACTGTTGGCCATCTTATTGAAATGTAATGATTAATTATTCATGGAGCCTGCGGTTTTGATGTGAGATGGAGTAAGGGACAACTAATTCTAAGTGTCCCCTAGGAGCTCTTCACTACAGTTTCTTGTGTACTCAACACAAGAGTCCTATAAAAGACCCTCACAGAGCTTGATTGCTAGCTTGGATGTGAGATGCAGACATGTTAAAGTTGAATGGACTCTTTTTAGATCAACTCATCCACTTGTGAAACACCACCATTTCGTATTGTTTATCTATCATGCATGTCACTATGATTGTGTGTAATTGTCATCATTCAGAAAGATCATATGGTCAAAGTCAACTAGAAGTCATTTCCCTTTTACCTTAGCCTTGTTTTCCACCTTCACCCAACATTAGCAAATTGACTAAACTTTGTAAATATGGCATATACAAGGGACTTCCAGAAGGTTCAAAGATTGTTCAACGACACAAGTATATTTTACTAATTATTATAATTATTGTCACCATGATTCTAATTAGCATGACTTAAGTTGGGTTTTAATATACATCTTGGATCAGTCTAAACTTTGTAAATATGGCATATACAAGGGACTTCCAGAAGGTTCAAAGATTGTTCAACGACACAAGTATATTTTACTAATTATTATAATTATTGTCACCATGATTCTAATTAGTATGACTTAAGTTGGGTTTTAATATACATCTTGGAGCAGTTCTTACCTTGGATGCATGCAGGTTCAGCACAGTTCAGTATCTCACCTTCAGTTTGGGTATTTTGACCCGGTCAACCCAATTGACCAAGTCAAACACGTTTCCCAATGCAATGACTACAAAAATCAACAATGATTATATTTGCTCCAGACATGCCCAGGACTATTACTGCAGTCTCAGTTTTTCATTGGATGATTACAATTATTGAGTTCCAAAATTTATTCTTTTTTTATTGACTCTAACCGTTATTTTTTTTTAGATTATGGCCATTATTTTTATTGTGAGATGATGATATTTTTGGCATTTCAGTGTATCAGTGAGTACGAGTAGTCACCAGCACCATTCTACCATGTCTCCGGACACTTCTATGCAGTCAGTTTTCCCTAATTCTTAGCCGAAAGAATGTTATGATGGATTTTATTATTTTCAAAGGTTGTACCACTAAAAAATGAACTATGGAAATCATTGAAGAAATCGATTTGGCTTGTATGGTAAAAGAAATGGTTATTAATGATGTATTTTCGCTCTCCAAATCATTTGACACCAATTTCATCCATTTTCATGCTCTGAATTATTATTTGACTTTCTTAGGGAGGACGTCTCCCATAGGATGAAATTGGTTAAAACGACCAAAATAAAAGTGTGTAAATCAAGTTGTATCTTTAGAAATATGTATGGGGGGCAGGAACTAATGAACCCCCCATGTCCCCTAAGTGTTAAACTTGCAAAAATAATGATTTATCATGATGTAAAAATGGGCTTTATGAAGTAATTCGCCCCCCTTAATTGTATTGATCCATGTAAAAATAAAAGTTATAATCTCCACCATTGATGATGTTTTAATCTCAACCGTTGGATAAAAAGTAAAATAGGGTTTATGTCTCTCAAAATCTATATAAATAAGAGACCCCCATCATTGTATCCCATCGGGAATTTGGCTCTTAGCTGGAAATAATAATGGTAGATCTTTTAGCTTGCTTGTGAAATCTCAGAGAAGTTCATGACTCTTGTGTTTCTGCATCTTTGGGCACTAGATGTTTGCCTTTTATTTTCTCGTCATATCTTTGGTGTGATCTAACCTTGTAGGACGACATTTTTGCTAGAGGGTGACTAAGAGGGGAATCTCTCTCTCTCTCTCTACAAATCGCTTCAAGGGGTTCTACTGGTCGATTTTGCTTAGCATTGAGATTTACATGATGAAATGATGGCATACACCATGATGATGCTAATGATGCATATACTATGATGATGATAAACTGGCGTAGATATGATGATGCATGCAACTATGAATAGATACAATGATGTATACGGTGGTAGTGGTGTATTAATATGATGATATCTCAATGATATACATGCACAGTGACCTTGGAATGAACAGCAGAGACATGATGATACATGCTCCTTGATGATAATGATGCATACACAATGCATGTTGTGATGATAGAATGATGATGCAAACCCCATGTTAATGATGCACACTTGATGATGATGCATATCTAAATGATGATGATGATGCCTACATGATGTTTACCTCATGATGATGATGTTGATAGAAGTTGACACCTATTGAACAGTTCGTAACCCTAGTCTGAGTTTGATGATGAGTAATAGAAAAAACATGATCTGACATGTCAAAGACAACTGGGAACTACAGATGTGTTGCAGCAGTGTATTAAGCAGACTTTGATGTGTTGCAGCAATGTATTTGGTTAATGATTACCAGCAATGATTGAGTTGTATCGTGGACTAAAGTGTTGATGAGCAAACTGACAAGAATAATGAGCAAAGAAGATTGACCAGCAGTATTGATGAGCAGATTGACCAAGCAAAAAGAAGATGAACAAGCAGTGTTGATGAGCAACTTCCAAAGAGTGATGAGCAGAGATGGACCAGCAGTGTTGATGAGTAGTTAGAGCAGCAGAGGTTGGTTGAGCAGCAGAGGTATATGATTGCATGCAAGTAGAATCTTACACTTGAGGATTGGACTCCTCAACCCTTTCTTAGTTGGAGCTAAGAAAACCAGGCTAGGTCCTGTTACAAGAGTTGGAGCTCTTTTCATCAGTTGGTGCCGATTGTAATCGAGAAGATTATAGTCTTCCATTATCATAAATAAAAATTAAAATTACATATACTCTTGTGTCTCTTTTGATGTGATGATTGTGCTTATGACTCATGGTTGATTTAGTTGATGCATATGATGATGTAGTTGATAAAATAATGCTTGATAAACTTTGATTGATAATTGAAGGTAAAAAGTTTAAATTGCTCTCACACTAAGTCCCCCACTTCTTAGTGTGGCTATTGTGTCGAACAATTGGTATCAGAGCAGGCCTTTGTCACAAGCCTTGCAAGCTTGAAGGATATCCGTGGAGACACAATGGAAGAAAAAACAGAGACATCAAGAAACAATGTGCCTATACTTGATGTTACGTACTATTTCGATTGGAGGAGCAAAATGAAGCATATCTGAAGAAGTTTGGCGTTTGGGAGATTGTTATCAATCCACCCGCTCCATCAAATAAGAAGGGCAAGGCAGCTGCACAAAAGGAAGCAGAGAAGGACAATGCTACAACCTGGAAGTTCCTCATGGATGGACTTCCCAGCTTAGTGAAAGAAAGTGTAGGGAAATACACTTCAGCCAAAGATCTATGGTTCAAGTTAGAAAGCGAGTATCAGAAAGAAAGACCAGACACTGAAAAAACAGATTAGGAATCAAAATACAAGCCCCCGAAAGAGGTCAATCAAGAAGAAGAAAAGAAAGAAGACGAATCTAGTAAAGGTATGGATTCTTTTGATTGTAATGATAGCTTATGTGATGAAATTGAGAAGGTTCTTGCAGAAGATGAAGAAGGGCTTTCTTTCAAAAGCTGCAAAACAGATACATCTCACTTTGATAAGTATTAATCATAGAGTAGATTGGGTCATGAACACAGTAAATCTAAACCATAGTGAATTCACAAAGTTCAGAAAGCAAATCTTGGATTCTTTGAATGAATATCAACAAAAGACCATGACAATGAGAGTATCACTTGTGAAGCTCAAACACAAGGACAAAGAGTTGCAGGATCAGTTGAAATACAAGGATGCTAAAGTTGAACAACTAAAGATTGAATTGATCATTCAAAGGAAGAACAAGAAGAGCCTGATGAGGACTCAAAAGAGCTTGAAGAAACTAAAGAGGCCAGTCATGAATTGAAGACTCACTTGGAGGAAGCCAAAAGAATAGAAGAAATCTTGAAGAATCGGTTGGAAGAAAAGGAGCAGACAATCCAAAGGATGGAAATGGAGGTAGTTGGTTCTCAAGAAGCAAGGTGAAAAGGCTTAAGCCTTTGTCAAGTTTAGGGACAGTTCAGTTGTCCTAGATAAGATCTTGGATTGCCAAAGATCTCCATGTGACAAGACTAATCTTGGTTACAAGAAGGAAAAAGAAAAGTCTGAAGATAGCACTTGGTCTCCCAAGACTCCAGAAGCAGGTCCATCAACATCCAAATCTGCTCCCCATGCACCTGCACATGACAACAAAGACTTTGGAAGTGAAAGTTTTTTAAGAACCCCAACCAAGTTTCAAGCCTTTTGGCTTCTCTGCATAATTTAATGCCCAAGCCCTTCTATGCACAATTTTTAATCAAAATTTGACTGAAGTGAAACACATGAAGTTCTTTTTTGAAATTTAAACAATTCAGAAATTTTCTTGTCAAGAAAAATTTCAAATTCAAAAATTTTTTACTCAGCTAAACACACATGAAAATAAGACAGATGTTTTTTACCAATGGTCCAGGATAAAACCCCTAAGGGAAAGCCTATTTCTGTGAGAGAGAAGATTTTATTTTCAGACAAATTTTACAATTTCATAACAGCAGTACTTGTCTTTTCCTTCCTCGAAAAACATGCTAGAATCTCTCTGACAAAACTGTATGGATTGTCTAAAATTCAACACCTCAAAAATCGTGCCACACGTGTGAGCAACATTTACTACACCTCGATTTTTGTGCCCTGTACGGTCTAACAACAACATTAAATGATGTACTTTCCTCCTCGAAAACTATGCAAGTGTATGGACATGTACAATACAGAACTGTACTAATCTTCTCGAAAATTGTGCCAACTTTCTGCTATAGGTTACCTCAATTTCTGGAAATTTGTGCCAAAATTTATTGGGAAATGTGCCCACTTCAAATTCTGGAAATCTCTGAAAGTTTTCTCTCACTCTTCAAATTTGGTTTTTCTCAAACCCTTGTCTTTCTGTTCTTCTCCTCTCTCCAATCTTCTCTTTGGAAAATGAACAATGAATTAGATTTGCCTTGCCCTAGCCCTTTTTGTTCATGGTAACTTCCTCTTTCAATCTAATCGTCAAGATTAGATTAGATGAAGGGTTCACATTAAATGCTCCATTAATTAATTAATTAAATGACATTTAGTGAATCTCATGTCATTTAATAAAGTTAGAACAACTTATTTTAATTTAATCACTCACTCAAGTTTATAATATGAACTTAGAAAAACCATTACTTCACCTTTTTAATGAAGTCACTTTAAAAACATGAAGTACCTCACACTTCATTAAATGCCAATGACTAGGGGTCACCATTTAAAGTGTCATTGTCCACCCCAAGGCAAGTCTAGGTGGACAAACACTTCCTAGGTAACTTTTCAACACTCCCTCTTACCAAGGAAAGTGTTTTTCACCACTCCCAACTTATCTTTGAAGTAGACATGCTTCCCTCTACCCAAAGCCTTCATGAGAATGCCAGCCACCTACTCATCTGTAGAAACATATTGCAACTGTACAACCCCTCTCTGAACATATTCTCTGATAGAGTGATATCTGATCTCTATATGCTAAAACCTGTCATGAAATACTAGATTCTCAGAGAGCTTGATGCAACTCTGATTATCACAATGTATAACTGTAAGACTCAGCTCTTGATCAAATAAGTCTACCATCAGCTTGTGAAGCCACAAAGCCTCACAACTAGCCTGACTAGGTTCCATCTAAGTCACCTAGTTCGAGTTCGTGTTCGAATTCGGCGACCTTGAAATTCGGCAAAATATCGGCACTTAAAATTTTGGCGATAAAATCGGCATAAAATTCAGCATTAAGTTCGAATGACTAAAATATATGAAAATTTTCAATAAAATTCATTATGCTCATTAAACTATGAACATTAAACACATCAACAATGAACATGATAGTCATAGAATCATATAAATAAAAATATGGCATCAGAACTGAATCATGATTAAACATATATTTTGAAAACATTAGAGTGTACATCTTCATTGAAATTTAAAAACATGTTAATAAAGTGATAAAACATAATATAAAATGTCATCAATATTTATGCTAGCAACTATTTAGCAAAATAGCATCCCAAAAAGAAACTAGAAGTCTAGAGACTAGACCAAGAACACAAGTTTTATTCTTGTTGCTCTCGTAGCCTACTTGTTACATCAAAAAGCTCTATATCATCAAGAGCACTCGAGGGGGTGAAACCACTAGAATCACGATCACCATTGGATTCATGACTCTCATTGTCGAAATCATCTTGATCTTGATGTGCATTTGAAATAGTCTCCATCCATGGAGTAGAAGAATTTGTCTCATCTTTAGCCACATTGCTTAAAGCTAATTGCAAGTTACTGCAAACATAAACAAGATCTCCTAATATTCCCGATAACAATCTGTTTCTTCTCTTGGAATGAATATGACTAAAAGCACTCCAATTCCTTTCACAAGATGATGCACTTGATGTCTGGCTCAAGATACAAATTCAAATTTTTGGAATTCTGGGGCTCCTGATGCATAAAACTCCCACCACACTGCTAGAGCAGCCAAAACCTTATCTCTCTTTGTTGTTGTGGTTCCAAATAGGCCTTCTTTAACCTATATGCTCTATTCTAAGATCTAATCAAAGTCGCAATAGACTCATCTGGATGCATCCTGTCAATAACCACATAAAGTCCACTCATGACCTCCTCATCTTGAGAGCGTATCCCAAACAATGTAGGGTCCAAATAACATGTTGCCGCATGTAATGGGCTATGCATCATCTTCCATCTCTGTTCAACCACCTCCCATATCTCTTTATAATCAGGTTCCACATTATCAAAAGCACTTGCAATATTTTCCTTGCAATGATCCATGCCCTCATAAATAAAACCCATAAAGGGCTTATCGCCATCAACCATGCAGAGCACCTTAACAATTGGATCACACATTTTTAGAACATTTTGAGCATTTTCCCAAAAGTTATTGTTGCTTAGCAATACCTGTTCAACATGCTTTCCCTTTGACTCTTTTGAAAGGTGAGATCTCTCCCACTCTGCAGTGCAAAATACACTTCTTATGCTTGTTTTTTCCTCAACAACTCTTTTCAGAGTGATGTAAAAAGTGGCAAACCTTGTATCACAAGGACTCAACAACTCTCTAGATGCATTTTTCCTATACAAGCTCAAAGTGAGATGATGGTTAATGATGAAGTTTGCAGTATTTTTTGCTCTTTGGATTGTCTCATTTACCAAGGAATGAGACAATCATGGAAGTTTGATTATGGAAATTTGGCTAAATCATGTAGCAATAAATCCAACCAATGCGTTGCACATGGTGTCCAATAAATAGTTCTATACTTCTCCATAATCAGCTTTCCTGCACCAACACAATTTGAGGCATTGTCGATGACGACTTGGAACACATTTTTCTCCCCAACTTGTTGAATCGCTTCATCCAAAATGCTAAAAATGTATTCTAATGTTTTCACCTCATTCATTGCATCAACATCCTTTAAAAAATATATACCGCTTGTGGGCAATAAACAAGAACATTTATCAATGGCCGATGGCATGAATCAGACAAACCATCACTCAAAATCGTGCAAACTATAATCTCCCAAGATTTTTTAATGCCAACCAACTTGTTTGTCACTCTTTCCTTTTTTGTTTAAGAGAGTGGTCATTAAGGCTTCAGATCCAGGAGGAACATACCCCTTGCCAAAATCAGCAACTTTTTTTAATGCATTTTTAAAATATGGACTTCTTGCCACATTAAAAGGAATGGAACATGCATAAAACATTTCAGCAAGAGAATCATCAACTTTTTGTTTGTCTACAGGTTTCCCAAATGTATTTAATGTAGTTGTTCCACTTCCACATAATGTTCTTGGGGTGGAACTTGAGCAACCAAATTTTGAGGTGTGAGAAGCAATTTCAGGTGAAGAAGACACATCAATCTCCCTCTGAATTCTTTTCCTTTTTACTTCTTTTTTTCCTTTTTCTGCTTTTGATTTGTCATAATCTTGTTGCACTGCCACTTTCTATTCATCGGATATTCCTTTACATGCTTCCACTCTACCTCCACTACCATTACTAATACCAAGAAGGTAATCCACTACCCGAGTTAAGGAACCACAAAACTTGTGCCCACATAGCAGACATGTAACATATAATCCTTCCTTCTTGACATAATTCCACGCCTCTGCAGAAGATTTATAGGGTGCCATTTGATCGAGGTTTCTGCATAACCAATGGCCAAATATGTATTTAATGGATTATTTAATTTCATACAATTTACTCACAACTGTTACAAATTAAAAGGATAAAAATTTAATTTTATAAGGTAAATGATAAGTCTGATAATTGATAATTTGATTATGATAACCAAACACTTGTCACTAACAGCCTATGCACACTACACAAAGGATCTTAGTCTCCATGCATTAGGCAAGTTTTTAAGGTTTCAAATTTCAATTGTAAATCTATAAAATAATAAATGAATTTGGAACCTCGAAGTTTTTGTAACTTGTAGCCTGTAGGAGCCTGTAGGTAAGAGCGTTTGAATACTTGAAGTTGTTGTAGTGTAGCATGTATGAGTATCCCGGAGGCCAGAGCTTGAACAGTTGAACTTTGAAATTTTGAAGTCGGGTGTCCAGGTTCGACAGTCCACTGTCCAGGCTTCACGTCCACGACTCCAAGTCCACAGTCAGCCTTCAACTTCAAGGAGAGACCCTCGAGACCTCCACGAAAAGACATTAAAAGGTTGAACAATATCCGCCACTTTGTCCAGCTAGTATAGAACCGCCTTTTATGCACTAGAGATCTGAGGCATCTAGACAACCGTTCGAGAGCAGGCTATATTTAGCGTTCTTGCTTGCCATAAGTAAGTTTTGCTCAGACCATAATGTTGTGGGTCATGACCATTCAGAGTGTTATAGAATTATACCGAGAACCACGTAAGTAGAATGGGGATTTCAGTAAACACAAACGCGGAGTTGATCCTTCAACCAACGGCATGCAACCTCGTTAGCAAATATGGGCACAACCATCAATGAGCGTTATCTCCTAAGCAATTGCAACGTCAAGTGCCACTGCAGCCTGCTCGTACTGTCGTCGATCGGGTGTCCCACTGAACAATGAGAACTGAGCAACGAGAGTATGTCTCCCAGTAGTGGGAGTCTGGGAGACTCCGGTCTTGAAGAATCGACCATGATTCATAGGCTACAGCACTGAGCAAAGTCGACTCTCTGCAAACGAGTCGCTGCAATTGCAAGTGAGGACTTGGGAGTTGTCGTCCTTCGTCCACGATCCCCTGTCTGCAAGTGATGGATGATGATGAATGCTGAAACAAATTCGCCCACGGCTTCTGTGAATCCTTCTATCAATGCAAACATCGTCGAACGACGTCCACGAACTATAATCTGTAAACCCGACCACGCATAATCTGTAAACCCGACCACGCAGGAGCAAAAATGCTAATAAAACAATGCCAATAGCCGTGGAGGAGGTGCTCTTTAGGGTTTTCGTTTAAAAACCAAAGCGATTTTAAAAAACGATTTTGAAACGATTTTTTTTTTAAATTCGTCGAATTTATGGCAAATTTATTCGCTTCCACGTTTGCCGAACATTCAAATTCAAATTCGCGTTTTTGGTTGGCGAACTTCAATGAATAAATTCGACAGAGGCAGAAATTCGACGATTTTTGAACTTGAAGACGAAAAATCGCCGAACACGGTGACTTAGGCTGCCATATACTCAACCTAGGCAGAACTCAATGCCACGAACTTTTGCTTCTTGCTGAACCATGACACAACTATAAAACCCAAGCTGAAGCAACAACCAGAAGTGCTCTTCCGGTCCGAAACACTACCTTCCCAATTTGAATATGTAAACCCAACCAATCCCACTCCACTAGATCTCCTGTAGTCCAAGCCATAATCAACTGTACCTGTAAGATATCTCAAGATGTGTTTTGTGACAGTCCAATGCACTCTCCTAGGCTCCACCATGAACTGACTGACAGTGTTCACCGCAAAACTCATATCTAGTTTGATGTTGACCAAATACATCAATGAACCAATAAGCTAAAAATATAAAGTAGGGTCCACCAACTCTCCCTCAGAAGCATGAAGGTTCATCCAGTTGGTGATCATGCGTGTAGACATAGGTATGCAATCAGTATATTTTCAAAGCATCTGAAGCATATTTTCCTTACCCCAGGAAAACATGTCCATCCTCTTGCCAAACCTCCATTCCCAAATAATAGTGCATCAGCCCAAGGTCAATCATCTCGAACTCTGAAGCAAGATCCTTCCTGCAAGCATCAATCAGGTACTCTTCCCCCGTAATGAATAAACCATCAACATACAACAGAAGAATGAGTAGAACACCACCAACCACAATGTAGTATAGGTTGGTATCTGCCTCACTCTTCTGAAACCCAATCAAAAGCAAGTAGGAATCGAGTTTGGAATACCAAGGCCGAGGGGCTTGCTTCAGACCATACAAGGCCTTTTTCATCCTGCAAACATTAGAATCTCTCTCATACACCTCAAAGCCCTCTGGCTGCTTCAGATACACCTACTCCTGTAGAAGACCGTTGAGAAAGGCGGTATTCACATCCATCTGATGGATTTTCCAACCCATCTCTACCACGACGGAGATCACTGCTCTGATCAAAGAAAATCTGGCCACTGGCGCAAAGGTCTCATCATAGTCAACTCCCTCTACCTATGAGAACCCACGCGCAACAAAATGAGCTTTGTACTTCTCGATGTTGCTATCTGCAGCATGCTTTATCTTGTAAAGCCACTTGGAAGTCACAACTGACTTCCCCTCTGGTCTCAGAACCACTTCCCACACCCCATTCTTCATGATGGAATTGTATTCTTCCATCATGAAATTTCTCCAAATCTGGTGTAAGGAAGCCTCCTCATAAGTGACAGGAATGATGTCACACAAGCTAGTCACCTGTGCCATATAGCTTGAAAATCTCTCAAGTGCCTTGCTCTCTCTAACCTCCCTCTTGGGTGGTCCAACAGATTCCTCTGCTTCCTTCATAAGCTCCTTAAGCCAACTAGGCTTTCTCTTCTTGGAGGAAGCATCCTGTCTCAGGCTCTCCTCTACATCCTCATTAGGCAACTATCTCCCTGAAGAAGTACCAACAACCTGAGAACCTGTCCCTGGTGAACCTAAACCTCTACCAAGAGAACCCGAATCACTTGAAGGTGTAACCTGTGAACCTGTCCCTGTACCAAAAGTCCCTGTAGACTGAGCCCCTAAAACCGATGAACCTGTAACCTGTGACCCAGTCACTCCTGAAATCAATGACCATGTGCTCTGAAATCAATGACCATGTGCTCTGACTCGCTAAACTCTGAACTGTCACCTGTGGAGTACTATGTTTCTCCTCCATCTCAGAATCTAGAGATCTCCTGAAGGCTTTCTCCTCCTCAAACTTCACCTCCCTCCTCACCACAACTTTCCTCTGTGTAGGAAGGGATATGCGAAAAGCCTTCGAAGTCTCGTCATAACCAACAAAGATACCCCTCTCTCATGTAGCCTCCAACTTTGCCCTCTTCTCAGAAGGGACATGTGAGTATGTAGAGCAACCAAAAATACGTAAGTGACCTATCTCAGGCACTTTCCCTGTGAACATCTCCTCAGGAGTTTTGCACCCCAAGGCACGATGCGGACTCCTATTCAGAACATAAACAACAATGCTACAGGCCTCTGCCCATAGAAAGGAAGGAAGACTCTGATCATGCAGCATGGCTCTAGCTGCACCCACTATCGAACGGTTCTTCCTTTCAGCCACTCCATTCTGCTATGGAGTGTAAGGAACTGTCAACTGCCTCTTGATCCTCTCCTGCCGACAACACTCATCAAATGCATGGAAAGTATTTTCACCCCCATTGTCTGACCAAAGTACCTTGATCTTCTTTCCTGTCTGGCTCTCCACTAGAGCTTTGAACTCTTGGAACTAAAGCAAGACTTCCTCTGATCTCTTGCTTCTAAGGCTATAGATCCAAATCTTCTTGGAAAATTCAATGATGAATGTGACATAATACTCATAACCTATCAAAGAGGTAGATGACATAGGACCACACAAATATGAATGTATCAACTGAAGCACTACCTCTGATCTGGAATCACGGCTTGGAAAAGCAGTCTTGGTGTACTTTCCCAAAGCACACCCTCTACAAACACCACTCGACTATGTGCTAAACTCTGGCATACCTGTCGTCATATCTCTCAGTGTCCTCAAAGTTGGAATGTGAAGGTGGGCCATCCTCCTGTGCCATAACTCACACAACTCACTACTGCTCTAAGTGTGTGGCAGTGCATGATCTGGCTTGAAGAGAAGCTTGTACAGTTTCCTGCATCTAACTCCAATCGCACATGAATCAGATGGATCTGCTACCTTCGGAAAGATGTGAACTTTCCCATCAAGGACATACACCAAAGCCTCTGTCCTCAATCATGGAAACTGAAACAAGGTTCTTCTTGAGCCCAGGGACATACAAACCATCCCTTAAAAACATAAGTTGCATGGACTCCTTGTCAAAACGGACAGTCCCATGCCCAACTACGCTCACCACTGTGTCATCTCCCAATACAACCTCCAACTCCAAATCTGTCTCTGACATCTCCGAAAACATATCTCGATCACCTGTCATGTGACTCGAAGCTCCACTATCAATGAACCAAGTGGAGGAAGTAGTGGTAGCACTCAACGAATGCCCAACAATCATGAAATGCTCCATGTGACCCTAAATGTCCCTGCTGGTGAAAGAAGATGTTCTCTCAACACTAACACCTGTAAAGACAGAAAAGTCTCTCTCAAATCTCGTAGCAAACGCATCAATCTCTGTTGAATCTACTATCTATTGTTTCTTCTTGTTGTTTGGACACTGTCCAACATAGTGTCCACACTATCCAACATAGTGTCCAAACTTCTGACATGCAAAGCATTTCACTTTGCTCATGTCCTTCTCACCATCATGTTGTTTGGCCCCACCCTTGGAACCCTTCTTGAACTTCTTCTTCTTTTTTCCCTACGCTGCTAATGCAACATTCTCCTCATCATCTCTGTGATGTGATGAACTGCCCTGTAAGTATCCTCTCCGTGTCTCCTCCTGTGTGAGATCATCCCACAATCGATCCCATGTGGGCATGTTCTCCCTACCAATGATAGTCTGCACAAACACGATCCATTGTTGAGTCACGCCATTTAAGGCTGAATGCACCATCTCAACATTTCCTATCACCTCTCCTACAACTGCAAGCTCATCTCTTACCTGAGTGATCTTGGTAAGATAGGAAGCCATGCATTCCCCTTTGCCTATGTGAACATTCTTCAAACTTCTCCATCAACACCATCTTCCTGTTTTCATTCGAACTCTGTTAAAGATTGGTTAAAGATGTCCACATCTGAAATGCATGATCTTTTGCTGATATGTGAGGGATTAAATGACCCTTCACGACATCATGTATAACCCTTCTTTCCTTCACATCTCTCTTCATGAAAGCAGCTTTATCAACCGCATCACCAGGTACTACTACAAGATTAGCAGTTGTACTGTGAACTATATCCCATAGTTCATTTTCTTCAAGTATCAAATTGATTCTAGCCTTCCATGGGCTAAAATTTGTAGCCCCATCCAACCAGTCTTCAACTCTAAGAACAAACACCATGGCTACAACCTGTAACTTTCAAGTTGTTCAAGAATACTACTCCACAAACACCTGGTTTTCTGAATGTTCAAATTCTGAAATTTTAACTGTGCTATGATACCATGAAAGTTTTTGAAGAACCCCAACCCAGTTTCAAGCCTTTTGGCTTCTCTGCATAGTTTAATGCCCAAGCCCTTCTATGCACAAATTTTAATCAAAATTTGACCTAACTGAAACACACGAAGTTCATTTTCGAAATTTAAACGATTCAGAAATTTTCTTTTCAGGCAAAATTTCAAACTCATAAAATTTTAACTCAGCCAAACTCACATGAAAATAAGACGGATGTTTTTGACCAATGGTCCAGGATAAAACCCCCAAGGGGAAACTTGTTTCTGTGAGAGAGAAGATTTTATTTTCAGACAAATTTTATAATTTCATCACAGCAGTTCTTATCTTTTCCTTCCTCGAAAAACGTGCCAGAATCTTTCTAACAAAACTGTACGAACTGTCTAAAATTCAGCACCTCGAAAATCGTGCCACACGTGTGAACAATACAGAACTATACGGTTTGACAGGTACATAATAGTACGACCTAACAACAACATTTATTACACCTCAATTTCTGTGCCCTGTACGGTCTGACGGCATCATTAAATGTTGTACTTTCCTCTTTGAAAACTATGCAAGTGTACGGACAGTTACAGTACTTAACTGTACGGATCTTCTCAAAAATCGTGCCAACTTTCTGTTGTAGGTTACCTCAATTTCTATTCCAAGTCTGTCTAGAAACTTGTGCCAAAATTTATTCGGAAATGTGCCCACTTCAAATTCTGGAAATCTTTGAAAGTTTTCTCTCACTCTTCAAATTTGGTTTTTCTCAAACCCTTGTCTTCTTGTTCTTCTCCTCTCACCAATTTTCTCTTTGGAAAGTGAACAATGAATTAGATTTGCCTTGCCCTAGCCCTTTTTGTTCATGGTAACTTCCTCTTTCAATCTAATGGTCAAGATTAGATTAGATGAAGGGTTCACATTAAATGCTCCATTGATTGATTAATTAAATGACATTTAGTGCACCTCATGTCATTTAATAAAGTTAGAACAACCCCTTTTGATTTAATCACTCACTCAACTTTATTTTAAATATGAACTTAGGAAAACCATTACTTAACATTTTTAATAAAGTCACTTTAAAAACATAAAGTACCTCACACTTCATTAAATGCCAATGACTAGGGGTCACCATTTAAAGTGTCCTTGTCCACCCCAAGACAAGTCTAGGTGGACAAACACTTCCTAGGTATTCAATAGGAAGTACAAGAATGCAACAAGGAGTTAGGTCTATTCCTCAAAGCAAGCTTAGAAAAGAAACAAGTCCAAGATGGAACCAAAGTCCCAGGTATGAAAGTGGATTTAATGGTTATTGTTATTTTTGTTCTAACTTTGGTCATAAGGCTATGAATTGTAGACTCTACGAAAGAAGAAGTGTTGGAATCCCCAATGACACATTTAGATGTTGGACATGTAATCAAGTTGGACATATTGCTGCTACTTGCCACACATTGAGATGTTACACATGCAGTGGATTTGGTCACAAAGCCCAAGAATGTGCAAGTCAAAGAAGTCAACCAAGGAGGAGTCCTTCATAAGTTCATACACATCAGCAAGAAGAACCAGTGAACCTTGGAATAAGACCAATGCAAGAAGATTTGAAGATCAAAAGACAAAGGCCTATAGTCAGGGACACTCTCAGGCATGGAGACATGAAGTTGATCAAAGAAGTGTGGAAGTTCCAACAGCTCAGTCAAGTGTTGGACATGCAGCCATGTTGACCACATTGCTGCATATTATCGTATGATCAGATGTTTTAGTTGCAGTGGCTTTGGGCACAAAGCTCAACACTGTTGGAGTACATGGAAACAACCCATGAGAAGTTTCTCATACAGCTCTTCAAGGAAAGCCAGTACAGATGAAGAAACGAATTAAAGGACAAATGCCAAGAAGCAAGTATGGATGAAGAAGACTTGACAGTTACAGATAGGACAGATTGGTTAGTGCAGAAAGGATGGTTGCCATATGGCAAGCCAAGCTTAAGGTCTCTCAAAGACCTTAGCACACCTTGAGTTCATGAGGCTGAAGGATGAACTCAAAGGAGAAAGGACGCCTACTCCAAGGATACAAACAGGTCCTAGGATCATGCATACTGACAGGGGGAGAAGTGATCAGTGATCAATGATTTCAGATGCAGATATGTGGACACCCTTTGCCATTGATTCCAAAGGGGGAGAGATGAAGACAAAAGGGGAGCATGCTCATGAGTCACATCATTGACTAAAAAACCACCACATATGAAAAAGCATCCAGACACCAAGTTTGGGACGATGCCATGGTGGAAGAATATCAATCCATCATGAAGAATGATGTGTGGGAGATTGTGCCTAGACCTGAGGAGAAGTCAGTTGTGACTTCCAGGTGATTATACAAAATCAAGAATGGAGCAGATGGGAGCATTGAAAAATACAAGGCTAGATTTGTTGCCAGAGGGTTTTCTCAGCAAAAAATGAACCAAAATTTTTACTAAAAAAATCGATTTGGCCAATCGGGTCAAGGAAATGGCTTGGAATTTTGGCAGTTGATGTGTCTCAACATACCGGACAGTCCTCCAGAAGTTTTCAGTCAGCAGATGTCCGGATTATTTTATCTTGGCTCAACCAGTGAGGAAATCCCCCCAAGTGGCGCCCCCTCAACTTGGTTATTGATGTATTTCATTTTTATATCATATGATTTTAAGTTGTAAACGGGCCTAGGGTGAATTAAGTCCCTAGTGACCCCCTCCTATGTATTATCATGTCACATCTTATGTTATAATGTGACTTTCACTTTAGAGAGGTGTCCTTGAGCAAAGTGTGCCCCCTCTTTTGACTTAGTCACTTGATTCATGTATTGATCTATGTATTGTTGATCTCCACCGTTGATGATGTTTTAATCTCAACCATCGCATGTAAAAGTGAGTTAGGGTTTACGTCTCTCTCAAACCATTTAAGAGAGGTGAACCCCCCATTGTAATTCATGAGCTCTCGCACCAGAACTTGAATAAAGAAGATTTGTCTGGGATTACTCTCTCTGTATCTTGTGAATGAGTTGATGATAAGATGATTGACATTGTTGCTCTTATGTACTGAGCTTGTTTTGGGAGATATCTTGCATTTTTTTCTTTACCCATTTCATCTGCAGGAAAGGAGGCACGCTAGGAGAGAGAGGGCACATCTGTGAGGCAACTCACCATTTGCCCGACTCTTAGGTGTTCAGTTCAGGGAGTATCTCTTTCTTATGAATTTTTACTTCTTGTCATTTCCGTATTCTGTAGATCCTGTTCATTTGTCTGATCTTCTGATTGTTCTCTAATTGGGCAGGTTGAAGAGGGCGCTTGGGTGATTGGTTGAAGCATAACAACATCAAGATTCTCTCCAAAAAAGTTCATTTGATCAAGAAAGCGACATTCTTCATATTTATATGATCGCCAGATCAAGACACCAAATGCCAAGACATGTCACAAGAATGAGTATAAAAGCAATAATAATCATAACACAAGATAATATCTGTCGAGTCATATAACCAATCTGAAACAACATCTGTCTAATGAGAAACTTCTGCTGCAACTCTGGGCAATACTGACTACTCTGTGAACGGCTAAATGGCTGCATCAGTCCTCAAACCTGAGTGTCCTGAGACTCAGTCATGGCATGGGAAAGTACTATAGTCCATCATCAAATAGTGATCCATCATAGATGCTCATCTCAGCATCTCATATGTGTTAAAAATTTACCTAGGAAGTGTTTGTCCACCCAGAGTTGCCTTGGGGTGGACAAGGACACTTAAATGTGACTCCTAGTCATTTTGTGCATTTAATGAAGCGAGATGCACTTTATATTTTTAAAGTGACTTTATTAAAAAGTTATGTGGGTATTTTCCTAAATTCGCATTTAAAAGTTAAGTGAGTAATTAAATAGAAAAAGGGGGTTGCTCATCTTTATTAAATGACATGAGTGCACTAAATGTCATCTAATTTTTATTTAATGGAGCATTTAATGTGAACCCCACATCTAATCTAATCTTGACCGTTAGATTGATAGGGGAAGTTACCATGAACAAAAAGGCCAAGGCAAGGCAAAAGAGATTCATTATTGTGTTCATCTTCAGGAGAGATTTTTGAAGAGAGAGAGAGAGAAAGAAGAAAAGTGAGGGTTTTGGAGAGAATTCAGAACCAAGAGAGAGAAGACATTCCCCAACACAGAAATCGAGGAGCAGATCAGAATTTATGAGGGCAGCATAGAAATCAAGAAGACTGCACAGAAATCGAGAAGAGGCACAAAAATCGAGAAAGGGCACAAATTTCTAGAATCCGTACAGCAATACAGTCTGGCACAAATTTCGAGGGCCGTCTAACATTTTTGTACAGCAGTACGACTGCTTTAAATACCTGCACGTTTTTCAAGGTACGACTGTAAGAATCTATACAGTACGGTTTTGGCACGTTTCCCAAGGTGAAAGTACATAATTAAATTTTTGTTTCGTACAGCAATCTGGTGGCATGGTTTTCAAGGCAAGGTACAGAATATTAATTGTTGTTTGTACAGCAATTATCCGACACGAATTTCGAGGTTGTTTTGGCACGCTTTCCAAGAAGGGAGTTTCAGCATTGGGTTCAAATTTTGAGACTGGAAATTGATAAGTACTGCTGATTTTTATTCTTGTAATTTTGCTGAAGAAAAATAAAATCTCACTCATAAAACAGGTTTTCCCTTAAGGGTTTTATCCTGGACCATTGATCAAAAATAAGTGTCTAAATGTCTGAAATTTTTTGAGTTTTGCATTTACAGTTTGAAAAGAATATTTCTGAATTTGTTTAAAGTTGAGAAAAAGTTTCACATGTGATTTAGTCTGGATAATTTGTGAAAAATTATGCATTGAAAGGGTTGGGCATCAAACAATGCAGAGAAGCCTAAAGGCCTGAAACCGGGTTGGGGAAACTTTCAAAAACTTTCAATATGTAAGGAAACTGGCTGAAAAGTGTACTGGAATCTAAAAAATAGAATATGGTAGCCCAGCTACTATATATGTGATAACATCTGGCTCCAGCTGGGACAAGTGCTCTAAGGGAGAGAGCGCTTGAGAACCTCTGAATCTCTGGTCTCGAACTGCTCTGCATTAATCTTCATCAGCAACTCATCATCCTTGCTTTCAGCTTTTTCTCTATTTTTGCACCTGTATCTACGCTCATAACCACTAGATTACCTCATGAAGCATGTATGGGAAAAATATAAAGAAATCTAATCTATATCAAAAACTATAAAATAGAAAGTAAATCTAATCTGTAACCATAACTTTTAGGAAAAGTTTGATTTTATTGTGCAGAAAAAATACAAACACCCAAGACTACGCTAAGAGCTTCAAGGAAAAGACAAAAAGGTGCAAGACTAAATGGCTAACAACTACTGCTCAAAAGAGGCTTATTCAATCCTACTTACCTAACTCTAACCAGTTTAGACAAGTGTTAAGTAAAATCATAAATCCAATGCAACCACTTGTTGAACGAATCTATTGAGCTTTCTTTACAGTTAATGATACAACAAGTCAAAGATGGCTTGTAAGTAATGTGAATGAAAATTGAAGCCATTATAACTTGTTGTCTGAAAATCAAAGAAAGATATGGATAAAAGAGAAATGAAATCATGCCAAGGCTGAAATTGACTTTCTAGAAACGCATCCATCAAGATACCGATAGGATCATAAAAAGTATGCAAGTTCGTTCTTGATGGAAGAACACAATATGACTCATGATTCAACCACTCCAAACAGTTCTTTGTTTTCTCCTCTACCTTACTAGGACATTCAATTCTATTCACTCCAGAAGAAGTGGAAGAATCAAATGGGGACAAGTTGTAGTGTAATGAAACTGTGAATGAAATCAAGCCCATTTGTTGCTTGAAAATGGAGAAAAGATGAAATTGATCTTTATACACCTTCTCCAACCACCCATAAGAAAGATTTATAAATTGAAAAATATTACTCATTACGGATGACCAAGAAGGGAAATGAAACGTACTTTCTCCAATTATGTGACCATGCTCAAACTCCTGACTGAAAATTTCAAAAATAGTTTGATTAGAACACACTCATACAAGAAGGCTCGGAAAGTTGGGACAGGAGGGTGAAAAAAATTAAAACTTGATTTGCATCACCTAAAGGTGCTAACACAAATCTTGTATGCGATATGGGACATTTTTTAAAGAAATTGGCAAGATCAACACTAACCTCCCAAGAACTAGACTCACTATGATTAATCTCCTCAACCAAATCACCTTAACCAAAAATATGATGGGAAATAGCAACAACATTATAAGAATCATTCCTTGGAGGCTCTTGATGACTATTTGGACATAGATTCCAGCTCGAAAGATGTGACAAAGAACGCTTTAGGTCAAGTTCACTCACTAGTATATCATCATCATCATGTTGTTCTTCCTTAGATTGTTCATTATATTCAGCTGAGGATAAATGATCATCATCATTCATTTGATAAGGAAAAATATCAATACGTTCATTTCTAACTTCCTTATCATCCTCACAAACTTGGTCTTCAACTATGATATGACCACGTGATTGCTCTTCAACGGAAATTTCAACCTTTTCTTCTTCTGCAGAGACATAATCAAAGTCTGAATCCAAATTCAAATAGCTTGAACACTGACTCAGATTATCATCCATTGGGCAATGACTATGGAGTTGCTCTTTTAAAGGTTCTATAATGGACTCACAAATGAAAGGCTCAACTGTAGATGTTTCTTGATGGTGACTGGTAGGTTCCCTTCCACGGATTAAATCCAAGACTTGTTCTGTGACTGCTTCAGGTAATAATAATAGAGTATCTTGTATGATTTGATTGATATCCCTCTTTGTTTCAGCATGAGGTTTTGAAACATTATTCTCAAAGTACTCTGTAACATTCTTATGGATTGCAGGCATGCTCATAATTTGGAGCATTTCAAAAAAGGAATGATCCAATTGAGAAAGCAAATTGTCGGTATATTGATTATCAACTGCACAATCATTGCAAGATTTACACTCTAAAGAATTATCAGTGTTCCTACCCCACTTATCTATTAATAGATCTGTGAACATGTCATACCCAGTGATGGATTCTGGTGCTAAATGATCAAACCATAGATGAACATCCCCTTGCAAGGATTCTCCTGAGGCTCGCATATAAACATCTTCATTGTCCGCACCTCTAATTTCCATGTAATTCCAGAGAGTATCCAAATGACTTTCAATAGATATATCCTTATTTCCATTAAATTGGGGCAGCCTCCTCGTGTAATCATTTGGCATAGGATGAGGTGCCCTCAGTATTTCAGAAAAGTCAAAAGGAGACTGTTTAGCCGTTTTCCTAGCAGCTTTGGTTATTTGAGTTGGGTACCTAATAGGATTATCAAGATCAGTCACTCTCAGGTCACTAGAGATGGTTAGGCATTCTTTATAGCGCGGGTAAGGAAATTGGAGGGTATCATAAGGATTGTGAAAATTATACTCATACCCATAATCATGGTCAAGATCATCCTCCTACCTAGAATCTGACCTCCATTTGTCCCTTTTGTTTATTTGCCTTCTAGCTTCATTTATATTTTCAGTTAATTCCTTCATGTGTCTTAATAATACATCTGAATTCATTATGATTTATGTGATGGGTTCACTTCTCAGTGGAGTCGCGTTGTGGAGTCGTTAGGGTTAGATTGATTAGTCCCCGCCATTGGATTGACTAGACTTACGTTAAGATTAGGATTAGCAAATGAGGGAGGAGGAATCAAATTAGTTGATGGGGATCCCAAGAAACGGTTTGGAGAATCGGTGTTAGCAATTTTCCAAAAGAAATTGATTGATTAAGCTTTGGGATCTCTCCTACGATAAGTAAATGGGATTCCTTCCAATTGATTTAGATTTGATTTACTTCTAAGCTTGTAGGGATGCTCATGGGATCGCTCCTCAGCGAAGTCACAGTTTGAATTTGCCAAGTAGACTTTAAACTCTTCTACCAAGATGTATGTCATTAAAATGCAGGGAGAGAGTGAGTGACAAATACATGGTTATGTTTAATTAAGGATTGAAATGATAACCATCTAGATTAATCCGGATGCGATAAGATATGAGTTATGCATGGATACTCGCAAACACCTAAGGTAAGCCTCTACTAAGGGGTGTTTGATGATGTAGATCTATGGATCCAAGGTAAATTAGACACACCCACATATGGGATCTTAGCATATGACACAATCCCCAAGGAGTGCGAATTGACCCAAGGAGACTAGTGCCTTTAGATGGAGGGGCAAGTGGAGTCCAAATTGTGCCAAATTGTAGATCAGGGCAGTTAAGGCAATTATCAAGGTGGGTTTTAAGTGGCATGCCCCCAAGTAGGCTAGATCTCCATAGATCTACGCTTGAAAATGCATCACCCAATGACCCAAGTGGGGCACAACCCTCAAAATGAGGGATGGGGCCCACAAGGCAAAAATCAAAGGAGTGAAGCACTAGGGGTAGGTTATCAAATGAGAGGAGTCCAAATCAAGAGGGATCTCACCTACCCAAGTGAGAGAACTAGCAAAACTCACCCAACCAAGGAGTGCGACCTCACCCAAGGAAGGCTAAGTGCCTTGGAAAATGTGTCAAATTAAGCCCAATTGCCACCAAACTGTAGATCTGAATTGTCGTGGATGCTACAGAGGTGGGTTCCTTTTATTATTTCCAAAGGCAAGCTAGATCCAAGTAGATCTAGAAAAAGGTGAAAATGAGGGTTTTAATCAATGAGGGTTTTGAGATCTAAGAGAATAGATGGATAGGATAGAAGAATTGCATACCTCATGGAACATACCTGGAAGATGAAAATAGAAGAGGCTTGTGACGAGGATATCTTCCCACGAAGATCAAATGCCAAACTTTGATGAGCCCTTCTTGCCAACATTTTTCCTCAAACCAAACTGATTTCCTATTCCTGTCAATCAAGGACACAAAGATCAATCAACCAATCAAGAATGGAAAGAGATGCATACAAAGAGATGAGAGACATGAATTGTTGGTATAAAAGACAAAACAACTCCCTGTCACCCAAAACATCCTCTTGAAGCTTGAAGGGTAGGCCTCCCCATCAATTCACACCCCTCCAAAACGTCTTCTTTGCCTGCAAAACAATGTTAGTTGAAGATAAAATCAAGATGGCCACCAATGTCTGTCAGTGCAGAGGAAGAAGCATTTACAATCACCACAAGCATTCCAATTCCAAGATCCAAGATGCCCAAGAAAGTATTTTTATTCCAATAGCCCATAGCCAAAAATCTCTAGATCTCTCCCCCCTTTACAATGAGAAGCTCTCTCCTTTAAATAGGAATGATAGATAACAAAATCCTAACCACCTTTCAAATGGATGGCTAAGATTAAAAGATCAAAATGTTCTAATCAACGATTGAGATGAGCTCAACATAAAGTACATGGATCAATACAATAATATAATATATCAATGGACTAAATCACCCTAAGAGAGGGGATCCCACTCAATAAAAATGAATAAAGCTCATGGTGGGTTCAGGGGGTATTAACTAACACCCCTAGTGTGTCCCCATGGCACAATAAAAATAAATATAATTTTTAAATGCAAAATAGTGCCTCTCTGAGGAAATCGTGAGCCTCCAAAAGCTCCAGAAAATAATAAAATATGTCGAAGAGATGGATGTGGGTCCATCCAAGTGCTGAAACTGCTGGAGAAGGAGTGGAAGACATCACCCTCATCATCAAAACTCATCCCATGCCATTTCCTTGCCTTGGTAGCCCAAATCAAATTCTTTAGTAGCCATTTTTATTATTTTTAATCGGCCTCAGGAACCGTGATATGGTCTAGACTGCCTCCTGGAGTGCCAACATTATCAAACTGAGCCCACCAAGCTCTCTGGGAGGGACGTAATATGGTAAGAACAAGTGGTTGGACCACCCCCTCCTCATATAGCACCCTAGGTGAACCAATCAAATCACCTCTCTGCTTTGACAGGCCACTCAGCATGGCAAACCTGCACCAGCATGGTACACTGAGACAAATCATCGCTGTAACTGCCTGTAACTAAAAATTAACTTTTCATTGGACTCAAGGAGCCCAAATCCATCTAAGGAACATACCCATACACCCTACAGATCTCTGCATGATCAGGTACAATACCCAATACACCTAGACAGATAGAATAATAATCTGTAACTCATCAAATAATCAATAATATAACCCAGGCTAACATCAATCTACTGCAAGTGTTTAGAGGTTAAGACATGCTCTACAAATCATTCAAATAACAATTATAACAAATAGCAATCATTTCACTGGTGATCTATCAACCAAATATAGAGTTTCTTTAATTAATTATAACTCAGACCAGACTTTCAAGACCATACTCACTTCATAGTTGTAATCAATTTGCTAGTGAAGGGTGAGGGCTAGAAATCAAATGCTTAGGATAAAGGGTGACTACCAACTTGACACTGTGACACTTTGGATATGGAAAGGGGATACTCACTCTAGCATATGCTGGACAAGCAACAACACAAGGGATGGCAATCTCTCACAAATGGATAAGTTACGTTCAGAGGTGCTTATTCACCTTGACAAATGCTCACAATCCAAATCAAATACAAGTGAGCCTAGCAATCTTTAGATATAACTTTCTAAGAGCCACTGCTGTTTGGGCCTTCGAATTTCCATAGCCTTGGTCCATGCATTTATTACACAGACTTTTATTATTGAGGCTTCATGCATTCATGTATATTTAAAAACACTACTTTTCATGAATGAGGTTTTTTATAAGATATTCATTTCATTTCTAAATACATTGTATTGATGGCAGCGCTATTTGTTTCAGGTTTAGCCAACACAACCTAGGCAACTCAGTGCCGAGACACAAATAAACAGGGAAGCTTGTCCAACAAAGGGACTCTAGTGGGGAAAGGTCCTCGACGCCACAAGTCAAGTAGTAGGTCGGGATATAAACATAACTGGAAGTTAACGGATGGGTGGAGATAGTGAACAATGAGACCAACGCTAGCAAGCCAAAGTATGGTGGGAATGATCACCTCTATTCTCCCTAAGGAGGTTAAAACCAATGATTATGGGTCAAGAACTCCTAGGTCTAAGTAGGCACATACATATACTATCAATAGAACCAAGTCCACATATTTATATGATCGCCAGATCAAGACACTGAATGCTAAGACATGTCATAAGAATGAGTATAAAAGCAATAATAATCATAACACAAGATAATGTCTACCGAGTCATATAGCCAATCTAAAACAACGTCTGTCTAATGAGAAACTTCTGTTGCAACTCTAGGCAATAGTGATTACTCTGTGAATGGCTAAATGGCTACATCAGTCCTCAAATCTGAGTGTCCTAAGACTCAGTCATGGCATGGGAAAGTATTATAGTCCATCATCAAATAGTGATCCATCACAGATGCTCATCTCAACATCTCATATGTAAGGGAACTGGTTGAAAAGTGTACTGGAATCTGAAAAATAGAATATGGTAGCCTAGCTACTATATATGTGATAACAAGCCAGTTGCCAAGAAACGAGCACTCATCCTTTGTATGATGTGAGCTCGTTTTCCCCAAAGGGAAACAGGGTGATCACTCCATCGCACCTATGGATGGTGGCAGACAATGGAGGTCATACCGAGTCATTATCTGAGGCCTGCAAGGCTATTCATGGCACCTACTCTTGGATGATGGCTAGTTAATAAAAGAATGTTTTGAAAGAGTTAATGGCCAAAGGATGAGCACTCATTCATTGTATAATGTACGGCTCATTTGCCCCTATAGGGCAACAGGGTGAGATTGACCTGTCAGGGTCATGTCTTTGTCATTTTCTGGAAGCCCAAAAGGTTTTCCAGTGCACCTACCTTTGGACGTTGACTAATGTCTTAATTTTAGGCAAATCAATTATTTCAAAAAGGCTGCTTGTCTAGAGTCTAGTGGAGCATACTCATTATTCCACCCATTTGTGAGACACTGCCATTCCCTATTGTTTACCTAGTCCAACTTATGTGCTGTGTGGATCCCTTTTTCATTCAGCCTAGATGCTTACAGTGTCGAGTGTCAAGTCATTCCCTTGGCCTTACCTTGTTTTATTCACCTTCACCCTTGACTAGCAAAATGCCAAATCGATAAATGAGTATACACTGGAGGTTCTTGTTTATAGCAGTTGATTACTTTGATATATATATATATATATATAGATATATATATATATATATTATGATTATAATCGCTAGTGGAACTTGTACTTGAAGTCTTACTATTAACATAGATAATTGAGCATACATATCCATCTTGTACTTTGCAAAATCAAAGTTTAGCATTTGGGTCGTCATTTGATCATTCTTGACCTAGTCAACCCAGTTGACCAAGTCAGCAACAGGGTCTGGGATGAGTTTTGGCTGATGATTTTGGATGATGATTATTTATGGTCTATCAGTGTCCATTAGAAATATTCATGATTCAGATGATGGTTTATTATGATGGCTTGTGTCATTTTCATCATTATCAGCATTTACAGGCTTTATTATTATTATTGTTTTGACATGGATAGGGCCTCCGACATACATTTTTTATGGACAACTAGTGTATGGGTACTCATTCCTAGTACATTTGGACATTTTGAGGCCATTGATGCACTCAGATTTCAAGTTCATGCACTTATAGATGAGGTATATATCATTTTATCAGTTTGCAGCAATTTGGCCTCAAAAAAATTAAAATAAAATGCTTTGAAGTTGATGGTTGGATCTTCTAAGGCGCTAGAGGGGCACATAGAATGTAGCCAGTCATTATTTCCATAATGCTATAGTGTCGGGTCCATTTTTCCAGTCAGCTGACGTCCAATTTTAGTCATTAATGAGATATGAGCAGTTTTATGTTCTCGAGGCAGTATTTTGATGAAGAAAATGGCTAATGAAGAAATTGATTTGGGTAATTGAGGCAAGGAAATGGCATGGAATTGGTCTGAGGCACAGTGTTGGGGTCATCCTTATCCTTCAGCATTAGTTTCATTCTTCATGCGGTCCACACGTCCTAGCATTCTCCACTTGGGGGCATTTTATTTTGAGGAGGAAGTCCTAGTGATTTTGATCACTTCAGGTTATGATTGATGATTATACCTTGTGATTGATGATTATACCGTGTGATTATACCTTTATGTGGTGCGCCCCTCCTTGGGCGTTTTAGTGGGTGCGCCCCCTTTATTAGTGAGTAGATCCATGTATTAGTTATCCAGATAATCTTAGCCGTTGATTAGAGTGATTATATCTTTCGATCTTGGCCCTTGATCTTTTTGGATCTAGGTTTTCTGCATTGGACAGATATATATATATATATTGAGATGCTCTCTCATTGTAAAAGGGACTTTTTCCTATCAAGCTCTGGAAATAATATAACTTTTTTGCAAAATCTCTTGGAAGCTTTGTCGAATGTCTTGTATGGAGATTGGAAAGTCTTTATCTTTCTAGCATTCTTACGAATCTATGCTTTGCTAACACTTTTGCAGGTGGTCGTACTATTGATGAAGATGGTGATTTGATGGGGGCGCTATTGTGACTGAGCTCCATACTTCTTCCACAAATCATCTTAGGTTCAGGGAGTATCTGTATTGTATCTTGTGACCACCTTGATGCTCATTGTTTCTTTCTTCATCGATTTTCTCTCTCTTTTTGCAAATCAAGTTTCACTTAGGTAGATCTCTTTTGCAAGAGGAGGGCGCACTTGATCTCTTGGAAGGAAAATCGAATCCACTTAGCATTGCATGGAAAACGCTCGTAATTGATTAAAAAAGAAAGATCATCACCATGCAAGGTTAGTAGCAAGTATTCCCAAGTATGTTTGCATCTATTTTATTTTTCTAGGACTTAATGCAATTGTCACCATAAAACCCTCTTCTTTCAAACCCTAGCTTTGTCAATCTGATAGACAAGGTACTTATTTGATGACGGCCATCAAAACCCACTTAGGAACAATTATTTAAACCCTAGATCTAAAGTTTCGCTTAAATATGACTCCATTTACCCTTGGATCTAGCACTAGTCTCCTCTAGGTGGGGCGCCCTCTTTAGGTTGTTGGTCAACTTTTCAAATCTATTAGTTGGGTATGCTTGAACCTGCCTTAATTCAACAAATCTACTCTTCAAGCATCTAGATCTACTCATTTGTTGTCCAGATCTATTGTTTTGGGTCCACTTCATCCATAATTGCATAAACCTTAGGTGGATCCAATTAGGTTTTTTCTCATTTAGAGTAGATCTATCTAGATCTACGTTATTAAACTCCTTGCGGTATCTTTCATTATAAGTTGGGTGATTTTCCTTATCATTAAGCCTCCCCAGCTTTGCGCTAACCTTTCCTACCACATCCATCTTCCTAGATCTAGATCTACTTACTCATTGTTCACCTTACACGGTTTTGCCATTTTAACCAAGGGCTTGCATTTTATTTGACATATAGATATAGCATTTCATACTGATGTTTGTAATGATTGAAGTGACAGCTTGCTTTGAGGACTACAGGAAGACTATCCAGTGACACAGGTCACACATCCATTCCACGAGGCATCATTTTAGCAAAAGGGAAGGAACTAGGCCACACACTCCAGAGCTGAGACACAAAACAACATGGGGTTTATCCATCAAAGAGGTCGAAGTGGGGAGTGGTCTTCATTCTCACCAGTCAGGGTCAAAGTTAAGGGTCAATACAAAAAATGGAAGAAACACATGGGTGGAGGAAAGCGAAAGGTAGTGTTAGCATAGCATAGGAAGGATAAGTTTGCATAAGGTAGGAACTATTAGTGAGCATATATAAGGGCCTTCCATAAAAGATCATATGTCTACTCGTGACACAAGCAACTCAACACAAAATAATACCACTGCTGGCTAACCATGTCAAGTTACAGCTATTAAAATAATCAATGGAGACAATGATACATCTAGATGCAACCTGTATACTTGCTCAACCATATACCTATCTCTGGAACCATGGGCAAAGGAAACTCTGCTTCCTGCTCTACTACTCCACAAAATGAACCATGACTAAACCAAAATCATCTCAATGGGGTCATGCTGGATCAGTGCTGACAAGGGGATACTAGATCAATGCTCTGCATATCTCTAGATAGCACTAAAAAATAGATCCCATATGATCATCCTGTACATAGGAACATCCACCATCATGTAAAAGGACTGGCTCACGTCTCAAATAATATGATCTACATCCTAGTAGCTCCAGCTACAATATGTGTGATAACACTACCATAGTACATCAATGCTTAATCATTCAACCATCAACCATCTAGCTGCTAACAATTACAAAGTTACAAATACAAGCCATCTAACAATTACAAACATACAAATTTTAAAACCATATAATAAGTAGACCATTAACTTATGGAATGAAATAGATTATCCACCAACTGTCAACATGAGCAAATAGTTATGTTGTTGCTTCCAAGCTCCCACAAATCTCCTCCAAGCTCAAGCCTCAAGCACACAAGCTCTCCACTCAAAGCTCAAGCACACAAAAATGAATAGAATGAGAGAAATAGTGAGGGAGAGGAGTTTTATTTCTCCCTCACCTTCTCTAAACCCTAAGGGGCCCACCCAACACCAAGTTAGATAAACAAAAAGCAAAAAAAAGAATGGTCATTTCTACAGGAGTGTTTGGGCATCCACAAGAGTGTGCGGGGGAGCATGGTTGGAGCATGCCTATAACACGCCTAGAGCGTCATCCCACCTCCTCAAGAGCGTCTTTCGGAGCATCGAGCTCCCAAAGTGGCAAGAAGCATGCCATCAACCCCTGGAGAACACTCCCAAATTTTGGGAGCATGCTCTAGGGGGCGATCCAGCATGCTCCAGTCCAGAGTACAGTTTGGGAGTGAGAGCAAGCCCTCCTAGGGCGCTCCCGGTAACCCTATACGTAACTTGAGGTAATACTATACATGCCAATATGTACCCATCAAAAACACACAATCTCCAAATGCAACCTAAGGGTTATGAAGGGTTCTGATGTACCTAAATTCAGTTAAGACTATACATGATTTTAATGGAATGCTTTGGCATGTTTCTAAATATACCTGCTTTGCAAAACATCGAAAGTAAAACATTTCCACTTACCCTTTTAACGATACAAATTATCGTCAAAACAATTGATAGAAAAGGAAGTAATTCACCAAGTTTAAAAATTCCATAAGAAAAATATGTTTCCTGCTTGTAATTTTGTTCTAGAAGATTTCAGATTGACAATCTAACTAGCCATCAAAAACAACAGCAAAAGAGGTTGTGATATAGTCAACCCAATATATATTGCCAATCATAAAATATATTATATTGAAAGAGAGCAACAAAAAAATACCTACTGGGCAGCAACAAACAAATCTACATTATGTAAAAATCTCAATGACATTATTTTAGGAGCCACTGCAATGCTTGGCCTTAAACTACAATACTAGAAGTTCAAAGTTGCCTAGAAGAGGACCTCGGTATGTATGTCAAGAACAAGGTAGTATGTTGTGCCATTGTCCAACCTTCACAACATACTAAAGATAATTGAATTAAAAAAGGATATTTTGAATAATAGTCAAATTTAAGAAATAATACTTACTCCAGGGAGAATATCCTGTGCAACTCTCTGCAACAATGATTCCATATCTTGCACCTAAAAGAATTCCGAAGGAATGAGCTTGCAACTAATTTCAGAAAACCCTACAAGTAAACCTTCTTTCAAGTTGATCCAAGCATACTTCGCATCCCTGAAAGTGAATATTTTTCTACAAGCCATTTCAACCACATACCTCATTTCGAGGAATTTTCCTTTTGATATCATCAAAAAACTCCAATCCAATTCTTTGCGCTGGTGTTAGTGAATCATCCTTCTTTAGGTCTTCCAGGGTTCGATGTCCCTTTTCATACAACTTTAGAGCAGTAGCAGGACCTATACCCCAAACTTCACCAAAAAGGCTGATGGTGCGTATCTGACAAATTAATTGTATTTAAATAAATATATCACTTAACATTCTGTAAAACTGGAAAATTGGGTAAAACAAAATGCAAAGCATCTTGATCTGAGCAAAAATTACTGGGTCAAAAACATGAATATAAAAACTCATTCATTACTGCATTACATAACACACTCCTATGATATTCCCAAGAATATAATCCCCTGCAAGTAGATTTTTAATAACCAATTGTCCAGTTGTTAGATTCTTTGTTTTCTTGGATTAGCCTTGCTGACTTCAAGCTTTGCAATGCCCAGCATTTATCTGTGCTCAACAATGTATTTAAACTGAAAAATTACAATGTTTGCCTAGGATTCTTTCATAGTGTTCTCTTTCCATTCCTTTCAACTTCTGGAGTGCTTTCCCAAATGGTAGGAAACATTTCGCTTTTCCTATCTCAAATGACTATTATTTCAACTTAGAAAATGCAAATAAAGAATAGATAATATTATTATAACTATGTTCACTAATATAATGATATATTGCTTGCTCTCCTTCTCTTTATTTGACTGTGTGTGCATGCACCATTTCTTCCTCACAAAACATGGTGAAAACAGAAAATGTTTCTGCCGGTACTATTATCATAGTCCATTAAACTCTTTTAGTTTTTAGATATCACAACAGATTAGCAATTCCAATATGAGGGGTTACCAATCTACTGGACATTACCTTTATATTACATTAGCCCTATAACAAAACCCCCAGGCACCATAAAAAAAAAAGACAAGAAGCTATATAATAACCTTAATCTTGGTGACAATTCAGGCCATTTTGAAGCACAACCCAAATTTTGCAGTTTCAGGGCAAAAACCAAAAATCACAAAGTTTGAGCCTTTCCCACAGGTTTTGGGGCCCACAACTCTCTGAACTGTTAGAATATAATGAGTAATGTTAAATTTATGTATTAAAGTATAGGTCTATAGTAAAAGTAAAAATGTAACTTGGACATAAGTCATGTAAAAATACAATTACACAGTTTAAGATATTTAGACACACTCCTATACCTTTAGGCAGTGAAGTCTGTTATGTTTGAATGGTGTATTCATCACCTCCTCTGTAACGAATCGTATTGCCTATCATACACCATTCTCTGTCATTGTTATTATTGTTTCACCATGGTATCAGACCATTTCTAACACCTTGGAGCCTATGAAGACAGAGACCAAAGAAAGGAGACCATCCCTGCTGGAGAACACAAAGGGAAAAAGTGTTGTTGGTTGGCAGAGAAGAGAGGCACCAGGACTGCTAGCCATATTCAACAAAACATATAAGAATATTTTATATTTCTAATATTTGCTAAGATCTGGAATTTTAGGAAATTGAAAGATAAAAAGGAGAAAAAGGTAAAAATTCAGAAGATGGAAGGTTTTGATTATAGTTAAACAGGCATTGGAATTTGGTCTGGAGGAAAATTGAATCCAGGAGATAACCCTTGGTTGAGCCATCATTTGCATTGCATCTTGAAGAAAGTCAGCCCATAGAGAACCGGACTATGAATTTTCCAAACCCTAGGTGGCTACTGTCCTTATGTTCTCAACTAAACAAAACTGTTATTTAATTGTAGAAATTAAATTCTTCCCGTAGTAGTAATCACCCATATAGCTGGACAATAAAAAACAGAAGCAAAAACACAATACACAGGTAATTTACTCATTCAAACAGTTTTTCATTAACAATTCAAAGTTTACGAGGAAACCTCCACAACTGTCAAACTAACAGCTGTATAGTGCAACCAAAACGAGACAGATATGCACACTTACTGAGAACAATCTACCTACCAAAACCAAGAACACTGTCCACTGGTTGCTGCCTGTTGGACGGCCTGTCAGTGCGACTATATAGACCTGTCTGTACGGATCCATAAGACTACCGATTTGTCTTGTATGTACCTGCATGCTTCTCTGTGCCTAATTGCTAACTCTAGCTCCTCTCCGACACTGTAACTCTACTCCGTAGATTAATAAAATAACCTCTGGACAAAACATGTCTTTGAGTGAAATGAATAGAGAGCATTTAATTTATAGACAACATTTAATTTATTGGTATTGTGTTTTTTTTATTTTTAATTTTATTTTTTTTCAGTAAAAAAATCAAACCTCAAAAAAAAATTGCCTTCAGGTTTTCCTTTAGATTCGCCTTCAGGTTCAGGTTCGGGTTCGGCTTTAGGTTCGACATTAGGTTCTTCTTCAAGTTCGGGTTCGGCTTTAGGTTCGACAATAGGTTCGGCGAATCTAAACGAATTTCGATTTTTTTTTAGGTTTTCCAAACCTCGAACCTCAAGAATTAGGTTCGGCAAACCCTGTGACTTAGGTCTTAACCCTCTCCCTTCACTTGCCTTTATACTTGAGTTGAAACCCTAATCTACCAAAACTCTAATTTCACAATGCAATGTATGGTTGAGATTAGTAGATGTATGGTTGAGAATAGTCTAAATCACTAATGTATAAAATAACACTTTACTAGACGCAACAACTAGATATGACTTTCACTTTATTAGCCACAAGGGGTAGCTCAGTTGGTTGGTACTTCCGAGTCCAAGACCAAAGTAGTCAAGGTCGAAGGTTCAATTCTCTGGGTCCCTCAGAATTAGGGTCCTGAACCTGGAACCGACAAGGTGATGCCCCTTCTGGCGAGCCCCCTAAGAATTATTACCGTGGATGTAGCAAGCCCTCTAACTTCCGAGGTTGTGAACCACATTAAAAAATAAATAAAAAATAAAAATAAAACTTTCACTTTATTACTAGAGTGAATTACAATAGATTTAATTCGAACTATTTTCGGCATGTTTGACACTAAACCTAAGTGAAAGTTCATGTCCGAGCTACAATCTTCAACACTCATTCTTAGCAAGGAAGGGATTTTGCACCAATCCAAGTTTGTCTCTGAAAGTTTGAAACTTCCCTTTTGCTATGGGCTTGGTCAAAATATTAGCAACCTATTAATCTGTGGGTACATACTGAAACTTAAAAGCTCCCTTCTAAATCATGTCTTCAATGAAGTGACATATAATCTCAAACCTATTAATCTGTGGGTACATACCTAAGAAACCGGATTCGTCCTGGAGGCCCCTCGTGTCCCGTGGGAATCGTGGACACGATTCGATCTGAATTCGTGTCCGATTTGACTTTTAGGCGAATCCGAAAACAGGACACGAAAAAATATCGAATCGGACACGAAATCGCAGTGTGTCCCGAAAACAGGACACGTAAACGGCAGAAAAAGACAGTCGGGTTTGTTTTAAAACAATTGTTTGCCTTTCTTTTTGTCATTTGCAAGGAAGCAATTGGTTGAGAGTGAGTTTTATGTGCAGGTGAAGGATTTTTGAAGGCTATCCATTGTTTCCAAGCAATTCCAAGTGTATTCCGATGGATTTGTGGAGAGGATTGCAAGCTCAACCATCACACAAGAAAATGAATGTCTCAATCAGCTAGGGCAGGAGGTAGGGGGCAAAGGAAAGGGAGAAATGCACCATCTAGGGCCTCCCCTCCTATTCCACCAAGCACAACCGATTCTCCTCCTCTGTCAAGTGCTCCATTGGCTGCTAGTGGAGCTCATGCTCCATTTAACCCTGTTTTAGCAAGACAACAAGCCCAAGAAAAAAAATACCCTTTGTGGAAGTATGTGACAAGGAAAGATGGGCCCGGGGAAAAGCTTGGTGGGGGAGCCAATGTGTCTTGGAGATGTAATTTTTGCAACCATGAGTTCATGAGCACATATTTCCGGGTTAAGGGCCATTTGTTGGCCCTTCCTTCTTATGGGATTTCTTCATGCAAAGCGGTGAGTGTTAACCAAAGGAGGGATATAGAAAGAGAGGATCATGTTGGCTTAGGGAAGGTGGCAGCAGCAAGTAAAAAAAAAGAGGATGATCCTCTTCCATTTTTGAGGAAGTCCTCTAGCACCAAGACTCCATTTCCACCTAACATTCATGGGCGTGGGGATACTTATCAAACAAGAAAGAGGCAATCTACAGGTGGTCCAATGGATAGGATTTTCCAACAAGAGGCACGAGAAGAGGTAGACCTTACCATTACATTTTTCTTCTACCTCAACTTCATCTCATTCAATGTTGCACGGTCACCATTGTATTTTGTGACGGTTCGAACTATCTTGGAACGAGCTCCAAGTGGTTATGTGCCTCCTGGTTCAGAGAAGCTTAGAACCACATTATTGGTTAAAGCAAAGAAGGAGGTAGATAAAATCCTTGAGCCAATTAGAACAACATGGCCTTCATGCGGTGTGAGTATTGTTTCTGATGGATGGACAGATCCCGCACGCCATCAACTCATCAATTTCATGGTATCTTCCCAAAATGGACCGTTGTTCTTGAAAGCGGTGGATGTTCTTGGGAAATACAAGGATGCACAATTTATGGGTGATTTATTCATCAAAACCATTGAAGAAGTAGGTGTTGATTCGTGTGTACAAATCATCACGGACAATGCACCTATTTGCAAGCCTACTGGCATGATTGTGGAAGCTAAATATCCACAGGTATGTTCATTTTGGACACCTTTCATTTCTAATTTGCTCATTGTTTGAATTTGGTCATTGCAATGTTAGTGTTGTAGAGTCATTGATACATGCTTTTATTGCTCTTACAGGTTTTTTGGACACCTTGCATTGTCCATTCCTTGAATTTAGCACTGAAAGCCATTGCTTCGGATGTGACGTGGTTTGGCAACCTTATTGAGGATGCACGCCATATCCGTAACTTTGTACAAAACCACACAAATGCCCTCACCATCTAAAAACAGTACACAGCTTTCATTGCTGAAGATTGCAGATACTCGGTTTGCTTCCTCATTCATCATGCTGAAGAGGTTGAGGGAGGTCAAAACCGCTATTGGGTCCATGGTGATTTCAGAGTTTTGGGCTTTTTGGAGAAAGACGGATCAAGCTGCTTCACAAAAGGTGAAGGACAGGGTGTTAGATGATGGTTGGTGGGACACAGTAGATCTTAGCATTAAGATCATGGAGCCAATCATTTCTTTGTTGCGGTTTGCAGACTCGGACCAGCCCATCCTAGCAGAGGTTTATGAGGGGTGGGATTCCATGATTGAGTCCATGAGGTCCATTGTCATGGACAATGAGTGTCTCGAGTATGGGACATCGGCAGAGAATTTATGGACCATTATTCGGGATATTCTTATCTCCAGGTGGGATAAGAATTGCACACCTTTGCATTGCTTGGCCCACTCCTTGAACCCCAAGTTCTACACTCATGAGTGGCTCATTGGTGGATCGGGGGCCTCACACAGAGTCCCTCCTCACATGGATGCAGAGATTGCACATGGGAGGAAGATAGCACTTAGATGGCTATTTCAGGATAGCGACATGCTTGAGGAGGCAAAGGAAGGCTTTGTAGATTTTTCCACTGGCACTGGGAGATTTGGAGGCTATGATGTGCTTAGAGATAGGGAGGGTAAGAAACCCTATGCTTGGTGGGAAACTCATGGGGCAACATCCCCTATTCTACAGAAGTTAGCCTTGAGGATCATATCTCAAGTTACATCATCCTCTTGTTGTGAGAGGAATTGGAGCACATATGGGAACTTGTACAGTGTGAAGAAGAGCAGGCTTGAGCAGTCCAGGGCAGAGTCAATGGTGTATGTGCACTCCAACCTTCGTCTTATTTACAGGAAGAGGGAGGAGTGGGTGAAGGGAAAGACAAAGATGTGGGATGTCTTTCTTGATGATATGGGTTTGGACAGCAGTATTGAGTTGGCATTAGCCAACATGGATCTTAATGATCCAGTGCTAGAGCCGGTCACTTTTGATGACAGTGAACGTATAGAGGGGTCATTCTCCACAGCAGCAGATGCAGATCATCAGATGGGCAGAGAGGAGGAGGGGGAGGAGGATGAGGATCAGGGCAAGGGCAGTGATAAGTATGTTGAGGTTGATTCAGGAATGGAGGAGGACTACTGACATATGGGATTCTCCCATCTTGATCCACCCCTTTTTGTATTTACTATTAGACTTTAGTCTATTTGGCATTTGCCAGTGCCCAGTGGCATTCCGACATATATGTACATTGTATACATTTTGATTTTGATTACTTAATGAGAAATATGGTTCCGACATGCATCTATGTGTCTCATTGTGATTTGTGAATGACAAATGTGTTGTGAATCGTGACTTGTGAATGACAAATGTGTAATCATTAATGTGTTTTTATTCTAATTTCTATTGAATATTTGTAAATGTTCTAGTTTCTAAATAGTTTTGGATCTATATGTCTATATTTTTAAATTTTAATATATATTTTTAAAAATATTTATATATGTATATAAAACGTATCCTATGTGTCCTGATTCCGGGAGTCACCGTGTCCGTGTCGGACTCTCGTATTTTCATGTCCTATGTCCCCGTGTCAGGTGACTTAGGTACATACTGAAACTTAAAAGCTCCCTTCTAAATCATGTCTTCAATGAAGTGATATATAATCTCAATGTCCTTGGACTTGTCATGAAACATTGGATTCCCAAAGAGTTTGATGCAACTCTGATTATCATAGTAACTCACCAAGGGATCCAACTCCTAATTGTAGAAATATTGACAAAAATTTCATATTTTTGTCAAACACTTAGTTTGCCCAGATTTCAAACTTAGACATGTCATTAATAAAAAAACACTTCTCATGCATTTAAATCAACAACCCAACAAGCTGAAACACTTAAACTAAGTCTGTAGCAGCAAAAATACACATAAAAACAGCAGACTGATAAACCCATAAAACAACAGAAATTTGGTCAATGTGACCCTGGAAAAACCCCACCTCGGGAAAAACCAATCCAAGAGAAATTTTATTGCAGCATTTATCAGGCAGAAAATTAATTTACAACAACATTTATTTCAACATTAATGACTACCAGATTTCTCGATTTCCATGCCCACCTCGATTTCCGTGCTTAGGAGACTGTATGGATTGTACGGAATGTACGGATTTTTGTGCCCAGAAAGAAAGAAAAAAATTATCTTCTCGAAAATCGTGCCCCAAAACATTTTCTCAAAATTTGTGCCACTGCTGTACTGTACGAACTGTATGAAACAGTACAACTCAGCAAAAACTAAATGCCTTGGGAAACATTCCCAGCTCCTTGGGATTCATGCCCTCTTGAGGAAAAAAAATTCTCCTTGGAATTCATGCCCACTTGAGAAAAATTGCAGCTCCCTCTCTCTCTGCAAATAACTCAGCCAAATGCTCTCTCTTGGAAATGTTTTCCTTCAACTTGTCTTTCACACTACCCTAGGCTCTCTCTTATAACTTGAGAGTGACTTTTCACTGTCCCCATTCCCTAAATCCAAAGCCCAAGATTAAATCTTGTATTTTCAAGATCAAGGGTTGAGATACTTCCCCCCTAAAAGCGATTACATTTAATTTTAATAAAGTCACATTTACTTTATGAAACAAGTGCACTTTATCTCATAAAGTCACTTTATAAAATTAAAACAAGGGAATACTTTATAAAAAGTCCCATTTACATAAGAGTCACTTTAAACTTTATAAAACAACGTTACAAAGTAAATTAGCCTAGCTAGTGCATGGTCACTTCCAAATAAAAGACAAAAACATGCAGAGTGCCTCGAGAGCTAAATCTCTAACACTAATCAAATAATATTGCAAGCAACTTCCAAAGTCAGATGGCTTCACAACTAGTAATACTGACTACCACATACTCTACCTCCGATAAGTTGAGTGTTAAACTAGTAGCAACAAGGAAGGTCTTCATGCATGCATGTGTTCTTGCATGCAGAAGACTTAAAATAGGAAACAGTTGTATTTAATTTACTTTTCCTAAGTTTACTTTGGAAAATAAATTAAAGTGATCTAAATTAACTTTAGTGAACCACTAGTTAAAGTGAAAGTGAAATTAGGGTTTTTGCTTTACCACTAGTTAAAGTGAAAGTGAAATTAGGGTTTTTGCTTTACCTAAAGTTGTAAAAGAGAGATCAATTGGTGAAGAGAACACACTTGTATTCCTACAGAGATAGGATACAGACAAGGAGAGAAAGTCAGACAGAGGATTTAGCTGAGAAGACGGAGGAGCGAGCAACAGGATCATCGAGCTTCGTACAGCTGGGCTGTACCCTCACACAGGAGGGTGTTGAGGTTTAGTTGGGATTTGCCCAGTGATTCTGCCGAGTACTGCATTTGCCAAGTTTGGATGAATTTGCTTTGATTGTAAAAGTTCCATATAAAATCTATATCTGACTGTTGCACTGATTTTCCCATCTTAGGTTTTTCCGGGTGTTTCCATACCCAAAATAATAGTGTCAATATCGTTATGTGATGTTGTGATTTATTTCTCAGTTTTATATTCCGCTGCATACTGTAAAAGATATTCATGTGTGGTTATCAGTTGATATTTTGCATGCACTATTTAGCCCTAGTTGAATATTAAAGGAAAATTTACATGGTATCAGAGCTCTGGTGAGCTAAAGCTGAGAGATTTGCAGCAGCAGTAATAGATCAAGGGCATATCTATAGGAAGACACAAACCTACACTTCCAGATCTAGGGTTTGACAGGTACATTTCATTATGGCCGTGCAGTTGAGAGTTGAGGATAGACTACAGGGTGCTTCGAACTTTCCTACATGGAAAGAAAGGATCACAAGGATCCTGGACGTCGGTGATGTAGAGGAGCACATTGACTCCACGAAGGTTGCACCCACAGATCCGGCAGATTTAGCAGCTTGGAAGAAGATTGATTCCAAAGCCATGCTGATTATCATGGATGGAGTGAAGGACCATATAGTCCCTCACCTTTCTAGTAAGAAGACCGCAACAGAGATGTGGACGGCTTTGGAGAGTCTGTACCAAAGCAAGAACGAGAACCAGAAGATGGTGTTGCAAGAGAGGATGCGCAGCACCAAGATGGCCAAGGGAGAAGGAGTGGTGCCTTATCTCACGAGGCTCACACAGATTAGGGACGATCTTGGAGCTGTTGGCTCTAAGACAGTGGATGAGGAGCTAGTTCGGATAGCCCTCAATGGCTTCTCTAAGCCATGGGACACCTTTGTCAAAGGTGTTGTGGCTAGGGAAAAGCTCCCTGATTGGCAGAGACTATGGGATGACTTTGTGCAAGAGAAGACTTGCATGGGTCAAGGATTAGGCTCATCCAGCAGTGCCCCACAGATTGTGGATGAGGAGGCTCTATCCCTTATAGGGAAGAGCAAGGGGAAGGCAAAGAGGAAGAAGGATGGTAAGAAGAACCTTGATGTGTCAAAAGTAAAGTGTTTTATCTGCCACAAGCAGGGACACTTTGCCTCCCAGTGCCTAGACAGGAAGAAGAAGAGTAACACTCAGATGGTTGGATCTACAGAGGTGGATGAGTTCAGCAGGAACTTCTATGAGGAGTTCTGTTAGATAGCTTGCATTGCAAGCACCACAGGGAGCAGCATATGGTACATTGACAGTGGAGCATCTAGTCACATGACTGAACAGAAGAGATTCTTCAAATACTTGCAGGCATCTTGCAGGAGGGTGGAACAGGGATCCACGTTGAGCTGAGTGATGATGCACAGTATCAAGCACAGGGAGTTGGCACTGTTTCATTTGAGAGGGAGTCTGGCAAACCCATCAGTTTTGTTGATGTGGTATATGTTTCAGGACGGACCAAGAACCTTATATCAGTCTCCACTCTGGAGGACAAGGGATATCAGGTGAAGTTCCGTGACCATAGAGTGTATATCAGGCCCAAGGGGTCAGATAGGAGCTTAGATCGGGTGATTGGCAAAAGGAGTGGGAAAGTGTACAGATTACACTTTGAGCCTGCAAAGGCTCTAGTCAGCAGCAACAACAGCAGTCAGGGTGAGGTGTGGCATAGGAGGATGGCACACTTACACCATGGAGCACTGAAGCATTTGAGGCAGGGAGTCATTGGAGTTCCCCAGGTACAGGAGGAAAAACATAACCACTGCAAGGGTTGTGCTTTTGGGAAGAACATCAGGAAGCCTTTCCCACAGAGTGAGCACAAGTTTAAGGAGCCATTGGACTTGGTGCATTCGGATGTATGCGGACCTATGAGTGTCCATTCGTTCAATGGTTACAGTTACTGCGTAACCTTCATTGATGACTATTCCAAGAAAACCTGGATCTATTTCCTGAAGGCCAAGTCAGAGGTCTTTGAGAGGTTCCGAGAGTTCAAGACTCTTGTGGAGAACCAAACAGGAAAGAAGATTCGAGTGTTGAGGACAGACAACGGGGGTGAGTACACTTCCAATGAGTTGATGGAGTATTGTTCGGCTGATGGGATCAAGAAGGAGCACACTGTGCCCCATACCCCACAGCAGAATAGAGTTGCAGAGCGGAAGAACAGGACTATGGTTGGAGCAACCAAGGCCATGCTATTTGATCAAGGATTACCACTATTCCTCTGGGCTGAGGCATACAGGACTACAATATACATTCCAAACAGGTTGTTATCACATATATAGTAGTCGGGCTACCATATTCTATTTTTCAGATACAGTACATTTTTCTGCCAGATCTCTTTCAGATGAGATGCTGAGATGAGCAGTTTTGTCGGATCATTACTTTATTTGTGGACTATCGTACTCTCCCATGTCAGGACTGAGTCTCAGGACACTCAGATTTGAGGACTGATGTAATCATTTAGTCATTTACAAAACAGTTATTGATGCCCAGATTTATATCAGTACTTTCCCATTGGATAGATGATGGTTCAGATGGATTATATGCACGATTATGGCTCATCTTTCATTATATTGTGTTATGGTTATCATTGCTCTTATACTCATCTTTGTGACATGTATTAACATGTACTGTCTTGATCTGGCAGTCATAATTATATGGACTTGGATTGTATTTGTATTATATATTGATGTCCCTACTTAGACTTGGAAGTCCTTGATCTATACTCATTGGTTTTACCCTCCTTACAGAAAATAAAGGTAGTCATTCCCACCATTGTTTTGGCTTGCTAGTGTTGGCTTCATCATTCACTATCTCCACCCATCCATTACCTTCCAGTTTAGTTTTCAACTCGACTGACTTCTTGACTTATGGCATGGAGGACCTTTTCCCCCGCTAGAACCTTTATTGGATAAGCCTCCCTGTTTATATTGTGTCTTGGCTCTGAGTTGGTGACAGAACTTGCCTTCGGTGAGTTGGATTGTATGCCTAAATCATTCTAGTCGATTGTCCCAATGTTTGGCACTGTGCGAAACTCCCCCTGGTCACTTAAGATGTTGTTGGCTAAAATTGAAAGCTCATGCACTACCTGTATTAGAAATGTTATATATGCGCCCATGGAAAATGAAAATGCTAAACTGAGTTTCTTAACATATGTAAAGAGGGCAAGAGCAATGAAATGCTAAAATACCCCTTGCAGGGTATAAGAAAAGGTCCAAAAAAGCAAGGGTTAAATATATGCTGACCTTATAAATTTGAATATGTCCCAGATGAAAGCTGCAATTAGCTGTGCTTTTAAGCACTGGTGAAGTCCCAAAAGGGTCATATAGGCCAAAAAGGCTATGGAAATTGATGATCCTAATGAAACTGGATCAAGCTTGATGTAGTCATGATGCCTAAGTTGAATAAGCACTCTCTAAACAACTCAACCATTTGTGAGGCACTGCCATTCCTTGTGTTGTTGTTTGTCCGGCATTGGTTTTAGTGAGTTTTTCCTTTCCATATCCAAAGTGTCATGATGTTAAGTAGGAAGTCATCATTTTCCCTAGCCTTGTAAATTTCATCCTTCACCCGTCACTAGCAAATTGACTACAACTATGAAATGAATATAGCCCTGAAAGTCTAATCTGAGTAATAATAAATAAACCCGAGTAATAATAAATAAACCCTATATATGTATTTGGTTGATACACCACGAGTGAAATGAATGCTACTTCTTGTGATTGTTGCTTAAATGAGTTGTAGAGCATGTCTTAGCCTTATAACACTTGCAGCAGATGGATGATAGTCTGAGTTATATTATTGGTATCTAATCATTTACAGATGGTTATATTGTTTATTGGATATGGTTGATGATCAAGTAGAGACATGAGAGGGGTATGAGTATACACCCTAGATGGATTTGAACTCTCTTAGTCTAATGAGACAGTTTATTTTCAGTTCCGGGCACTTGCAGAAATGATCAGGCTCATTTTACTTTTCTGATGCAGTTTTGCCTCACAGGATGATGTGTCTGAGTAGGGAGATGTTTTATTTGGATCTCCTAGGGTGTTGTATGGACATAGGGGGGTGCAGCCACTTGTTTGTACCATAGTACCCCCATCCCAGAGAGCCTGATGGGCTCAGTTTGACAACGTAGGCACCCTAGGAGGTTGTTTGACAGGTTCACGTTTCCCGAGGCAGATTAAAAAATGATTAAATGGCTATTGAAGAAATCGATTTGGGATACTAAGGCAAGGAAATGACATGGGATGAGTCATGATGATGAGAGTGATGTCCTCCGCACCTTCTCCAGCAGTTGCAGCACCTGATTGGGCCCACACCTATTTTTTGGGCATTTTATATTATTTTCTGGAACTTTTGGGAGGCTCACAATTTCCTCAAGGAAGCACAAAGTCAAAGAATTAAAATGTTATATTATTTTATTGTGCCATGGGGCACCCATAGGAAGTTAGTTAACACTCCATGGACCCACCATGTGCTTCTTTTATTTCTTGTTGAGTGGGGTACCCTCTTTGTGGGTGATTTAGTCCACTTTGGTACTTTATGGTTATATTGATCCATGTATTGTATCTTGAGCTCATCTCAACCATTGATTAGAATATTTTATCTTTTGATCTTAGCCACTCGTTTTAAAAGTTTATTGTATGTTGAGTTCAGAAATTTTCTTGTAGTTGCCTCGATTTTTGTGTGGTTGTACGAACTGTATGGCATTCGTACTCTTTACAGACCTCGAAATCCGTGCCTGCAAACTGTCTCGGGATTCATGCCCAAAAAATCTTTCCTCAAAAACCGTGTTGTACTTTTTGCCTCAGGATCCATGCTGATGTACGAAATCTGTACTGTATGGACTATACGGACCAGCAATAAACATTGGTGTACCTTGCCCCAATTTTTGTGCCTTGTTGCTGTACTTTCTCTCCTCGATTTGTGTGCCAAGAAAAAATTGCTTCTGCTACTATTTTCTCCTCATTCTCAAAAATGGCTCTCCTCTCAAAATGCAAAAGTGCCTCTTCACTTGGAAACTTTCATTTTTGGTGAAAAAATTAAAGTGAATGAAAAGCCATCTAATCCTAAGGCTCAGATTAGTCTAGATGAGTGGTTGTAATTAAAATCACTTTTCTCCACAAAATAATTAAATTCACTCACTTTTTAAATGTTTCACTTAAAGTGCAATTTATTCTCTAAAGTGCAAGCAATGCTCATCTCAAGTCATTAATATAAAGTCCAAGTGACTCAAACCCCTTTTTCCTAGAGACTTAGGCAAAAGTCACTTAGGGGAACAATTCCTAGGTAAAAAATTAACACTCCCTCTTACCGAGGAAGTTGTTCTTCACCACACCCAACTTGTCTCTGAAGTGAATAAACTTGCCTCTTCCAAGAGACATCGTTAAGATATCTCCAACCAGCTCATCAGTGGAAATATACTGCAATGTCACTGCTCCTCTCTGAACATAATCACGAATGAAATGATACCTGATCTCAATATGCTTTGACCAGCCATGAAATAATGGATTCTCATAGAGCTGAATGCAACTATGATTGTCACAGTAAATCAACGTAGGCCTCATCTCCTGATCAAATAAATCCACCAGCAACTTGCGAAGCCACAGCGCCTCGCAACTGGCCTAACCAGTTGCCATATACTCGGCCTCTGTAGAACTCAAAGCAACAGACTTTTGCTTCCGACTGAACCACTACACTATTGCGGAGCCCAAACTGAAACAATATCCGGAAGTGCTCTTTCGGTCTACCACACTGCCTGCCCAATCTGAATCTATGAAGCCAATCAATCTGATCCCATCCGATCTCTTGTAGTCCAGACCATACTCCACTGTCCCTGCAAGGTATCTAACCACATGTTTTGCGGCTACCCAATACACCCTCCTAGGATCTACCATGAACAGACTAAGAGTGTTCACTGCAAAACACAAATCTGGCCTGGAGTTAACCAGATACATCAAAGAACCAATGAGATGACAATGTAGTGTAGGATCTACCAACTCTCCCTCAGAAGCATGAAGCTTCTTCCAGTTGGTGATCATCGATGTAGACATCGGCCTGCAATCCTCTATTTGAAATCTCCTCAGAATATCAACTGCATACTTTCTCTGTCCCACAAAAATACAACCAAGTTCCTACCAAACCTCCAATCCCAAAAAATAGTGCATCAACCCAATGTTTGTCATCTCATACTCTGAAGCAAGATCTTTCTTGCAAGCTGCAATAGGTCTCTCTCTTCCTGTGATAAATAAGTCATCCACATACAACAGAAGAATGAGCAGATCATCTCCAAACATGATGAAATAGAGATTCGGATCTACCTCACTCTTTTGAAAACCCATTCGCTGCAAGTGTCAATCCCAGAGTACCAAGCTCTAGGAACTTGCTTCAACCCCATATAAGACTTTCTTTAGCCTGCACACATGAGACTCTCTCCCATGAATTTCAAAGCCCTGAGGCTGCTCAACATAAACCTCCTCCTATATGATTCCATTGAGAAATGCAATCTTCACATCCATCCGATGGATCTTCCAACCCATTTCCGTAGCAATGGAAATCAAAGCCATGGTAGAAGTATAACGAGCAACCAGTGCAAAGGTCTCATCATATTCAATTCCCTCAACTTGTGAGAACCCTCGCGCCACAAACCGAGCCTTGTACTTCTCCACACTACCATCTGCAGCATGTTTTAGCTTGTAAAGCCAATGAGAAGTCACCACGGACTTCCCCTCAGGTCTCGAAACAACTCCCAAATGTCATTCTTCATAATGGAATGGTACTCTTCCATCATGGCATCTCTCCAAACATGATGCTGAGAGGCCTCCTCAAACGTAGATGGCTCTGAATCACGAAGACTAGCCACTAATGCCATGCCCAATCTGTTTGGCATCTGAATAGCCCTCACTGGCTCCTTAGGTGTTCCAAACTCCTTTGCTTCCTTCAAGGTGTCCTGAAGCCACTTAGGCTTTTTCTTCCCTGAAGACTGCTCCCACACTGGTTTGTCCTGATCTGATGAACTCCCAGAGGTAGAAACCTTAGTAACCTGTGAACCAGAAGCTGGTGTACCAACAACTGGTGAACCCTGTGATTCTGAAGCTCTGTACGGTGATCCTCTAACCTGAGACCCAAAACCTGTCCCTGAGGATCTTGTTGGCTAAACCACTGAAACTGGAGAACCTGTGCCTATACTGTGTGGTCCAGTAACTACGGAAACCTGTCAACTGCACTGAAGGTACCTGTGAAACTACTTGAGATGTGGGAACCTGCTGCTCTCCCTGCTCTAACTCTCGAGACTTCCTGAAGGCCCGCTCCTCCTCAAATCTCACTTCCCTTCTCACAACAACCTTCCTCTGAGAAGGAAGATAAATGTGGAAGGCCTTCGAAGTCTCATCATATCCCAGAAAGATGCCTCTCTCTGTTGTGGGCTCAAACTTTGTCCTCTTCTCAGAAGGGACATGTGAGTAAGTAAAGCAACCAAAATATCCTAAAATGACTCGCCTCAGGTTTATTGACTGTGAAACTCTCCTCAGGTGTCTTGTTCCCCAAGGCGCGATGGGGACTCATGTTCTGAAGGTATAAAACTATACTACATGCCTTCGCCCAAATGAAGAAAGGAAGTGACTGATCATGCAACATGGCTCTCGCGGCTCCAACTATAGATCTCTTCTTCCTTTCTACCACTCCATTCTGCTAAGGAGTGTATGGTACCGTCAACTGTCTCTGAATGCTCTCTTGTCTGCAATACCCATCGAACTCCTTGGAGGTATACTCACCCCCGTTATTTGATCCGAGTGCTCGTATCTTCCTCCCTGTCTCGTTCTCCACAAGAGCTTTGAACTCTTGGAACCTCTGCAAGACCTCCTCATATTTCTTGCTCTTCAAGAAGTAGATCGAGGTCTTCCTGGAATGGTCATCAATGAATGTCACATAATTCTCGAACCCTCTCAAAGAAACAACTGACATAGGACCACACAAGTCGGAGTGTAACAAATCAATAACTCCTGCTGACCTGCTATCACTGCTCATGAAAGCAATTTTGTTGTACTTACCTAAAGCACACCCCCTGCATACCTCACTGTGCTCCGTGCTGAACTCTAGCATGAAAGTTTTTCTCAGTTTCAGCCATCGGTTTAAATGTCAAAAATATTCACTGTTTAATGCCCAACCCATAAATAAATAAGGCTTGAAATTGCACAAAATTTCAGACTGATAAAAACACTGTTGTAACTTAAATTTAATGACAGAAAATAAAATATTAAATGCACTCCATGAAATTTCGGACTCAAAATTTTTTGGCAAACTGGCCCAGGAAAAACCCACAAGGGGAAAACCTGTTAGGAGAGAGATTTTTATTTCTTCAGTAAAATGGAACAGCAAGTACAACCAGAAAGTACAACTTATCTCTACTGCATTAAATGCATCCAGAAAGTCCTCGATTTTCATGCCAAATTCCACCTCTATTTCTATGCCAAAACTAAGCCTCGATTTCTGTGCAAAACAAACCCTCGATTTAAACGCCCACAGCCTTGAAATCTGTGCAAAAAGTACAATCTGTACAGACTGTATGGACCTCGAAAAACGTGTAGGGTACGGCCTCAAAATTTGTGCAAGGTACGACCTCATTTTATGTCCCAACCTTCTTGGGATTCGAGCCCAGAAACTCCTCGAAATTCATGCGGCAAATATCTCAGTTGTACGGTCACCTTGGGATGTGTGTTGTACCAAAATTCTTCACCTCGAAAATTGTGTTGTCTCGAAATTCGTGTTGCCGAAAAACTGAGATGCCTCAAAATTCGTTCCTCTTCTCTCTCTCTTCTCTCCTTCACTTCAATCTGCAAAAGTGAGCGAAAATGCCTTTCCTTTCCTTTTTGGAGAGAACCCTAGAACCCTAGGGTTCATCTAATCCAACGGTGGAGATTAGATGCGATGAATGGATGAGATTAAATGCTCATTAAATCTCATGTTAAACAAAATTCACTCACCTCACTTAAATTTTCCAAAAAGTGACTTTATTCTCTAAAGTCAAATTAAATGCTCATCTCAAGTCATTTAATGCAAGGGTCACTTTATTACCCCCTTTTAAGTGACTAAGGCTAAAGTCACCTAGGGGAACACTTTCCTAAGTACAAAAATCAACACTCCCTCTTACCGAGGAAGGTGTTCTGCACCACTCCCAACTTGTCTCTGTAGAAAACAAACTTGCCCCTCCCCAAAGATTTCATCAAAATATCTACAACCTACTCATCAATGGAAATGCACAACAATGTCACTGCTCCTCTCTTAACATAATCTCGGATGAAATGCTACCTGATCTCAATATGCTTTGACCGGTCATGAAATACTGGATTCTCAGAGAGCTGGATGCAACTCTGATTGTCACAGTAGATCACCGTAGGCCTCAGCTCCCGATCAAATAAATTCACCAACAACTTGTGAAGCCACGACGCCTCACAACTGGCCTGATTGGCTGCCATATACTTGACCTCTGTAGAACTCAAAGCAATAGACTTTTCCTTCCGACTGAACCACAACACTGCTGCCGATCCCAAACTGAAACAACATCCGGAAGTGCTCTTCTGGTCTACCACACTGCCTGCTCAATCTGAATCTGTGAAGCTAATCAACCTGATCCCATCCAACCTCCTCTGTAGTCCAGACCATACTCCATTGTCCCTACAAGGTAACGCAACGCATGTTTTGCGGCTACCCAGTGCACTCTCCTAGGCTTAACCATGAACTGAATGAGAGTGTTCACCGCAAAACACACATCTGGCCAAGAGGTTACCAAATACATCAAAGAACCAATGAGCTGACGGTATAGTGTAGGAACCACCAACACTCCCTCAGAAGCATGAAGCTTCTTCCAATTGGTAACCATCGATGTAGACATCGACCTACTATCCTCCATCTGAAATCTCCTCAAAATATCAACTGCATACTTTCCTTGTCCCAGGAAAATATGTCCAGGCTCTTGCCAAACCTCCAATCCCAGAAAATAGTGCATCAACCCAATGTCGATCATCTCGTACTCTGAAGCAAGATCAATCTTGCAAGTTGCAATGGGCCTCTCTCCTCCTGTGATAAATAAGTCATCCACATACAACAGAAGAATGAGTGGATCATCTCCAACCATGATGAAATAGAGATTCGGATCTGCCTCACTCTTCTGAAACCCCATCCGCTGCAAGTAAGGATCAATCCTAGAGTACCAAGCTCTAGGAGATTGCTTCAGCCCATACAAGGCTTTCTTCAGCCGGCAAACATGAGACTCTCTCTCATGAATCTCAAAGCCCTGAGGCTGCTCAACATACACCTCCTCCTGTATGATTCCATTGAGAAATGTGGTCTTCACATCCATCTAATGGATCTTCCAACCCATTTCCGCAGCAATGGAAATCAAAGCCCTGATCAAAGTATAACGAGCAACCGCCGCAAAGGTCTCATCATAATCTACTCCCTCAACCTGTGAAAACCCCCGCACCACAAACCGAGCCTTGTACTTCTCCACACTGCCATCAGCAGCATGCTTTAGCTTGTAAAGCCACCGAGAAGTCACCACTGACTTTCCCTCAGGTCTCGGAAGTATCTCCCAAACATCATTCTTCATGATGGAATGGTACTCATCCATCATGGCATCTCGCCAAACATGATGATGGGAGGCCTCCTCAAAAGTAGAAGGCTCTGAATCACGAAGACTAGCCACTAATGCCATGCCCAATCTATTTGGCATCTGAATAGCCCTCACTAGCTCACTGGGTGTCCCAAACTCCTGTGCTTCCTTCAAGGTGTCTCGAAGCCACTTAGGCTTCTTCTTCCCTGAAGGTTGCTCCCACACTGGTATGTCCTCATCTGATGAACTACCAGAGGTAGAAACCCCAGTAACCTGTGAACCAAAAGTTGGTGTACCAACAACTGGTGAACTCTGTGATCCTGATGCTCCATACGGTGAACCTATAATTTGAGACCCAAAACTTGTCCCCAAAGATCCTGTTGGCTGAACCACAGAAATTGGTGAACCTATGCCCATACTGTGTGGTCCAGTAACTCCAGAAACCTATGAACCTGTCTGCTACACTGACGGTACCTGTGAACTACCTGAGGTGCAAGAACCTGCTGCTCTCCCTGCTCCAACTCTCTAGAATTCCTAAAGGCCCGCTCCTCCTCAAACTTCACTTCCCTCCTCACAACAACTTTCCTCTGAGAAGAAAGATAAATACAGAAGGCCTTTGAAGTCTCATCATAGCCCACAGATTAGGTGGTTAGAGAAGTAGTTACAATTTTTAAAGTATAAAACTAGGGTAAAGGAAAAATTAAAGACACCATCAATGAGGAGAGAGAGAGGAGATTAAGACTAAAAAAGAGAAATAACCTAGAAGACTGGCACATTTCCCAAGACAGTAGCAACACAAATATTGAGGCAAAGTACGGCAACATTTAATGCGGTCTGTTAATTCTGTACAACACATGTGAGGCACAAAAATCGAGGCAACAAATCCATATAGCAGTTGACAGGGCCGTACAGCATTTATTGTTGTTGTGGCACGATTCACGAGGCAGAAAAAAGTGCAGATCCATACAGCATGTGTAGATCCGTACGGTTATGTACCGCACATGTGAAGGTACAACAGCAGATTGGCACGAAAATCGAGGTATTTGCAGTTGTTTTGGGTAATTGAATTTGTCAGTAAGGGTTGGAAGAAAAATATTTTCTGTGTTTAAAAGAAAATTTCTGAAATTCTCCTTTTAATGATAATTTTCTCATTCTAGGGTTTTCCCTAGGAGTTGGGGTTTTTGCCCGGTTTTTTACCAAAATTTTTGTGTATTCATCTGTGAATGGTTTGCTTCAGTCTTGGAAAGTTGTTGAGTTGGTGGTTTATATTTTAAATTTAAGAAGTAAATTTTTAATTATAAACCCTAGTTTCTCAAGTGTTTGACATAATGTGTAAATGAAAAGTGCCATATTAAGTCATTGAATTTCTTCAGGCCCAATCATTTAGAGCACTAACCAAGGAGGATCGACCGTACCCTTGGCCACGCCACATGAAAATTAAAATACATGAAAATTAATCTTCTCGAATGTTGTGTTCAATGAACTACAATAACAGGAAGACCAATAGGATGGTTTCAAGATGCTTGGAGGGGTCCTCAATATACTCAAGGTACGTAGGATCTATTAGCACAATTTTCACCCCTCTAATCAGAATTGATATTATTAAAAATTGAGTGATGAAAAGCGGCTAATTTAAGAAGAGAGTGCCCCAAGTTGTTGTTGTCACATATATAGTAGTTGGGCTACTGTTATTCCTGACCAGTACTGAGTAGCTCTTTGAGCCAATCCTTTACTTTGAGATCAGCAGATGATTACCCACCAGTTGATGATCTCCCACTTTCAGCAAATCCTAAGCATCCAGATTGACTAGTTCTATGCCATGACTAAGCCTCATGACCCCAGACTCGATGACTGAGTTAGCCAATTTTCATGACCTAGAGCAAACATTATTATACTGCCAATGATATGTAGCAACAGCAGTGGTTTCACTGATCCTCAAATTCGTTTCAGATCCAGTGCAGGTATATGACCCAGGTGATACTATAGATTTGTGCATATGGATTTTGATGTTACTCTATTGTCAATTTTAGCCATAAGACTTAGTTGATAGTGGTTGTATGTTGGCGATGCTTTATTTTGGTTTTACTTGGAATCTAAAGTATAAATGATCTACTTGTTATTTCCAAGAGATTCCTTTGAATACTCATTGGCCTTGCCCTACTTGTAGTGTGGATTTAGTCATTTCCCCTAGGGACACAACTTGGTAGTCTTGGCACCATCTTCACTATCTCCATTCATCAATTGCCTGCCCTTGTTTTTTATTAACCTTGACTTGTAACTTGACTAGTGACATCTAGGATTTCCCCCACCTTCACCTCTATGTTGGAATAGGTCTCCATGTCTAAATTGTGTCTCAGTGTCAGTTTATGTGATGCTTATCACAGGGATGGTCTACCTCTAGGTCTTGAACACAAGTAATCTTACCAAAGAGTGTTTTTAGACACTAAGGCATCAGAGCTTAAAGTTATTCTAAATGGATGCCCTGCCAACAAAACAAAAATGTATTTAGACTCTGCTGCAAATAAAGTATAAATGTTATAAAATAATCAGTGGCCAAAGGATGAACACTCATCCATTGTATGATGTAAGGCTCATTTGCCCCCCACAAGGACAATAGGGTGACGCAAACCCGTCAGGGCCATGGATGCTCGCTAGCAGCGAGGCTAGGCCTTAGTCATTTTCTGGAGCCCAGAAGGCTTTCGAGGGCACCTGCTTTTATAGGTTGGCTATTACCTTGTGTGAAAGTGAAATAAATGTTCTAAAAGTTTATGGCTAGAGGATGAGCACTCATTTACCCCACAGGGCAACAGGGTGGGACGGGTCCCCAAAGGTCATGTCTTTGTCATAGTGGAAAAAATCGACATCGACAAAAAATACGCGAGGGTCCAGAAACATCTTCTCGGCAACATCGATGAAAAATTCGACAAAAATCAACAGACTGTAGCAAGCATTAAAAAATGCAAATTTTGTACTATAATAGGGTCAAATTTTGCTTACCGGTTTTTTCTCCTATTTGCCAATTTTTCACGATTTTCCCTATTTTTCTTGATCTTTCCCGATTTTTTCCAGATTTTTGCCGATGTCCGATTTTTTGAAAAATCAACAGCCAGAAAAAATCGCGACTCTTCAAGATATCGTTGAAATTCCAATTTTTTGTCATTTTCTGGAAGCCCAGAAGGCTTACCAAGCCACCTGCCTCTAGAGGTTAACTAGTGTATATTCAAATATTGTTGTGCAAATAAATTATTAAAAAGGTTGTTTGTCTAGAGTCTAGTGGAGCCTTATCATCATTCCACCCATTTGTGAGACACTACCATTCCCTATTGTTCACCTAGTCCAACTTATGTGTTGTGTGGATTCCCTTGTCCGTTAGCCTATATGCTTACAATGTCAAGTGTCAAGTCACCCCCTTGGCCTTACCTAGTTTCATTCACCTTCACCCTTGACTAGCAAAATGGCTAAATGTATGAATGAGTATACACTGGAGGTTCTTGTTTAAAGCATCTGATCATTGTGATTTAGATTATATATATATATATATATTGTGCTTATAATTGCCAACAGAAGCTACTTGTACTTGAGTCTCACTGTTAGCATAGATAATTGAGCATGCATGTCCATTTGTACTTTGCAGTATCAGAGTTTAGCACTTGGGTCATCATTTGATCATTCTTGAGCTGGTCAACCCAGTGTGACCAACCAAAAGAAGGGTCTAGGATGAGTTTCGGACCGATGGTTGTGCATGATGATTATTTATGGTCTATCAGTGTCCATTAGACATATTCATGTTTTGGATGGTAGTTTACTATGATGGCTTGTATTATTTTTATGACATTAGACATAGCCATGCTTCAGATGGTGGTTTACTATGATGGCTTGTATTATTTTTATGATTATCAGCTTTTATAGGCTTTACTGTTATTATGGTTCTAACATGGATGGGGCCTTTGACGTACCTTTATGATGGACATATTGTGTATGAGTACTCATTCCTAATTGATTTGGACATTCCGAGTCTATTGGTACAGTAGGTTTTCAGTTTCGAGCAGTTACAGGAGAGATATGGGTCGTTTAGGCATTTTGCAGCATATTTTCCTTGGGAAATTAAAAATAAAACACAGTGCAAATAATGGTGAGTTCTACTAGCGCACCATAGGGAATCTGGGGTGCAACCAGTCGATTGTACCATACTACTATGGTGTCAGACCCATCTGTGCAATCATTTGGCTTCGGTTTTTGGTCACTGGTGAGATATTGGCATGTCTTTGTTCCCGAGGAAGCATTTTGATGATAAAAATGACTAATGACGAAACTGATTTGGGAAAATGAGGCAAGGAAATGGCATGGAATTGGTCTGAGGCACAGTGTTTGGGTCACCTTCATCATTCGGCATCAGCTTCACTCTACATGGGGTCCACACGTCCTTGATTTCTTCATTTTGAGGGCGTTTTGATGTATGTTTTAGGGAGACGTCCTAGTGATTTTGATCACTTCGTGATATTATTGACCATCACACATTGTTATTGTGCCATGGGGCCATGCTAGTGAAGGATATTATAACCTCCTAGCCCCACCATGTGATATCTTGTGATTATTTTATATTTTTATGTGGCGCGACCCCTCATTGGGCAATTTTAGTGATGTGCCCCCCTATTGTTGAGTTGATCCATGTATGATGTATTCGGCTAATCTTAGTCGTAGATTAGGATGATATTATCTTATGATCTTGACCCTTGATCTTTTTGGATCTAGGTTTTATGTACTTGAGAGATCTATATATTGAGATGCTCTCTCATTGTAAGGGCGACTTTTGGCTTTGAGAATATTGAATACAAGAAAACTTTTACAGAAACTCTTGGAAGCTTTGTGAATGTACTTGGATGTGATTGTTATGCCTCTTGCTTAGACACTTCAGTGGATCTTGCATGCAAACATTATTTTTCTGTGGAGGACGTATTGATCTTTTGCAGGGTAGCGATTGGTTGGAGGAGATTGCTAAGGCGCCTTGCATCATCTTCTTGGCTAATTATTTCATCTTCAAAGAGTTTTTCAATTGTTGCTTTGTGCATTGGGTTTTTCTCTGTAGATGACGTACATAGCTCATCTTTTTCATCCGTGAACAAATCTCTTCGGTACTTTGATTTTGCTGGTGGAGAAGAGGGGCGCACTACCTTCACTAGGCGTTTTTCTCTTGTTTCTTGTCGGATCTCACTCGAAATCATAACTAAGTGGAAGGATCATCGATATACAGGAGGTCGCAAGTATTTTCAGGTACGATCTGCATGGCTAGTATTTTTTTTCATTATTTTCATCCAATCGTCAAGCAAAACCCTTTCAAACCCTAGTTTTGTAGATTTGATAGATCTGGTGTTTTTTTTATGACAGCTGTCAAAAACCTCTTGGAGATTGTTGAATAAACCCTAGATATTGAATTTCATTAAATTTTGGCTGCATTTGCCCCAGGATCTAGCACTAGTCTCTCTAGGTGGGGGCACCCTCCTTGAGTGGGTGGCCAAATCTTCAGATCTATCATCTGGGTATGCTTGAACCATAGTTGATTAAATAGGCAAAAAATCGTCGATGTCCCGAAATTTCACGACTTTTTCGGCCGAAAAAATCGCGAGTTTTACCAAAAATCGCACCACGCGAGATTTACAAAAAATCGTCAATTTTTTGTAAAAAATCTCGAAGTGATAGAAAAAATCGTTGGATTTCAGGGTAAGTTTGAAAATTTCTAGGTATTTTTCATAGATTTAAAAGCACAGAGATTTCTAAAAAAATTGACTAGTTTTATACAAGTGATGTTGATGTCAGTAATATTAAATGTGTAATGTTCTGTTATTGATAAATAGGGAATTAACTGAGGAAGTTTAATATCGGTAACGTATTAGAACAATTATTCAGTATTATTAAGTCATTAGTATAGCAAAGAGGGCCATCAAAGTTATTATCATAAAGCATGCAGAGCATGCAAGCTTTATTTCTTCAGTCTTAAGTCTACGAGCAATTAGAATTGCATGCATGCAAAATGTAAAGTTGTTGGCGAAACCCACCAACAAAGCTTCGTCGACAGGGGTTCCCACTCTATCGACGCCCTACAGCATGTTGCCAACTTGTTGCCGCCTAATTCACACTTTAAGACGCAGGAAAGTCACAACCTGCTATGTGTGTCCTTGGGGGCAAGCGAGAGCTGGGGACCACTATCACCACAGTCCACAACTCCTCCGTTTAGGCAAGATCCCAACAGAGCCAAGGGGGGTAGTCCCTACAGGAAAGCTAAGTTCCAAATTTATTAATTAATTATAAATTAATTAAAGGGATCTTTTATTAAGATTTGTGAAGCTAAGCCTTTATACTATCTAAGGAATGACAAGCAGCATGCAAATGCAAAGACTTCCTTTTAATGACAAGCAGACCTTGAAATAAATAAAGACCAGTACCTATTACAAATGGAGTCTAAAACTATAACTTTACAGATTTACAACTGAAATTGAAAAGTAAGTTAATTAACCACAGTTTAGGTGTTATCCCAATTAAACAAGGTTACAATATGGCAAATGAATACTTATGAACAATATAAACAATAATAAATGAGCAGTTAACCAATATTATCAGTATCCACAGTTGTAACAGATTGAATAATGGAACAATTGTCAAGCTATTACCCCCAAAAAAAATGTGTTACACAAGATCTCAGATTACTAAACCATGAATTAAGGATGCCACCACAAGAATTTGCGAAGCTGAAATGAAATGTTTGTAACTGAAAAGTGAAGAGCTTGCAAAAATAAAAGTACTTGCAGTGAAAACCTTGAACAGCAAGGTGATAGCAATGACCTGTGTTTGTAGGACGTTTTGCAGTGTCTCTTGGTTTATTTTAATAAATTTTATTAAAGTTTTTCTTCTTGAAGTTTAGTTTTAGAACCGGTGGTATGTCTACCCCGATCTAGTACTTCTCCAGTCAAAGAGGGAATGCTATTGCGCTCAACAAAGTGGGCGCAAAGCCCACCCGTAGCTCACAGGTCAAACCCCAATGGCCTGGTGCTCAACAAGGAGGACGTCAAAGCGCCTAGAGACCCCCCACAGTCTACTACCCCAAGTCGCCTCCGAGGTCACTGTTTTTAGTTGACAGGAAAAATGGCTAGATGGATGCCTATTAAACTAGGACTTCTCTATCCCCTGTCGTATCTCGTGAGTACCCCGAAGGGCGATAACCGAGTAGAGGAGCAGGAACTAGAGAAGCTTTTGTTGGTAAATTTTAGGGGTTAATTTTAAGTCTTGGTGGTTAATATGCAATGTTTATTTTAAAACGATCAACAAGATCAACCAAGCGGTATCCCTTATGGGAGATGCTGGTACTTGATCTTGGACTGAAAATGAAATGTGTTGAAAGATTGTAGCAAAAAGGAAAGTGTTGTTCTAATTACCTAAGCCCCCACTTCTCCTGCTTTTCATATCCAACTTGAAGTCCCTAAAGGGAGATGACAAGTGGATAGAGGATACACAGGATGGATGGGTTGTATGATTACCCTTTAACAGAAATTAAAGATTACTGAACTTGAAAGAAAACTGTAACTACAATGCCTAACCGCACAGCAATCTTTGTGACAGAGATGGTGGTCTGTCACAAAGATAGGTGGGTAAACAGGAAAAATAAAACAGATTATACTAACCTCACAACAATCTCTGTTACAGAGATGGTGGTCTGTAACAGAGATAGGTGGGTGAACAGAAAGTAAAACTAGAAAGGAAATACAACTAAATAAAATAGTAAACTAACCTCACAACAATCTCTGTGACAGAGATGGTAGTCTGTCACAAAGATGGGTGGGTAAATGGAAATAAAACTAGTGATCTACTTTACTTCCTAATCTATTTACATATATGTTAAAGTGCTTATAAATTTTGCAGAATACCCCAAGAGAACTTCTCAGTGGGGTTTACAAATATTAGAAAAAAGAAGAAGGAGAGTTGAGGGTTTGAACCCCTTTTGGAACCGGTTGAAGGTTGAGGTATTTCTGGGCCTATTTGGGCAGCACCTCCCCTTCACCTGTGTAAAACCTGTCACAAACCAGCAAGCTTTACTTGCTGGAAATTACAGAAAACTCAAAGAATTTGTTAGAAAAAGTTAGTCCCAAAAAATCACTAAATTTACAGTAAAAAATCTGAGCGAAATATGACAGAAATATGAAGTTTAGAGGGCTGAAAACTGAGTTTCCAGCCACCTAAATGATGATAAAACAGTAGATTTAAAGCATTTAATTAATATACTAAGGGTTGGGGCCTTAAAACCAAGGTTTTAATCGCCATACAATGATAAAAACTGAGTTTTAAAACCCTCTTAAGCAAAAGTGCGAAAATGAAAAAACAGAAATTAACCAATGGAAAAGGCTCCTTTGTTCTAGTTCCCTGCAAACAAACTTATGAGATCTGCAAAATGTAAGCCAAGAGGTGAGCATATAAATAAATCCTACAAAATACTTTGTAGGATCTTACTAATCTACTCACAAATGCAAATAGAAATACTTCCACCTACAAGTCTCTCCACAAAATACTTTGTGGAGAGCTATCTAAGCTAATACAAATGCAAAATCAAATAAAAATGAAGCAAGTTACCTTACACAAGAAGCATGAAATGTAGACACCAAGACTTCCTCCAAAGATTACTTGATTAAATGGCCCAACTAGGGCAAGAAGATTACAATAGCAAAAGAGCTTGAAAGAAGAGTGGAGAAATATTCCGGCAGCATAACAATAGCATGAGAGATCATGTCAAATGAGGGAGTGAGACCCTCATTATATAGTTGAGGAAGACCCCAACCCCTTGAAGATCAATGGCCGAGATTAGATCTGGATCTAGGTTAAATCTCCACCACTAGATCTAGGTGTTTTGACTTTACATTCTTCTCAATCAATCTCCACCCTTAGATTATTTTCAATCAATGGCTTAGAAGCTTGATCCATGTCTCAGCAATATTCACCCTTAAATCTAGGGTTTTGACTAACTGTTTACCCTTAGATCACTTTGAGTAAAAACGTGGGCCCAAGAGCTAGTGCCCTCCTCTAGATTTGGTTAGACGTCCTCCAAAGGTGGCGCTTTCTCCAAAAATAGCGCCCTTCTATTCATTAGCTAGCGCCCTTCTATTCATGTGGCGCCCCTCTAACATGGGTAGCGCCCTCTAAATGTGGCTAGCGCCTCCCTTTGCATTGACGCCCTCACTATATTGTAGCGCCCCTCTTAGATGGTGACGCCTCCAAGTTTAGAGTGGTCCCTTTGTATGCATGCGCCCCATTTAATAAGGGTTTAGACCCACGTTTTGGCTCTTCAAGGATGGACGCCTCCCCTTAGATGGTGGTTTGGCCACCTCTTATTCACTTGGAGCACCTCTAAATTTAGCTTTGACCTTAACCACTTGCTCCCATAAATTTTTAACCTTAGACTTAGGCTAAAAATCAATTCACCTTAGATTTAATTTTCCAATTTAATTTTTTAAATTTTTCCAATTTTGACTTAGGAAAAAATTTAAAAAAAACTTGAAAAAATTATATCTTGGCCATGGGGGGGTGGAAAAATTGGAATAAATTTTCCTAGGCTTAGGAACCCCCAAACAAAATTACCATGGCATTATTTGATTTTTTCCTTCAAAATCAAATAATATGAATTTTTTGACTTAGGGAAATTAATTAATTCCCTAGGGGAGATAGATCCCTCCTGACCAAAATTGATCTATCTCTTCAACCACTTATCAGAACGACATGGGACTCGAAGCAGTGGCTTAGGGGGTTTCATAGCAATTTACTTTGCATTCATAGCCCCTATTACAAAATGTCAGTGCTTAAGCAATTACATTATTACATCAAAACTTAGTTAATTAACCACCAAGGGGTGAGATTAATTAACTAGAAAAAATTAATAAAATACAACAACACAACGAAACTCCGCAAGACTCTATACAAATGTCTAGTACGGTCACGAACCACATTTTGAACCCTTAGCCACCCCATGGACTTGACTGGTAGAACGCCCGTCACCACTTTGGAGGATTTTGAGTGAAAAACCAAACCAATTAAAATCGTTTATTCAACAAGATTAATTGGAAAGGGAAAAAACACTCGATGAAGGGACTTCCCTAACAACCAGTTCCATGGTGTGGCATCCATATCATATGACCCACACTAGCACATATAATTACATTAATTTTCCCACGGGAGCGGACATTTCGTTTTACAAAGGGGCAATTGCCCTGCAGAAGTGAAAAAAAATCCTCAGATTTTTCCAAGGTACCATTAGTACAATTATGTACATCTTCATGTACATGGAGTTGCCACCTAGTCGAAATAGGTGGGCAACACAACTTTTTTGTACCATAGTTGGGTTACCTGAGGAACTGTCGGTTGACAAACATGACCGATGTTTGATTCCAGTGTATCAGTTGATCTGACTTTGTGTCTAGCCAGTTTTGGCTAGCCAGTTTTTTATTTGAATAATTTTGACCATGGCCCCACGGGGTTTGTAATAAAATGTACTAGTAGGGTGTTTTGAGTGGTTCGGTCTCCTGAGACATAGAATTTCAACTAAGGTATTCCAGGGAGTTTTTTGCCCTTGACAATTATGCTTTGCCTATAGCCGAGTATAATTGACGAGGTTTTCTCTCACTTCCTCCAAAGCTGGAGAAAATCCAAAACTCTCCAAATTAATCCAAATTCAGTGAAATGAAATGCAGAGTGACATGTCAATGGGAATTTATGATGATTGGAGCTATCATAACTCAGCTTCAGTCAGCATTCAATGAGCATTAAACATATATTCAGCTAACGGTCTTGTCATCTCCAGCTAAACTCTTGAATTGGATGAGATGGAGAGCACTCTTTGGTTTGATGATTTGATCGAGGCAGGGACTAGTGATTACATTATGATCGATTGGCAGTGGCTCCTCCAGACCTAGACGTGGCTCTTCCTTACCTAGATGGCCCCTTCACCAACTTACTCACGCCCCTCTCTTTTGCTCACGCCCCTCTCTCCTCATGAGGGCGTCATCACACGTGTGGGCTCATTAATGGCTTGGTTTCAATGCTTGGGGTTGGAGTGGGGGCGCCTTGCCTAGGTGGAGGCCTCCCCTCACTCTTAACTCTTCAGTTTCGATTTGGAGCTCTCAATTATGTGCTGATCCGGTTAGGTCTGGTTTTTTGGTTTTAGGGTTTTGGTTCTTCTCCTCATTGTATAAATAGAGGCTTCTTTAGCTCTATGGGGATGGATCTTTGATTGTAAACTTACTCTGTAAGAATTTGTAACTGCTTTGTGCTCATATTTGGAATAAGATCAAGACTTTGGAGGTCCATGCGGCTCAGTACTTGTGGTGAATGAATTTTGTGAGGTGAATGCTGTCCATCTATTTTTTTCAAATGCTTATATATGATCTAATCAATTCGTTTTAGAAGTCTACTGTTTAGAATGTAAAATCTTCCATTTACAGTTGATAAGTTGGCTGATTATGCTATTTTATTTAAGATTTCATGAGCAAGACATATTCAGTTATATTAATGTTGATGAATCTTCATATTTTTTAGCATGCTAGTTGATTGAGCTCACTGGGTTGTTTGAACTTTGAAGTGTTTTGATCTTGGACAGGATCTGCCATCTTGGAGAAGGGTGTGAGCTCGGTTGCATCTAGCTCATCGTCAAGATCACAAGTTTTTCTTTGTTTAACACTAGTTTCTTTGCAGGATCTACAATAACTTGGATTTTTCCAAGAAGGAGGCTTTAGGGGTTTTTGTTTGCTTCAAGTTCCATCTCATAAAATCTTCTTTAAGTTTGTACTTTGGTTACCGGTTAAAGTCAGCAAAGGGGAAGCCTGTATCGTCCCATTGTCAAGCTTTTTCCTTTTTGTTTAATAAATTGCTAGTGGTAGAGTAGGATAGGATAATTGCATAATCATAAGTAAGTTAGTTTATGTTTCGAAAGTGAAGAAAAATGTTGATTTGATGGTTTACTTAAACATTGCATAATTTCTTTTCTGTTTACTTACCCCCTTGCTTTCCCGATTAAGGCCCTAAAAAGCCTAAAAGAGACTCTTGAGTAGTTAGATTTTTATGTTTCTATTTCCTTTTTAAGTTTAACGAATTAATTAAGTCTCTTGAACTTGCAGTAACACAAGTCAAGAGCACTCTCTACCAGAGAGCATACTTAGAACTGCATACCCTTGCATTAGGCATCTTAAATTAGCTAAGTCTCTTGAACCACTGTCATAAGACGTTGTCAAGAGCGCTCTCTGTCGGAGAGTCCTAATTAATTGATTTAATAAAATTCGCAACGCACACCCCTAATCAATTAACTTCGTTTTCTTCTTGCCGGAGTATGCTCTAATCGACCTCAAAATCGGAGTACCCAGAAACAGCACTGGATCTCTAATCTTGCAAAAATAACTTAATAAAATTTAAACCCTGTAACCAACGCATCGACGTTGTAGGGAATTTTCTAAAGTACTTCCCAGTAGAGGCGTCAGAACCCCCGCTGTCTAAGCTTCTCAGCTAGCTGGTCAATCCCCGCGATACCAGCCTGGGATATTGGGCAAGCCTGACATGTCTTCAATGGAGTGAACTTAGAATATTCTCCCGGATTTTTTGACAAACCTTTGTTGACACCCTAATCAAGAGCACATTAAATTCTTAAAACCTACCAAGAGCACTCGCACAATCTAATATTCACCAATTTGATTTCTAGACTTGCTATTTAATTCTTTGCGCATTTCAGTATTGTGACTCCATAAGGCGCTGGTTCTTTTTTAATCTGCATAATTATTTTATTTTGATCAATTGTCTGTGGCCTGTTATAATTTATATCTGTGAATGCATAATTAACGAAGTCTAGAATCATTACTTGTCTTTTAATCTCTTGCTAGCAACGTGGATTGCTTTAATTTATGTGTCATATTCATAATAAATAAATACCTTTAATCATAATAACTCCTAAATAATACCCATCTGCATCTGTAACCAATTAAAATACTTTAACCACATTGAGCCTTAGAAAACTCTTTGTTAGGGACTAACCCCCTTGGCTTCGTTAGGAGTTAGCCTAAACGGAGGAGTTAGGAGTAGGTGACAGTACCTAGCTCTGTGCTTATTCCCAAGGTCACACCTCTCCCACTTTCCTAAGTGAGGAGACAGCTTTCGAAAAGTTTTTGCTGCTGGTGTGCAATTGGCGGACAACACAGCGCAACCTCCCTGAGCACCAGCCCAGACAGGTCTTACCCTCCCCAACAACGTCTGCGGACCAGACGAGGTCTCACCCGAGGCATTCAAGAGAGAGTTGTCGGAACCGAGTTTCCGACAGTGGGAAAGGAGGATATGGGGATCCGACGGACAGACACCATAACTTATGCAATCATCACACAATATCACAATATCGCAGCATCATTCAAGGAACATCACTACTCACAGCGCATCAAATAGTTACATAAACACAGATATAAAAGCAACAGATCGCATAGCATAAAGAGACTGAATCACATCTATATTATGCCATTGTCACAAAACAAAGTCGCAGCACCATAACAGATCCATAACAACAAACAAGAATTGAGCCATACTCATTGCAACATATTAACTTTGCGCAAATGTACCACATTACACAATTCTTCTCCAAAACCGGAGACTGCATACATCAGGAAGAAACCCAGATAGATCACAGTTAAGACAGAAAATTCTCCATAAATCAGATCGCACCAGATCTTATCCCATACAATCGCACCACATGGATCCCCTTTTTCCCCAAAAATAGATCTATATATAGCCTTACACCTTTACATTGAGGGTCCAGTACTAACTGACTTCTAACCGCTACTGACCTATTGCAACAAAACTTGGTCAAAATAGACATAAAATATTCAAAAAGCGGTTTGTTATCACCCGCCTTGTAGTTGCCTGTGTGAGGTGGATCCAAGATGGATGGTAGAGGGGCAAGCAACTAAGGGGAGGAACCACGACTGCCTAGACTCTCAAATGGATGGTTGTCACGTCAATCAAGGCAGCCTTCACTTTATGTTATCCTAGTCCAAAACAACAATGGGGGAGACCCGAATCTGCTCCCGACAGGAGAGATCGGACCTAGACACCAAAAGAAGATCAGATGGGGCTTCAGGGTACCTAAGGTGCAAGGTAAATGGAAACCTTAGCTCTAGGGTTTAGGTATTAGCAACTGGTGAGGATGACCACTGTCTTGGAAAACGTAACTGTGACAGGGTGAGCAAGAACAGAATTGGGACTGCCTAGTACCAAGGGGACAAAAACAATGAAGGATAGGTGCCTTGAGTTATCAGTAGGTGTTGGCAAAAGGAGTAAAAATGAGGTCAAGATGGGGCAAGTGCTAGCTAGGAGATCAGTGCCTTGTGTGCATTGGGCAATGGAGTCAGCAGTAAACTAATGTTTTAAAGAACCCACTTGGGAGACACCTTGATCTACGAACATAGAAAGTAGTTGGTCCGGAAAACCTAAGGCACAGGAAAACCAGCTCAATGGAAGGCTAGCGCTAGGGCTTAAGAGGACAGATCTGTAGTTCTAGGGTTACCTGGAGGCAAATGGCTCAGCGTTGAAGGAGAGAAGAGGTCAGGGTGACCTGATCTACAAGCCCAGATCAAAAAATCAACAGAAAAATCAGATCTGGAAAAGTCAGAATCTAGTGAGGGGGGCTAGGAGGCTGAAAACCAATTTTTCAGATCTAGGGAAAACTGGAGAGAACTAGCTCAGTGTTTGGGGTGTTCTGGAATGCTCGAGACCTGATCTATCTGTCTATCTTGTCAGATTTCAGAAAAAACTCACTTCCGGAAAAGTCTAATTTTCATTGAGGGCGCTAGGGTAGTTTCAGTCAATTTTTCAGATCTAGGTCAAATGGTCAAGCAATTGGATAGCGTTGGGGTTGATTTAGGTTGTGTGGGACCCGATCTATCCGTCCGCGAAGTCAAAATTCAGAAAAACTCAAAACCCTAGCAAGTCAATTTTTCAGTGGGGGGTTATGTCGTTTTTTGCTTAAAAATCAGATCTAGGTCAAACTATGAGGAATTTGACCAGCGTTTCAGTTATTTTTGATGAAGGGGAGGCCCGATCTATGAAACCCAGAAATGGTTTGGCAAAAGATCGGACTATTCCCAAGTTTATTATTTTTTAGGGTTTTTAGTGCTTTAGGAGTTTTCAGAAAAAGTTGAAGAAAAGCAAGGTACAATGGAATAAGATCTGAAAAAGAAGAGACTTACCTGCTGGATCTTATCCGGAAATGCTTGTAGAAGTCTGTAACAGTGACGCTCTTTGCTATCCCAATCAATTCTGGAAGATCTCCATGATTTCTATGGCATATGCAAGCTCCAAGCCATCAATGCGCCCCCTACCCTGCATGAGCAAACGTCAACCATATCAGATTTGCTAATACAAGATAAAGAAACTGAATGCTACAAGACGAAGAGAACCGAGCGAGTTGAGGTCCCCCTACAAAAACGCTCCGGCCAAAATGTCCTCTTGTAGACAAAACAATGATAGCCACGAAAAATATAGATCTCACGAGAATTTCCACAATGCTAGGAAGCTGAAGACTAGCTAATCACCATTTGAGCACATC
>LPNX010567696.1:373423-408998 GCA_001517045.1 Pseudotsuga menziesii
TTCCTGCGTTGTCAAACTGAACCCCCCAGGCTCTCTGGGATGGGGGTACAATGGTACAAACAAGTGGCTACACCCCCCTATGCCCATACAACGCCCTAGCAAATCCAACTAAAACATCTCCCCGCTCAAATATATCAACCTGTGAAGAAAAACTGCATCAGAGAGGCAAAATGAGCCTGGTCATATCTATAAGTGCCCGAAACTAGAAATAAACTGTCTCATTTGACTTGGAGAGCCCAAATCCATCTAAGGTGTATACTCATACCCCTCATAGGTCTCTATCTGATCATCAATCATATCCAATAAACAATATAACCATCTATGAATAATCAGACACCAATAATAACTCAGACTATATCCATCCGCTGCAAGTGTTAAAAAGGTTAAGACATGCTCTACAACTCATTCAAGTAACAATCACAACAAGTAGCATTCATTTTATTGGCGGTACATCAACCAATATATATATATAAGGCTTATTCATTATTACTCAGACTTGGACTTTCAAGACTATACTCACTTCATAACTGTACCCAAGTTGCTAGTGAAGGGTGAAGGGTGGTAATGACAAGGCTAAGGCAAAGGATGACTTCCTAATCAACATCATGACACTTTGGACAAGGAAAGGGGATACTCACTATAACCAATGTCAGACAAACAACAACACAAGGAATGGCAGTGCCTCACAAATGGGTGAGTTGTTTAGAGAGTGTTTAGTCAACTTAGGCATCATGTCTACATCAAGTTTGATCCAAGTTCATCAGGATCATCATTTTTATTCCATGGTCTTTTTGTCCTATATGACCCTTTTGGGACTTCACCAGTGCTTAAAAGCACAGCTAATCGCAGCTTTCATCCAAGACATATTTTATAAGGTCAGTGTATTTTTTATCATTGCTTTTTGGACCTTTTCTTATACTCTTCAAGGAGTATTTTAGCACTTCATTGCTCTTTCCCTCTTTACATATGTTAAGAAACACAGTTTTATAATTTTCATTTTTCATGGGCTCATATTCAATAATTTCAACATAGGTAGTACATGAGCTTTCAGTTTTAGCCAACAACATCTCAAGTGACTAGGGGGAATTTTGCACAGTGCCAAACATCGGGACAACCGACCAGAATGATTTAGGCATACTATCCAACTTACCAAAGACAAGTTTTGTCACCAACTTAGAGCCGAGACACAATATAAACAAGGAAGCTTGTCCAACAAAAGTTCTAGCGGGGAAAAAGATCCTCCATGCCATAAGTCAAGAAATCAGTCGGATTGAAAACTAAACTGGAAGGTAATGGATGGGTGAAGACAATGAATGATGGAGCCAACACTAGCAAGCCAAAACAATGGCGGGAATGACTACCTCTATTCTCCCTAAGGAGGGTAAAACCAATGAGTATAGATCAAGAACTTCCAAGTCTAAGTAGGGACATCAATACATAGTACGATATACAACCAAGTCCATATAAATATGACCACAAGATCATGATACCACAATTTAATACATGTCACAAAAATCAGTATAAGAGCAATAATAACCATAACACAATATAAAATGCTGAGTCATAACCATGCAATATAATCCATCTAAGACACCATATGTCCAATGAGAAAGAACTGACATAAAACTAGGCATCAATGACTGCTCTGAAAATGACATAAATGGCTACATCGGTCCTCAAATCTGAGTGTCCTGACACCCAGTCCTGACATGGGAGAGTACAATAGTCCACTAATACAATAATGATCCGTCAAAACTTTTCATCTCAACATCTCATATGTAAGAGATCTGGTTGAAAAATGTACTGTGTCTGAAAAATAGAATATGGTAGTCTGGCTACTATATATGTGATAACACAATTATTCTTCCGCTTATCGCGCCGATCTGCCCTTGCGCGGTACCGCATGAGCTTGCGCAGCTGCCGCGACACTGCACAACTCACTTACCCCACAACCCCTTGCCAACAAAAATGCAAACCATAAAAGAGACATGCAAACCCTAAAAGTACATGTTAAAGCTATATAAGAAGGGTAATTGAACCAAAAGGATCATCTATGATTATTATTGTTGATTTGGAGTTTGAGCAGCAGCAGCAGGAGTTGGTATTGAAGAAAGTCTCTTCAGCTAACGAGGGTTCAACAGTGAAATTTATCTGCCCTAATCTCTTTCAAGGTAGGCCATCCAAGTCTACTATCAGCATTCACTGTATACTTTCGTACTCCTGAGGAAATACGCATGCAAGATAAGCCGAGTTGATGAAGTAATAACCCCTTTTTCCAACGTAGTGCCCCCAGCAGTCTGAATCAGTTAAAGATGACGTTTTTGGTGGAGGGGTGGTCTGTTGGAGCTGCAAATTTGCCGAAGTGTAGATGTGTCAGTGCCGGAGAGAATGGTCAGAGCACGCAGAAGATTTTACCTCTCCAAGTACCCTAGCGAATTGGTTCACCTGACTGGTGTTCACGCCCTCCCTCTTCTCTGTTTTGTTGCTCGCTGCTCCAAGTGAGCAAACCGGTGGCTGATAATCACTCAAAGCAGTAGAGTGATCTTGTCGGTGAAGATGCAGGCCACATGCAAAAGAAATATGGTGATCTGGAGTCCCGGTGAATGACTCAAGGTTTTCCGGCTAAATCCCCCCCAGCTGTATGGATGCACCTGCAAATAATCTTCTGGCATACACTGAAACACTGAATAATGATGAATACAATAGATGTGATGACAAACCTAGATGGTTTATCCTGAAGGAGACTAGGGCAGATATTGCATTGTCGAACCCCTCGTTAGTTGAAGACTCTGTCCTCAACCCCAACTGTCGTAGCTGCATGTTGTGCTGCTGCTCAAATATCTAAATCAATCAATAATAAACATAGGTATCTCTTTAGGATCCCTCATCCTTCTTACATAGATCCTTATGCACTTTTCGGGTTCACATGTCACTTTGAGGGTTTGTGCTTTTACTTTTGCGTGCATGTGATTCTAATTTGATGTTGACTTTTAAGCCTAAAGAGAAAAGGCTTATTTTAGCCTACTGCTGACTTTAGTACTGAATGTGTGTCCCGAGTTGTTCTAAGTAGCAAATGTCCTCAGTCAATCCCCTCTTATGCAGTACCCGCTCGAACCTATGGAGATTAAGTAGGTTAGCAAGTGTTTTGTTGCCTAATATGACGAGGACATTACAGTCCTCCCCGCTTGAGATTGCTTGTCCTCAAGCAACTGCAAACTAGGATGTTGCAATACCTGTTCTCCTTCCCATGTGCCATCCTCCGGAGGTAATTCTTGCCATTGGACCAAGTATTCTCTAATCACCCAGTTCCAGAGTTTTCTTTCTCGAGTCTATACGATCCGTTCTGGAATCAGTACCAATAGTCCCTCATCATCTAAGGGAGGTAACTCTGTTGATGGAGCAATGTGTTGTCCAATGGTCTTTTTCAGGTTGGACACATGGAATACATTGTGAATTTTGCTCTCCTATGGCACTTCAAGTTCATACGCCACCTCTCCCACCTTTCTAATTATTCTGTAGGGTCCGTAGAAGCGAGGTTTTAACTTTTTCACTCATTTCTTCTTAAGTGATGATTGTCTGTAGGGTTGGAGCCATAAGTATACCGGATCTCCTACTTCAAAGCTCCGCTCAACCCTGTGTCTATCTGCATACAGCTTTCGCTGATTCTGGGATATCTGTAAGTTCTCTTTCAGGATTTTAAGAATATCCTGACTGTCCTGTACCCAATCCTTTGCCTTAGGAGCCATGTTGTCTCCAAATGCTAAATCTGCAAAGTCCAAGGCCTCATAGCCATATAATGCCTTAAAAGGTGTCATCCTAATAGACATGTGGTCAGTAGTATTGTAGCAGTATTCCCCTAAGTGTAGCCATTTAATCCAGGTTCGCTGCTACCCTGCTACATAGCTCTTTAGATACCCTTCAATCCACTTGTTGACAATTGTTATCACATATATAGTAGCCAGGCTACCATATTCTATTTTCAGATACAGTACATTTTTCAGCCAGATCTCCTACATATGAGATGCTGAGATGAGCAGTTTTGACGGATCATTATTTTGTTAATGGACTATTATACTCTCCCATGTCAGCACTGAGTCTCAGGACACTCAGATTCGAGGACTAATGTAGCCATTTAGTCATTTGCAGAACAGTTAGTGATGCCCATATTGGTGTTAGTGTTTTTTCATTGGACAGATGATGGTTCAGATGGATTATTTGCATGGTTATGACTCGGCATTTATTATATTGTGTTATGGTTATCATTGCTCTTATACTCATCTTTGTGACATATACTAGCATTTAGTGTCATGATCTGGAGGTCATAAATATATGGACTTCGATATATTTGTATTATGTATTGATGTCCCTACTTAGACTTGGAAGTTCCTGATCTATACTCATTGGTTTTACCCTCCCTAGGGAGAATAGAGATAGTCATTCCCACCATTCTTTGGCTTGCTAGTGTTGGCTTCATCTTTCTTCACTGCCTCCACCCATCCATTACCTTTTCCAGTTTTGTTTTTAACCCAACTTACTACTTGACTTATGGCATGGAGGACCTTTCCCCGCTAGAACCTTTGTTGGACAAACCTCCCTGTTTATAGTGTGTCTCGGCTCTAAGTTGGTGACAGTACTTGCCTTTGGTGAGTTGGATTGTATGCCTAAATCATTCTGGTCGGTTGTCCCGATGTTTGGCACTGTGCAGAACTCCCCCTAGTCACTTGAGATGTTGTTGGCTAAAACTGAAAGCTCATGTACTACTTGTATTGGAAATGTTTATATATGTGCCCATGGAAAATGTAAATTCTAAAATGTGTTTCTTAACATATACGAGCAAAGAGCAAGAGCAATGAAATGCTAAAATAATCCGTGAAGGGTATGAGAAAAGGTCCCAAAAGCAATAGTTAAATATATGCTATATCCAAATATTGTTGACCTTATAAATTTGAATATGTCCTGGATGAAAGCTACAGTTAGTTGTGCTTTTAAGCACGGGTGAAGTCCCCAAAAGGTCATATTGGCCAAAAAGGCCATGGAAATAAAATTGATGGTCCTAATGAACCTGGATAAAACTTGATGTAGACATGATGCCTAAGTTGAATAAGCACTCTCTGAACAACTCAACCATTTGTGAGGCACTGCCATTCCCTGTGTTATTGTTTATCCGGCATGTGGTCATACTGTGTATTCCCTTTCCATATCCAAAGTGTCATGATGTTAAGTTGGTAGTCATCCTTTGCCCTAGCGTTGTCAATTTCAGCCTTCACCCTTCACTAGCAAACTAACTACAACTATGAAGTGAGTATAGTCCTGAAAGTCTGGTCTGAGTAATAATAAATAAAACCCTATATATGTATTTGGTTGATGTACCGCTAGTGAGGTGACTACTACTTGTTAGGATCGTTACTTAAATGATTTGTAGAGCATGTCTTAGCCTTGTAACACTTGCAGCAGATAGATGATAGTCTGAGTTATATTATTGGTATCTGGTCATTTATAGGTGATTATATTGTCTATTGGATATTGTTGATGATCAGGCAGAGACCTAGAAAGGGTATGAGTATGCACCCTAAATGGATTTGGACTCTCTGAGTCTAGTGAGATAGCTTATTTTGAGTTATGGGCACTTGCAGAGATGATCAGGCTCATTTTACCTTTCTGATGCAGTTTTGCTTCACTAGATGATGTGTCTGAGCAGGGAGATGTTTTTATTGGATCTCCTAGGGCATTGTATGGGGCATAGGGGGTGCAGCCACTTGATTGTACCATAGTAACCCCATCACAGAGAGCCTAGTGGGCTCAATTTGACAACACAGGCACCCTAGGGAGCTCTTTTGGAAAGTTCATGTTTCCCGAAGCAGATTAAAAAATGATTAAATGGCTATTGAAGAAATCGATTTGGGCTACTGAGGCCAGGAAATGACATGGGATGAGTCATGATGATGAGTGTGATGTCCTCCGCACCTTCTCCAGCAGTTGCAGCACCTGACTGGGCCCACACCTATTTTTTGGGCATTTTTATATTTTTTCTGGAGCTTTTGGGAGGCTCATGATTTCCTCAAGGAGGCACAAAGTCAAAAAATTAAAATATTATATTATTTTATTGTGCCATGGGGCACCCAAAGAGAGTTAGTTAACACTCCATGGACCCACCATGTGCTTCATTTATTTCTTGTTGAGTGGAGTACCCTCTTTATGGGTGATCTAGTCCACTTTGGTACTTTGATATTGATCCATGTATTGTATGTTGAGTCCATCTCAACCATTGATTAGAACACTTATATCTTTTAATCTTAGCCACTCGTTTTGAAAGTGGTTAAGATTTTGGTTCTCTCATTTCTATTTAAAGAAAAGAGCTTCTCATTTGTAAGGGGTCTTTGACTCTTGGATCTGATTAATAGAAAAACTTTCTTATGGATATGTTTTGGATCTCCTTTGCATCTGGTGCTCTTAGATGGTGATTGGAAAGTCTTTTGGTTCCTAGCATTCGGGAAATTTGTGTGAGAACTATATTTTTTTGGGGGGTCATTGTCTTGTCTACAGGAGGGTGACTTCATTTTGAGCGTTTTTGCAGGGGGACCTCAACTCGCTTGGATTGGCTTCGTCTTGTATTAGGGGGTTTTCATTAGTTTCATTGTGATCTATGATTACATCTTGTTACTTTTCTGTAGATCTATCTTTTCTTTCGTGATACGGCAAATCTGATATTGTTGACGTTTGCTTGCTAGGAGAGATGGCGCATTGGTCACTTGGAGCAAAACGTTGGGCTTAGAAATCACACAGGTCTTCTCAAATTGATCTGGATAGCGGGGATCATCACCTTCAAGGAATCTACAAGGATTTCCAGGTAAGATCTAGAGGTTAGTTCCTTTCTTCTAGATCTCAATACATTGACACATGTTTTTCTTCATTTTTCTGAAAAATCCATAAATAATAAAAAACCAAAAATGCAAAAAAATAAACCGTTCGATCTCGCGACAAACCACTGCTGGGTTTTGTAGACTAGGCCTCCCTCTCATCAATTCATCCCTAACGTTGAACTAGTTTGGCCTGGTTTGCCCTAGATCTAAGAAACTGCCTTCTCAAACCCTAGCGTCCCTCACTGAATTTTTGACTTTTTCCTAGATCTGATTTTTCCGGAAAAATAACAACTTAGGTTTGTAGATCAGGTCCTCCTCATTCCAAATCACCTCCAGCGCTGAGCTAAAGGCTAACAGGTGACCCTAGATCTAAGAAACTGTCTTTCGGGATCCTAGCATTTCTCGTCATTTTTCTGACTTTTTCCCAGATCTGATTTTTTCGGCATTTTTCCGACTTGGTTTGTAGATCAAGTCATCCCCATCCCATTTCCCCTCCAAGCTGAGCTGATGGTCTTTGAATTTTCCTAGATCTGAGGATCTGCCTCTCCAAACCCTAGCACTAGCCACCTTCCTGTTGGTATCCCTTGTATACTGAATTTTCCGGCCAAATAACCTTTTGGATCCATAGATCAAGGCATTTCCTAGGTGGGTCCACTCCAACGTTGGGTAGATATTGACTCCATTACCCTAGATCCAACAGGCACTGATCTCCAACCCTAGCACTAGCCCATCTTTAGCCTCTTTTCCTTGCAAATCTCATTTTCCCCTGATGACTCGGGATCTCTAATATTGTCACATCTAGTCTATCCATCAGTACTAGATAGCCCCAACACTGTCCTTGCCCTCCCTGCATTGGTCACGTTTCTCAAGGAAGCGGATATCTTTATCAGTTGTTAGTACCTCAACCCTAGATCTAATATTTACCCCATAGGTCACTTGTGTTCCACTTTGGATCAACCCTCATTTGTCTAAAACCCTTATCCAAAGCCCTGACACACTTAGTGACACCTTCCATGGATCTAAGGTCTCCAATTACCTTACACCTTACGTACCTCAAGTCTTATTGATCTGATATGGTGCCTAGGTCTAATCTCTCCTATCGGGAGCAGATCCAGGTCTCCCCCTTTGTTGTCTTGGGCTTAGATAACATAAAGTGAAGGCTGCCTTGATTAGCGTGACAACCATCCATTTGGGAGTCTAGGCAGTCTTGGTTCCACCTCCTTAGTCTTATTGATCTGATCTGGTGTCTAGGTCTAATCTCTCCTATCGGGAGCAGATCCAGGTCTCCCCCTTTGTTGTCTTGGGCTTAGATAACATAAAGTGAAGGCTTCCTTGATTAGCGTGACAACCATCCATTTGGGAGTCTAGGCAGTCTTGGTTCCACCTCCTTAGTTGCTTGTCCCTCTACCATCCATTCTGGATCCTGTTGATGTAATTGTAACTTCGGAATGTATTCACTTGTATTTCTTATGTATTGTAACCCGATGTTTATTCCGAGATGTATTTGTAATGTACTTGAGTCATGTCATGCCTCGAGGTTCCTATTGGGAGTTTCTATAATGTAAACAAGTCATGTCAAGTCAAGGTGGGTAACCCTCCTATTGTCTAAGGGTTAAAGTCCCCGCAGTTCCGGGGCACTAGGGTTATTAGACTCACCTAGTGAAGTCAGCCCTAGTTGGGTTTGGTCAAGTCGAGAATTAGTATTGATAGAGAGCTAGCCTCTCTATTTATCACACACTCACTCACACAGTTGTAGCGCATAGCTGAGGAAGAGAAAGACACTGGGGCAAGGAAGAAAGAGGTTACTGCTGTCGGGAGATCATCTTACTGTTTTTGGGTTTCACTTTTGGTGTTGATTCTATCTCTGAGGAAGTTGCGGGGTTTTCTCCATTTATGGTTTCCCCAAGGAAAAACACTGTGTTCATTGTCTCTTGTGTTTGATTGATGTGCTTGTTGCTCTCTCAGTTAAAGATCCTAATGATATGCTAGCTTAATGTTAAAAATCTAACATGGTATCAGAGCTAACCTGAGAAGAAGACATTGTGCAGTTGCGGGAACTAGGGCTTCCTACTTTGTGGATCTCTCTCCACAAATTTTCAGCAAAAGAAGGGTGGAATAACTCTCATCCCTAGGGCGCATCTTTCTATCAAAACAGAGTCTAATTCTGAGGTTTTTCAGTTTTGACCCGACACTGCTGCCGAAAATTAGGGCTTTTCACAGAAGTGGAATTTTTCAGTGAACCTAGGCCTAGATTGATCTCCTCCTCAAAATCGAAGTTAGAGATCAAAATCAAAGCATTTGGTTGGACAGAACTCCAGAAAAGCAAAACCCTGATCTGCTCCTGAACCAGCGCTGCAGGATTTCAGCTCCAAATCCAGATCCGACATCTTGACCTGATAAGATCTAAATCTTTTGTATTTCCATTTGAGGTTCTCAGTTAAGATGTCTCGTCATACCAAGCTTGATGAAAAGCTTGAGGGAGCTGATAACTTCCGAGCCTGGAAGTATAGGATCTCCTTGGTCCTGGAAGAAAATGAGTTAGACTCCTATATCAATGAGGAGGTTCCAGTTCCAAAGGGAGATGAGGCCAAGGCCTTACATAAGAAGAAATTGGTTATGGCAAAGAGGATCATTGCTGATTCTATCAAGGATCACCTCATACCACAAGTGTCCTCCCTTAAGACACCTAAAACTATGTTTGATGCCCTAACCAAACTGTTTGAAGGGAAGAACATCAATCGGAAGATGACTCTAAGGAACCAGTTGAAGAATGTAAAGATCCAGAATGAGGAGACCATCCAATCATACTTCACAAGGGTCTCCCGAATCAAAGAACAACTAGAAGCAGTAAATGAAGAAGTGGAGAATGCATAAATTGTGATGATAACCTTGAATGGCCTCCCTAGGTCATGGGATTCTTTCATCCAAGGAATCTGTGCTAGGAAGAAGTTAGTCAAGTTCAGTAGATTGTGGGAAGAATGTTCACAAGAAGAAGCTCGAATAGCAGCTCGAGAAGAAAAGATGGGAAGTGAAGATCAAGCTCTCACAGTACACTCCAAGAAAGGAAGAAGGGAAAGGCATCATCACCAAGGTAAGCATTCCCATCAGAAAGGTTCATCTAAACTCAGATGTTATACATGCAATGAAATAGGACACTTTGCTTGAAACTGTCCCATGAATAAGAATGGATCCAAGAAGAAGAGGAACTCCAAAAGAAGACATCATGCTCACACTGCTGAGGATGATGATCCTCCAAGAAAGAGAGTAAAACAAGAAAGTGAAGACTCTTCAAGTGAAGATGAATATGTTCTGATCTCCGCTCTCACGGGAACTGTCACTCATGGAAGCAAAGATTGGCTTATTGACAGTGGGGCTTCCAAACACATGACAGGTTTCAAGAAATCTTTTGAGAAACTATCCGAACATAATTCACCCCATAAGGTGAAGCTTGGGGATGACTACCAATATCCCATAAAAGGTAGTGGTGAATCCTCCTACAAGCTAGACGGTGAATCCTCCTACAAGCTAGACTCTGGAAAGTCTATGAAAATGAAGGATGTCTTGTTTGTACCAAGACTAAAGAAGAATCTTCTCTCCATACCGGCACTGAATGCAAAAGGCATGAGGGTTGCATTTGGAGATGGCCAAGTCCTCATGTGGCCAAGAGGAAAGACTATTGACGATGCAATAGTAATTGGAGAACAAGAAGGAGGATTATACAAATTGAAGGGCCATCCAGAACAAGCTTTGGTCCATGACACAGTAGAGCCAAATGAACTTTGGCATAGAAGGCTTGCACATGTGCACTACAAAGCACTACCACTTGCAAGCAAAGTTGTTGAAGATCTTCCAGAAATTCAAGCAAAACATGAAGGAGTCTGCAAAGGATGTACGAAAGGAAAGAACACAGAAGACATTTCCAAATAGTGAAAGCAAAGCAAAAGGAATCTTGGAAATCATCCACTCCAATGTATGCAGACCAATGTCAAGTTCTCTAAGCGGGTATGTATACTATGTTTCCTTCATTGATAACTTTTCTAGGAAGACATGGATTTACTTCATGAAGAACAAAGATGGAGTTTTCAACAAGTTCAAGGAATTCAAAGCCTTGATCGAGAACCACACAGAAAAGAAGATCAAGACCTTTCGATCAGATAATGGCGGAGAATTCACATCAAATGAATTCAAAGACTTATGCTAAGAATCAGGGATTAAGAGGAAGTTATCCACTCCATATAATCCACAATATAATGGGGTTGCGGAAAGGAAGAATAGAACTATCATGGAATCTGCAAGAGCAATGCTTCATGATCAAGATCTTCCCATGCATCTATGGGCAGAGGCTGCCAGAACAGCAATGTATGTACATAACCGTACTCCACACAGAGTACTCGAGAAAAAGACTCCTGAAGAAGTCTTCTCCGGCAAGAAACCAGAAGTCAACCATCTCAGAATATTCGGCTGTCCAATCTACATAGACATTCCGAAAGAAAAGAGGACAAAGTTAGATCCTTCGGGAAAGAAGGGTATATTTGTGGGATACTCTGAAAGCTCGAAGGCTTACAAAATATACTTCCCAGGATTCAAGAAGATCGACATCAGCAGGGATGTAACATTTAACGAAGACTCAGCTTACAACAAATCCAGAAAGAGATCTGCTGAAGATCCTGAAGAATCAGAAGCACCCAGAATTCACGACACGACCATGAACGAAGAAACTCAAGAAGAAGATCGAGAATTTGAAAAACCACAAAGACCTGTAGATCCACCTCAAGAGAAGAATCCTCACAAGAGGAAACCTGCTTGGGTATGAGAAGCTATCCAAAGGGCGAAAAGATATGGGGCTCCAGAAGAGAATCATAGAGAAAAAAAGAGAACCAAATCCTGCTCCGGATATGTAGCCTTACTATGTGACTTTATCAATAAAGAACCTTCCAATTATGAAGAAGCGACAGAACAAAAAGAATGGAAGGATGCTATGATCGAAGAGTATCAATCGATCATGAAGAATGATATTTGGGATGATGTCCCAAGACCAGAAGGGAAGTCGATTGTAACTTCCAAATGGATCTACAAGATCAAGCATGCTGCAGATGGTAGCATAGAGAAATATAAAGCAAGATTCGTGGCTCGTGGCTTCTCACAGAAAGAAGGAATAGATTATGAAGAAACCTTTGCACCTGTAGCCAGATACACTTCTATCAGATCAGTACTTGCTCTAACTGCAATAATGAAATGGAAGATACACCAAATGGATGTCAAGACTGCTTTCTTGAATGGTGTAGTGGAAGAGGAAGTGTATGTAGAGCAGCCACTCAGTTTTGAGACACATGACAAGGAGTCTCATGTGTGCAGATTGAAGAAAGCCCTGTACGGTTTGAAACAGGCACCGAGGACATGGTATGGCAGAATTGACAGCTTTCTATCCAGTTTGAGCTTTACCAAGAGTAAAGCAGATTCCAACCTTTACTATAAGGTTGAAGATGGCAACCTAGTGATGCTCCTACTGTATGTAGATGATCTGTTTGTAACAGGTATGGATGGGTTGATTACTGATATGAAGAGAAAGCTTGCTGCCTAGTTCGAAATGAAGGACTTGGGTATGATGCATTATTTCCTAGGCATGGAGGTGTGGCAGAATGCGAATGGAATCTCCCTCGGACAAGGGAAGTATACAGTAGAGATCCTAAAGAGGTTTGGGATGATGGACTGCAAGGCCATGACCACACCTATGGCATCGAACCTGAAGCTATTGAGTGATGCTTCATCAGAAGCGGTTGATGCTACGATGTATTGTCAGATGATTGGGTCCTTGATGTACCTGACGAACACGAGACCAGATATTTGCTTTGCTGTGAACACCTTGAGCCAGTTCTTGACAAATCCGAGACATGTTCACTTGATTGGTTCCTTCCATGGTTAGATGTAAGGGCTGAGTCATTCTGTCATGGTGAGAGGATTGGTTCTTTCCATGTTAGATATGAGTGCTAAGCCATTCTGATGTGACTATAGGATTGGTTCCTACATGATTAAAAGTAAGCGCTGAATGCCATTCTTGGAATGGAAGCACCTGGTCAATTACCAGGAAGCTCAATCTGGGACTGGGGGCCATTTTGATATGACTGTAGGATTGGTTCCTACATGATCAGATGTGAGTGCAAGCCCTTCTGACATGCATGTTGGATTGGTTCCTCGCATGTGCAGATGTAAGTGCAGAGCCCTTTCGAACATGTATGTTGGATTGGTTCCTCGCATGTGTCGAATGTAAGTGCAGAGCCTTTTCGAACATGTATGTCGGATTGGTTCCTCGCATGTGTCAAATGTAAGTGCAGAGCCTTTTCGAACATGTATGTCGGATTGGTTCCTCGCATGTGTCAAATGTAACTACAGAGCCTTTCTGACATGAATGCTGGATTGGTTCCTCTCATGGTCAGATGTGAGTGCTGGGCCTTTCTGACAGGGTTGTGGGATTGGTTCCCACATGGTCAGATGTGAGTGTTGGGCGTGCCTTTCTGATATGATTATAGGATTGGTTCCTACATGATCAGATATAAGTGCTGGGTGGGCCATTATGACTTAGGGTCAGATATAAGCGTTGAAGAAGACCTACATGGAGGCTAAGCCTACAACCAACATGGAAAAGGGCTGGCTCTGTAGAACTTCCTATGACGAGAAGAATCATGAGATAGCACCCGTGATGATCTAGTGATGATGATCCAACAAAGATGATCCAGATCAAGGGATGATCCAGATCCAGAGATGATGCTCCAGAAATGATCCAGAAAGAGGGATGATCCAGATCCAATGATGATGATCCAGCAGAGATGATCCAGATCGAGGGATGATCTAGATCCAAAGATGATGCTCCAGAGATGATCCAGATCGAGGGATGATCCAGATCCAGTGATGATGATCCAGATCCAGGTGAAGATGACTTGAAGATGAAGGTGACTTGAAGATAAAGATGACTTGAAGGTGAAGAGGACGAGGACTCGATGATGATCCAGATGATACAGAGAAGAAGACTTGTGCTGATAAATTGTGTCGAGAGAATAACTTCCTAGTTAAGAGGGAGTGTTGATGTAATTGTAACTTCGGAATGTATTCACTTGTATTTCTTATGTATTGTAACCCGATGTTTATTCTGGGATGTATTTGTAATGTACTTGAGTTATGTCATCCCTCGAGGTTCCTATCGAGAGTTTCTATAATGTAAACAAGTCATGTCAAGTCAAGGTGGGTAACCCTCCTATTGTCTAAGGGTTAAAGTCCCCGCAGTTCCGAGGCACTAGGGTTATTAGACTCACCTAGTGAAGTAGGCCCTAGTTGGGTTTAGTCAAGTCGGGAATTAGTATAAATAGAGAGCTAGCCTCTCTATTTATCACACACTCACTCACACTCAGTTGTAGCGCATAGCTGAGGAAGAGAAAGACACTGGGGCAAGGAAGAAAGAGGTTACTACTGTCCGGAGATCATCTTACTATTTTTGGGTTTCACTTTCGGTGCTGATTCTATCTCTGAGGAAGTTGCGGGGTTTTCTCCATTTATGGTTTCCCCGAGGATAAACACTATGTTCATTGTCTCTTGTGTTTGATTGCTGTGCTTGTTGTTCTCTCAATTAAAGATCCTAATGATATGCTAGCTTAATGTTAAAAATCTAACAGATCCACCTTACATAGGCAACTACAAGGTTGGTGATAACAACAATCTCGGTTTGTCCATCACTCTGGGGATGATAACTTGTGCTGGTAGCAAGCTCGATTCCCACTAACCTGAATAGCTCCTGCTAGAAGGCATCGGTGAATCTACTGTCCCGATCACTGACAATGGTCTTGGGTAACCCGTGTAACCTGAAGACCTCTCTAAAAAATAACTCGGCTACTTGGGCTGCAGAGTAATCGGATGATATAGCAAAGAAATGGGCGAATTTGGTCAGTCGATCAACCACGACATATAAGCAATCTCGCCCTTGGACCTTGGGAAACCCTATAATAAAGTCCATGGAGATACTTTCCCACTTCTGTTCCGAAATTTGTAGTGGCTGAAGCAACCCTGCTGGATGGATGTGCTCAATCTTGTTCTGCTGACAAATGCTGCATTCCCGCATGTGCTACATAACCTCCCCCTTGAGGCCCTTCCATGAGAACCTCTCGGTGATCTACCTATAGGTCTTCAAGAAACCCTGATGTCCAGATAGTGGAGAGTCATGTGACGCCTATATGATTTTCTTTCTCAACGCTGATCCTGAGACGAGGTATATCCTGCTTTTGTAATAGATGATGTCATCGATAATTCTATAACTGTCATCCTGAACCTGCCCATTCAATAATTCGCAAGGGAATTTATTTTTGGAGTACTCTACTAAGAGAAGAGCCCTCCAATCTGTAGATATACTCATGAGAGATAATGAAGCGGATCGTCTGGATAATGCATCAGCTACTATATTGTTCTTACAATTCACATACTCTATCTCGAAATCGTAGGCTTGCACTTTGCTGACCCATTTCTGTTGGCGCTCATTCAGCTCCTTCTTCTCCAAGAAGTACTTGAGGTTGTTATGATCTGTCTTGATTTTGAACTTGTTGGCCACCAGGTACTGTCTGAATTTAGTGAGAGCATGTAAAATGGCTAGCATCTCCTTATCATATATGGACTAGTGGCGCTCATAGTTCTTCAATTTCCTGCTCTCAAATGCAATGGGGTGATGGTTTTGCATCAATACTGCTCCTATCCCTTCCCCTGAGGCATCACATTCTACTACAAATGGCTGTGAGAAGTCTAGTAATGCTAAAATCAGGCAAGAACTCATGATGACTTTCATCTCCTCAAAAGTTTTCTGTGCTAATTCTTTCTAGGTGAAGGCTCCCTTCTTTGTGAGATCTGTGAGAGGTGCGGCGAATTGGGAGAACACATTAACATATATGTGCAAAGGCCTAAGAAGGCTCTCAATTCTGTGACTGTTTTTGGCGTGGGCCAATCCCTGATAGCTCGGATTTTCTCCATATCAACCTATACCCCTTCTGCACTGATTATGTGCCCTAGATATAGCATTTCCTTCATGCCAAATTCACACTTGGACATCTTCGCGTAAAGCAAGTGTTCTTCTAGAATGCTCAATACTTCATCCAGATGTTTCAAATGTTCCTCCCATGTTTTGTTGTAAATCAAGATGTCATCAAAGAATACTAGCAAAAACTTACGTAACTGAGCTCTGAAAGTATGGTTCATGCATGACTGAAAAGTGGTTGGAGCATTGGTAAGTCCAAAAGGCATGCCCAGGAATTCATAGTGACCATAGTGACAATGGAAAGTTGTTTTAGAAATGTCTTGATCCCTTACTCGGATCTAATGGTACCCCGAGCGAAGATCAATCTTTGAAAAGTATTTGGCGCCCCACAGCTCGTCCATGAGTTCATTAATCCTAGGGATGGGATACCTGTTTTTGATGGTCTTTTTGTTGAGTGCTCTGTAATCGATGCACATTCGCAGTGTGCCATCCTTCTTCTTGACCAAGACCACTGATGATGCAAAGGGGCTAGAGCTGGGCCGAATGTATCCAAGCTCCAGTAATTCCGTGATCGTCTTCTCGATCTCGTCCTTATATCTTTTGGGATGTCGATAAGGAGTGGTGATGACTTCATGTGTCCCCTCCTCTAGCTCAATGATGTGCTCAAAGCCCCTATCTGGTGGTCTACCTGCTGGAAGGTCCCGAAACACCTTTTCGTGTTTCTGTAATATAGCATGAATATCATCTAGGTGTTGTGTGTTGTTCTATGGAGGTTTCCTAAAGGTCACAAAACATTCTGCAACCCATTCTATGTCATCCTATCTGAGTACTGCCTCCATTCTCTGTGAAGAGACTGGTTTTGGGGGATAAGTGTTCATGCCCCTCAAAACTACCCATTTTCCATCTGGCCCCAGGAATTCCATTTCCATTGCTCGGTAGTCTGTAGTATATTTCCCTATTGAATAAAGCCATTGAACGCCTAATACTACATGTGTATATGCCACATATACTACATAAAATGAATCTGTCATCTGGTAGTTTCCTAACGTGACATTCAATTTTGGAATCCAATAGTTGCACTCCATGTTGGAGTTTCCGGCTACAGCTACAGTAAATCCCTCGAACTTCTTTGTCGGAATACCCCTCTTGGCTATCCAAGCAGAATCAATGAAATTGTGAGTTGCTCCCCCATCAATCAATACTCCCACTTTGTGGCCATGTACTACTCCTCTGACCTTGAGAGTATGGAATCTAGGTACTCCATATAACGTAGCAATAACTCCCTCTAGTGTATCACCCTGGAATGACTCTTCCTCTGTTGCCCGTAATTCTTCTGTCGCCTCCTACTCATAGTCCTCCCCGTCACTGTCCAAATATACTTCGATGTAATCAGCCTTGGCCTTTCCTGCACACCTGTGTCCTTGAACCCATGGTTCCTGACAAGTAAAACATAATTTCTTTCGCCTCAAGTCTTTCCTAGTGTCCTCATCTAACCATGTTTTTTTTGGAAAATCCTGCGAAAAAGGTTTGTTGTCCTTGTCTCTAACTGAAAAGTTGGTTTTGAGAGGGAACCTGTTCTTCGGGACTGAGTCTTGAAGATCTCTGGTTCGGCTAATGGCATCCTATAGAGTGGGGGCTTTGTAGGCTTTCACCCATCCCCGTAGTGGCTCTGTCAGGGCCTCAGTAAACAACATCGTCAATCTACTCTCTGACACATATGTTACATATCAGCTATCCTCTGAAATTCTAAGATGAAGGCCTCGGCGCTACCTGTCTGCCTGAGTTGAGCCAACTCCCTAAAATGTATCTCTGGATCTTTCCTGTCGAACCACTCCATGAGTTTCTGAGTGAGCTCACTATAGGAATGGATGGTGTTGTGACCCAATGTCACTAATCTGTGGTACCACCACTCATGAGCTTCTTTGTCTAGGTGGAGTGTAACCAATTTAATGGCATCTGTCTCTGTCATGGGCTTTAGTTGGAAATAGGTGTCCAACTTCTGAACCCATATCCTCGCTGAACCTTCGCAAGTCCCATCAAAGTTTGGGATGGTCAACCTGCCCAAGGTTTTCTGCAACTCATAGTTATGATTGAATCCCTTGTTGAATTCCTGGGCCTGTTCCTACTCTTCATGTTGCAAAAATCCGAAAAAGAAATGGCTGCATGAAACTCATCCCCTAAGTCCCCGTATTCCTACAAATAAGCGCCAAAGGGTTCGCTAGGCTCTACCTGCATGACTGGACCTACTACTGCATCTGCCAAGAAGTGAGGCATAGTGGGCCTGCTAGAAGGTCTGTTATATATGTGGGGTGTGTTCTGCATATTGGTGTATGCATGTTTCCCACTACTACTTGTAGACCCTCTATCTACCGACGAGAGAGGTGTGTTGCTATTACCTGGTTCTGGTTTCACCGATAATCTATTGATTGCATTAAGTACGTCCTTTTGCCCTTTGGCTAAGTCTTGCAATGCACTTACTAGGTTGCGAAACTCCATTCTGTCCTCATCTTCTCCTGTTCCTTTTCCCCTATCAGAGTGTATACCTGTTGGGTCCATGTCTGAGTTAGTATCTTTTAGTTGGATATCCTCAAAGTCCTCCGTGTACCTACTCCTTTTCATATAGGTTACAAAAGTGTCCTATTTTGTATTCATCTACTTCTCATGTTCAAGCCCACAGCTGGCAAGGAACATGCTCTGATACCACTGTAATTTCCCAAATACTGATATTTTCTAATTCTATGCAAAATTTCTAAATAGCCGGGTATGCAAAAATGCCATGCAAAATTGCCCTAAATTATAGCTGAATTTAGGGTTAGGGTTTGTAGGAAAGATTGTAACACTTACCACTGATAATCCGGCTGAAGATGCTCCTGAGAAAATACGCATGCAACATAAGCCGAGCTGATGAAGTAATAACCTCTTTTTCCAGCGTAGTGCCCCCAGCAGTCTGAATCAATTAAAGATAACGTTTTTGGTGGAGGGGTGGTCTGTTGGAGCTGCAAATTTGTCGGAGTGTAGATGTGCCCGTGCCGGAGAGAATGGCCGGAGCATGCAAAAGATTTGACCTCTCCAAGTACCCTAGCGAATTGGTTCACCTGACTGGTGTTCACGCCCTCCCTCTTCTCTGTTCTGCTGCTAGCTACTCCAGGTGAGCAAACCGGTGGCTGATAATCACTCAAAGCAGTAGAGTGATCTTGTCGGTGAAGATGCAGGCCACATGTGGAAAAAATATGGTGATCCGGAGTCCCGGTGAATGACTTAGGGTTTTCCAGCTAAATCCCCCCCAGCTGTACAGATGCACCTGCAAATAATCTTCTGGCATACACTGAAACACTGAATAATGATGAATACGATAGATGTGGTGACAAACCTGGATGGTTATCTTGAAGGAGACTAGAGCAGATATTGCACTGTCAAACCCTCGTTAGTTGAAGACTCCGTCCTCAACCCCAACTGTCGTAGCTGCACGTTGTGCTACTGCTCAAATATCCAAATCAATGAATAATAAACATAGGTATCTCTTTAGGCTCCCTCATCCTTCTTAAATAAATCCTTATGCGCTTTTAGGGTTCGCATGTCACTTTTAGGGTTTGTGATTTTACTTTTGCATGCATGCGATTCTAATTTGATGTTGACTTTTAAGCCTAAAGAGAAAAGGCTTCTTTTAGCCTACCGCTGACTTTAGTACTGAATGTGTGTCTCGAGTTGTTCTAAGTACCAAATGTCCTCAGTCAATCCCCTCTTATGCAGTACCTGCTCGAACCTATGGGGATTAAGTAGGTTAGCAGGTGTTTTGTTGCCTAATCGGACGAGGACATTACAGAGTCTTGTCTTGCATAGTAGGGTAGAGTAGATAGGACCTAAATAAGCCTTTCCCGGCAGTAGTGTAGAAACTTGCACCTTTGTTTGAAGCTCACCTTCGAAGCTGTTAGTATAGTTTTTGATTTCTGCAAAATAAAAATCAAAATTTTTAATGAAAGTTATGGTTATAGATTACATTAATTTTCTGCTTTTTAGTTTCATGCATCTTTATTTTCAGTATTTTATATATTATCCACATATCGTTCTGACGACCGGTCTCTGATTTTGGTATAGCTCTGAGCATGCTGCAGATACTCAGTGACATTTTGGTAGCGGTTGCAAAGTTGGATGGATTGATCGAGGATACGAGAATTAGAGTACGAGGACCAGAGATTCTGAGGTTCTCAAGCACACTTTTCAGCAGAGCACTTGTCCCAGTTGGAGCCAGATGTTATCACATATATAGTAGACGGGCTACCATATTCTATTTTTTGGGTACAGTACATTTTTCAGCCAGATCTCTTACATATGAGATGCTGAGATGAGCAGTTTTGACGGATCATTATTTTATTTGTGGACTATTATACTCTCCCATGTCAAGACTGAGTCTCAAGACACTCAGATTTGAGGACCCATGTAGCCATTTAATCATTACAGAGCAATTATTGATGCCCAGTTTTATATCAGCACTTTCTCATTGGACAGATGATCGTTCAAAAGGATTATATGCATGATTATGACTCGGCTTGTATTCTATTGTGTTATGGTTATCATTGCTCTTATACTCATCTTTGTGACATGTATTAACATGTAGTGTCATAATCTAGCGGTCATAATTATATGGACTTATTTGTATTATGTATTGATGTCTCTACTTAGACTTGGAAGTTCTTGATCTATACTCATTGGTTTTACCCTCCTTAGGGAGAATAGAGGTAGTCATTCCCACCATTGTTTTGGCTTGCTAGTGTTGGCTTCATCTTTCACTGTCTCCACCCATCCATTACCTTCCAGCTTTGTTTTTAACTCGATTACTACTTGACTTGTGGCATGGAGGACCTTTCCCCGCTAGAACCTTTGTTGGACAAACCTCCCTGTTTATATTGTGTCTCAGCTCTGAGTTGGTGACAGAACTTGCCTTTGGTGAGTTGGTTTGTATGCCTAAATCATTCTGGTCGGTTGTCCCGATGTTTGGCACTGTGCAGAACTCCCCCTGGTCACTTGAGCTGTTGTTGGCTAAAACTGAAAGCTCATGTACTACCTGTATTGGAAATGTTTATATGCGCCCATGGAAAATGAAAATGCTAAAACTGTGTTTCTTAACATATGTGAAAAAAGGGCTTGAGCAATGAAATGCTAAAATACCCCTTGAAGGGTATAAGAAAAGGTATAAAAAAGCAATGGTTAAATATATGCTATATCCAAATATTGTTGACCTTATAAAGTTAAATATGTCCCGGATGAAAGCTGCAATTAGCTGTGTTTTTAAGCACTAGTGAAGTCCCAAAGGATCATATAAGCCAAAAAGGCCATGGAAATCAAATTGATGGTCCTAATGAAACTGGATCAAACTTGATGTAAACATGATGCCTAAGTTGAATAAGCACTCTCTGAACAACTCAACCATTTGTCAGGAACTGCCATTCCTTGTGTTGTTGTTTGTCCAGCATGTAGTTATAGTGAGTTTTTCCTTCCCATATCCAAAGTGTCATGATGTTAAGTAGAAAGTCATCCTTTGCCCTAGGCTTGTCAATTTCAGCCTTCACCCTTCACTAGCAAATTGACTACAACTGTGAAGTGAGTATAGTCCTGAAAGTCTGGTCTGAGTAATAATAAATAAAACCCTATATATGTATTTTTCTTTGATGTACCGCCAATGAAATGACTGCTACTTGTTGTGATTGTTGCTTAAATGATTTGTAGAGCATGTCTTGGCCTTATAACACTTGCAACAGATGGATGATAGTCTGAGTTATATTATTGGTATCTGGTAATTTATAGATGGTTATATTGTCTATTAGATATGATTGATGATCAGATAGAGACCTGAGAGGGGTATGAGTATACACCCTAGATGGATTTGGACTCTCTGAGTCTAATGAGATAGTTTGTTTTCAGTTCCGGGCACTTACAGAGATGGTCGAGCTCATTTTACTCTCTGCATGCAATTTTGCTTCACAAGATGATGTGTCTGAGCAAGGAGATGTTTTTATTGGATCTCCTAGGGCATTATATGGGGCATAGGGGGTGCAGCCACTTGATTGTACCATAGTACCCCCATCCCAGAGAGCCTGGTGGGATCAGTTTGACAACGCAGGCACCCTAGGAGGCTGTTTTGGCAGGTTCATGTTTCCCGAGGCAGATTAAATAATGATTAAATGGCTATTGAAGAAATCGATTTGGGCTACTAAGGCAAGGAAATGACATGGGATGAGTCATGATGATGAGAGTGATGTCCTCCGCACCTTCTCCAGCAGTTGCAGCGCCTGATTGGGCCCACACTTATTTTTTTGGGCATTTTTATATTATTTTCTGGAGCTTTTGGGAGGCTCACGATTTCCTCAAGGAGGCACAAAGTCAAAAAATTAAAATATTATATTATTTTATTGTGCCATCGGGCACCCAGAGGGAGTTAGTTAACACTCCATGGACCCACCATGTGTTTCATTTATTTCTTGTTGAGTGGGGTACCCTCTTTATGGGTGATTTAGTCCACTTTGGTACTTTATGGTTATATTGATCCATGTATTGTATGTTGAGCTCATCTCAACCATTGATTAGAACATTTTATCTTTTAATCTTAGCGACTTGTTTTGAAAGTGGTTAGGATTTTGGTTCTCTCGTTTCTATTTAACCGAGAGAGCTTCTCATTTGTAAGGGGTCTTTGGCTCTTGGATCTGAATAATAGAAAGATTTTTTTGTGGATATTTTCTAGATCTGCCTTGCTTCTGATGTTCTTCGATGGTAATTGGAGAATCTCTTGCTTCCTAGCATTCGAAATATTTTGTGAGATCTATATCTTTTCTCGAGATCATTGTCTTGTCTATAGGAGGGCGTTTTCAGCTGGGGCGTTTTTGCAGGGGGACCTCAACTCGCTCAGATTGTCTTCGTCTTGTATCAGTGGGTTTTCATTAGCTTCATTGTGATCTATGATTACATCTTGTTACTTTTCTGTAGATCTATCTTTTTCTTTCGAGGTACAACAAATCTGATATTGTTGAAGTTTGCTTGTGCAGGATAGGGGGGCGCATTGGTCACTTGGAGCATAACGTTGGCCCTAGAACTTACTCAGATCTTCCAGAATTGATCGAGATGGCTGGGATCATCATCATCAAGGAATCTACAAGCATTTCCAGGTAAGATCTACAAGTAAGTCTCTTCTCTTTCAGATCTCAATTTATTGTGCCTGCTTTTCTTCAAATTTTTTGAAAAACTCCTAAATAATAAAAATCCAGAAAAATACTTAATCGAGGAACCGCTTGATCTTTGAACAAACCATTTGTGGGTTTTGTAGATCGAGCATCCCTCTCACCAAATCCTCCTCAATGCTGTCCAAATTGTGACTGGTTTTCCCTAGATCTGACTTTTTGACTACTCAAACCCCGGCGCCCCTACTGAAATTTTGACTTTTCAAGATTTGACTTTTCACAAAAATTAATAACTTGGGTTTGTAGATCAGGTCTTCCTCATTCGAGAACACCCCCAACGCTGAGCTAGTTCCTGCCAGGTAGCCCTAGATCTGAAAAACTGACTTTCAGCATCCTAGCTTCCCTCATCAAATTTTGACTTTTCCAGATCTGATTTTTGCTGAAATTATATGACTTGGGTTTGTAGATCAAGCCATTTTGATCTCATCTCCCCTCCAACGCTGAGCTGATAGTCTCCTGGTTGTCCTAGATTTGCAGATTTGCCTCTCCAAACCCTAGCGCTAACCCTCCTTCTGTTGGTTTCCTTGTAAACTGAATCTTTCGAGCACTTTTCTGCGTCCATAGATCAGGGCATATCCTAGGTGGGTTCACTTTAACGTTGTGCAAATACTGACTCCATTACCCAAGGCTCAACAGGAACTGATATCCAAGCATAGCGCTAGCCCTCTTTTGACCTCTTTCCCCTGAAAGTTGACTGCTCCTTGATGACTCATGTAATCTGACATTGTCATATCTCTCATTGAGTCTATCCCTTTGGTACTAAACAGTCCCAACTCTGTCCTTACTCACCCTGCCTCAGTTACGTTTCCCAAGGCAACGGTTATCTTCATCAGTTGCTAGTACCTCAACCCCAGATCTTGCATCAACCCCACAAGTCACCTTGGTTCCACTTTGGATCGAACTTAACACTTCCAAAACCCTAATCCAAAGCCTTGGCACACCTGGTAACATCTCCCATAGATCTAGGGTCTTCAATTACCTTACACCTTACGTACCTCAAGCCTACTTGATCTGATCTGGTGTCTAGGTCTGATCTCTCCTATCGGGAGTAGATCTGGGTCTTCCACTTTGTTGTCTTGGACTTAGATAACATAAAGTGAAGGCTGCCTTGATTGACGTGACAACCATCCATTTGGGATTCTAGGCAGTCTTGGTTCCACCTCCTTAGTTGCTTGCCCCTCTACCATCCATCATGGACCACCATACATAGGCAACTACAAGGTTGGTGATAACATGCATCACTGACGTCCAGGATCCTTGTGATCCTTTCTTTCCATGTTGGAAAATTCTGAGCACCCTGGAGTCTATCCTCAACTCTCTACTGCATGGTCATTGTGAAGTGCTACATGCCAAACCCTAGATCTCCAATCTAAGTTGTGTCTTCAATAGATTTGCCCCTGATCTATCACTGCTGCTGCAAATCTCTCAGCCTTAGCTTACCAGACCTTTGATACCATGTAAATTTTCCTTTAATATTCAACTAGGGCTAAACAGTGCATTCAAAATATCTACTGATAACCACACATGAATATCTTTTATAGTATGCAGCGGAATATAAAACTGAGAAATAACTCACAACATCACAGGACAATAATGACAGTTATTTTGGGTATGGAAACCCCGAAAAAACCCAAGATGGGAAAACCGGTGCAACAGTCAGATATAGATTTTATTATAAGAAAATATGGAACGTTAAAATCACTGCAAATTCACCCAAACCTAGTGAAAGCAGCTACTCGGCAGAAATACTGCACGAAACCCCAGCTAAACCTCTGCACCCTGCTGAGAGAGTGTACGGCCCAGCTATACAGCCTCACACTTGGGGATCCGTACAACTGTTGTACGAAATTCATACGGTCGCCCTGGCAGCTGTACAGAATGGTACGACCTTCCTCCTCCAGCTCTACCTTTCGACCTGTGTGGGTTTTGTCTGCTCGATGAACCTGCTCGTCGATCCTTCGTCTTCCCAGCTAAATCCTTTGTCTGAATTTTCTCCTCCTGTCTGTATCATGTCTCTGTCGGAATACAAGTGTGTGTGTCCTCTCAACCAATTGACCTCTCTTATATAACTTTAAGTAAAGCGTAAAACCTAATTTCACTTTCACTTAAAGTCAATAATCATTTTAATTATTTTCCAAAGTAAACTTAGGAAAAATAATTAAATACAACTGGTTTCTTGTTTTAAGAGTCTTCTGCATGCAAGGACACTTGCATGCAGGAAGACCTTCCTTGTTGCTGCTAATCTAACAGACTTATGGTCATACCCATGGTTACTAGTCAGAAGAAGATTGTCACCTCAAATTCAGAGTTGGTGGATCCTAGATTGTACAGACAATTGAATAGATCCTTGATGTATTTAGTCAACACCATGCCAGATATATGTTTTGTTGTGCACACCTTGAGCCAGTTCATGGTGGAGCCGAAGCATGTGCATTGGGTAGCAGCAAAGCATGTGCTTAGGTATTTGAGAGGCATAGTGAAGTATGGATTGAGGTATCTTGTTGGAGCTAATGGAGTGAAGTTGCATGGATATTCAAACTCAGATTACGTAGGGAGTGCATCAGATCAAAAGAGCACCTCTTCAACTTGGGCTCGCCAGCGATTTCTTGGTTCAACAAGAAGCAAATTTTTGTAGCATGTAGTTCAACGGAGGTGGAGTACATGGTAGCGAGTTTGGCTAGTTGTGAAGCTATTTGGCTTCGCAAACTGCTTACAAGATTATTTGATCGGGACTTGCATCCTACGGTGATATACTATGATATCAAACTCTCTAAGAATCATGTATTCCATGATAGGTCCAAGCATATTGAGATCAGATATCACTTCATCTGAGATAGGATCTAGAAGGGGGCAGTGAAGATCCAATATATTTCCACATATCAGCAGGTTGCAGACATTCTAACCAAAACCTTGGTTAAAGGAAAGTCTATTTTCTTTAGAGACAAACTAGTGTTGAAGAATACCTTCCACAGTAAGAGGAAGTGTTGAAGTTTGTAGCTTAGATAGGCATTTGCACATGGTTTGTGTCTAATTTGTGGAAAGAGTCATTAATACCTCTTAGAACTGTGGAAATTCACTTTACTAAATTTATTATTAAAGTGAATGCCACTTTAGAATTAATTCCAATGTTTTAAAAATCGATCAACTTGAAACCAGAACCAGCCGAGTTGACTGGTCTAATCCTCAACAACAACAAACTAAAAGAAAAATTGACCAAAGGCCAATTCAGTACCGAACTGGCCTGAAACAACCAAGTTCATCACAAACCGATCGAGTTAATCCAAGTCTGCACAAGGCGCATGCATGGAGGCTAGAAATGGAATTATTTTTTTAAAAAAATTAGTTTTGTACAAGAGACATTGAAGTCAGTGATATTAAATGGTAATGTTAAATTCTTAAAGTAATTTGTTTACTTAAATTTTCAATATTACCATTAATTGTTTCAAGATGTTTGAGAGTGGTTCCAACCTCATCTAACTTCATATGAAAAAAGTAGATTTTTAGATTCCATTCATAATTCAACAAACTTAATAGTTTTCAGGATTGCAACATTTCCATTGGATTCTATCATGTATGAGGATAAGGGATTTGATTTAATCAAGCACATCAATCTCTCTAAGTATCTTGATGTTGGTGGTGCTGATGCCCGATTATTGAAGTTAATTGAACTCTTGAGCCCCCTGTCATGACCTCAATAAAAATGCACCCTTCAGTCAAGCAACATCACTTATTAAGCATGGGAATCTTTTTCTACCTTATTTTAAAACTTGGAATAGGAAATTTCATCAAAATTGTAGGGTGTTCACTAATGTCTTTGGAGGCAAGGGCTAGATCCTAGAAGAAGGGGGAACAAGGTGCTATTGATGAATAGGATCCCAATATAGGCAATGATTTTGATGATTATGTATTTTCAAATTTGATTCAGATATGTATCGCACTTGGTGCCATTTTGATATATTCGCCCTCACATCATGGTATACACATGAGTCATTGAGTAGTCTTTGCATATTTTGTCTCTAATGGTTTGGAATCATAGCTTGGAATCTTTAATATATTTTTTTCATTAAAATTGTTAAATTCTATGTATCTTTTAGTAGTTCAAGTCATTGAAATCAAACCATAGAGGACTTTCACTTTCAACATTTTCCAGGAAGAAGAGGACAACAGTCAGAGAATATTGCAAGAGGTCATACCAACTGGGTGGAGGTTTCAGAGTGACAAGGGCAGTCGTATAGAGCCTTACAAATAAGTTGTACAACCAAACAGAGTCGTACAGGTCCATACAACCATATGTGACAACTGTACAGCTAGTTGTGGGTCATACGGGACGATATGCAGGTTGTAGACAAGTTCCTACAGACCGTATAGACCGTACAGGGCCATACAAATTGTACAATGCAACAATAGGTGCAAGGGGTTTCTCTAGGGCAGATTTGCAAGAGGAAGATTTTCTCAAGAAGGAAGGTTTGCCAAGTTTGTTGTAGATTGCATTGTCTTCATTGGGCCATTTTCCTAGTAAGGGAGCCCTTGTATGCTTAGATATTATTTTCATGAAAAGAATATTTGAAGGGCAGAAATTTTTTGTGCATGTGTTTTATGAGATTTGTTTCCATTTTCATTTCATGTAGATCTACTTAAACTGTGTTGTGTTGATATGTGTAATCACACAATTATTTTCCTTTTGTAAGTCGTGGGAGAATCCACTGAACAAACTACAAATCTAGAAACACATAATTGCAACACTTCCTTTTTCTTGATCATAAATAACAAAAGATATACCTCCTAAAAGACATTCCTTTGTTTGATGAATAAACCCACACTAAACCATAACTATGCCACTCATAAATCAGATCTGCTATAATCATAACCAGATTTGCCACATCTATGCAATAAACTAAATCTAAACCAAATTTTTGTTATTCTAAAACCAGATCTATCATGCAAATCCAATGGCAGATATTTAGAAAAAAATTAGAATACCTTTGGCGGCAATGGTAACTTCAATTGGATGCATATCTTCTGCTTATCTCCTTCCCGATTAATCTCACGGATCACTACCATGGATTCACATGCTCAACAATTCTCACAATGAACGTGTCATTCTCTTACCATGTGCACATCAGGCCCTTAGGACCAAAAAGTGCTTTGATATTATTAGTATATCCATACTTGGCCTACCGATCATCGGGGTCCATTGATTTATCTAGTCCTACGGATCATACCAGATGTTGGTTTGCAGCAGTTTCAGATATTTCGGGATCTGTTGGTATTTCGATAGCTCATCTTCTCCCTTTTAAATACTCCCTGAATGCACCTGGACACCTCTTACCTACTCGGCAGGATATGAACAGGATCATTCGAGATGACATTTACAAGCGATTTGTATAGGTCACTTGAACTTACCCTTAGGGAGGGTTACGTCCAAAGATGGCCTTCTATGTTGAGCACGTTATGTAGGTGAGCGACAGACTCATCATCCAAACCCCATCTGCATACCTTCATTGGGCACACTCTCTTTGTATCCCCTTGAACCAGTTTTGGGTTGGTTCACATAGATTTCGGGTCAAGACGAACCACTAGACTCAACAGGCTGATAAGATTTGCTAGTTGTGTCATCTTCACGATGTCGAGGCAAAGGAGCACTTTATCTTCCTTTGGCCCACCTACTATGAGATCCATGGACGATTCCATTGTTTATTAAGAGGGACCTAGAACCTCACCTGTTTCTTCAAGTTCCCCAATCAGAGATGCTTAACCCTTTACTTACAGGAGGCCCTCAGGCTCCGAGCCCACACTTTCCATCCTCATACTAGACCAGATTCCATCCAGCAGATCACTTCCTTCTTTTTAATGCTCCCTCCAGGTAGGGTCACCAAGAGAGAAATTGATACGAGCATGGCACCTGACTCTCGATCGATGTATACCCATGGGAGCGTTCCCCAATCCCAGAGTTCGCAACGATACAACCAGACTAGATCTACTACCAACAAGAAAATGAGATCCTCCAAGCCTCGGCAACGGAGTACAACTTTCAGCCAGCAGCACAGTAGGTCATCTCGATCTTCCACTAGACCCTCCTCTGGTCATCATTCTATATTGAGTTTCCTTCATTTTGCATCGGATTTAAGGAGAGATGGGTCTATTCCATGACAATCCTACCTCGTTCCTTTTGTATTTTTTCGTTCCTAGATCCATTTTTCTTGTACATCCCCCTTCTCGAGCAGCCTCTAGTACTCGAGGTTGAGCATTTTTTATACTCTAGCATAGATCTCATGATATAGTTTATGTATCTCGCTTTTTATAGAAGACTTTTTGGTACTCCTACTTTGTAATGACATCATTTGTACTTTGCAATCCCATTGACCTACTTTAGTGGTCATTCGTTGGACATTAATAAAATCATCTTATCTTATCTCACCATGGTTTTGATACCATATTAAACTATAGAACAAGCAAGCACAACACAAAACTGGCAGAAAAGGCTTTATCCATCTCTTCAACTTCAAAGTTCATCTTCATACCAAAGATGGTTTTATATAGGACATGGATCATAGTTACCTCAAGATCTAGATCTCACTGATAAGTCATCAATGGATAGGTATGACAACTCGTAATGTGATAAGAATAAAAACTCGCATAAGAGGTGATCTAGGACTTTGTTATGGCATAGGGACTTACAGTCTAACAAGACTTGGACCCACTTCCACAGCTAGAGGATCTGAACAATGGACAAGTACCACTACCTTCAAGGTTAGGGTAATCAAGTCAAAATCACATTGTAGACTCTAGTCATGCTGCCGATGAATATGATGAGGTGTTTAATGAATCTACCATATGATAAGATTGCAACATTGTAGAGACCAGACTACTAGAGTCTAGACTATAGTATTTCATTAGTACTATGCTTATTTTTGGACACTCTAGAAGCCATTTAGAGCATCTTTATTGATGTATTTTGGTTCAAAGATGTATTGCACTCGGTGCTATTTTGGTTATATGCACCCTTGCTATATACATGAGAAACTTTGCATATTTGTAAATAGAGATTTGGATTCATATGGATGCACATGAATATATATGTTTTCAAAATTTGAATATTTTATGTATTTTTTGGTCGACCGGTTTTTTTGTTCAATTTTTTTCCAGTTCCGGTCCAGTTCAGATTTTTGGGATTGACCAGTCCGGTTCTAATAACAATGATCTCAAGCATTACTGGAACCCACCAACATAGTCATCACATCAAGCATGTGTTTTGCCTTGAATTTCCTGCCCTTGTAACGTTGGTCACGCAATTCTTTTGCAGGAAGCTGAATGAGATTTGTTGTTTTCCTTCAATAAGTTCTGGGGATTGTTCATTGTCTCAAAATCCATCTGTAAAAGAGAACCTTCTATTTTTTCTTTTCCTTTGTAATTTTGAAAAGTAAATATCATAACAGACTACTAACTAGCTGTATTGTACTGTAGTATAGTGCATGTAATGATAATGTAGCGATCCATACAGTAGAAATTTGAAAAGATTTTTTGTACCACAAAAAAGGTGGGTCATATAGCAGAAAATACAGCCATACAACAAAAAGCGGAACCTAAAAGAAAAATACAAGCCAAATATAAGATTATAGAAAGAAGTTCAACAGAAAGTAGGCCATGCAGAAAAATAAGAACATCATAAAAATTTAAGAAACAATCCAAAAAGCAGAAGGTATGTAAGTCAATGTGGTAAACTGTATAAGTCTGGGCAGCGACAATTTTCAAAAAGAAAACTAATATTGGAGAGTTAAGGAAAAAAGAAAAGATCTACTTGACAAATATGATGCTCAAGATCAAACTTGATGCAGATCCAGATGTCAAGGTAAACCCTAAAGAGACCAAGAAGAGAACCAAAATAAGGCTCTGATATCAACTGATACGATCATAGAGCAGAAACGACGAATTATGAAATTAACTCTCTTGAAGTCACTGTCTTTGCATTACAGTTACATATATTTATACTTATAGTATAAATATATTAGATTATAGTATTTAATATTTATACTTGTAGTATAAAATCACGTCAGAATTGGATATTGAAGTTAAAAATAGAGCTCAATTTTTTCTAAATCTAACCTACAATAAACTAATTTATTGATAATTTTTCTCACATGATGAGCATTAAAAATACCATAGTGCTAAAAAAGTCCACCAAAAATAGATAAAAAGTATTTTTAGTGTTTAGTCACAGTTACATGTTTCAGCGATAGTAATGTGAGTTTGACTTTTCTAACAACTAAAAGCACAAGTATACATGTCATTTAAAAGTCAAGCAAGTTATGTGCCCTTCCAAATGTAGATTTTGTCAGCAACTTTCCTGGTTCAACTGTGTCATTATTTGCCAATGGGTTTCAAGTAAACACTTCCCTCGTCATCAGGGCGATCAATAGAACAGGAGTGAAATGTGTTAAAAAGTTACCTAGGAAGTGTTTGTCCACCTAGAGTTGCCTTGGGGTGGACAAGGACACTTAAATATGACTCCTAGTCATTTTGTGCATTTAATGAAGTGAGATGCACTTTATATTTTTAAAGTGACTTTATTAAAAGTTAAGTGGGTATTTTTCTAAGTTCACAATTAAAAAGTTAAGTGAGTGATTAAAAAGAAAAGGGGGTTGCTCAACTTTATTAAATGACATAAGTGCACTAAATGTCATTTAATTATTTTTTTAATGGAACATTTAATGTCAACCCTTGATCTAATCTAATCTTGACTGTTAGATTGACAGAGAAGTTACCAATATCAAAAAAGCTAGGGCAAGGCAAAAGTTCATTCATTGTGTTCATCTTCAGGAGAGATTTTTGAAGAGACAGAGAAAGAAGAGAAGTGAGGGTTTTGGAGAGAATTCAGACCCAGGAAAGAGAAGACATTCCCCAACACAGAAATCGAGGAGCAACACAGAATTTATGAGGGCAGCACAGAAATCGAGAAGAGGTACAGATTTCTAGAATCCGTACAGCAGTACGGTCTGGCACAGATTTCGAGGTGGTCTGATATTTCAGCAAAGCAATATGGCTGCATTAAATTTTCTGCACGTTTTTCAAGGTACAGCCTGTCAGAATTTATTGAATCCATACAGTACAGATTTGGCACGATTCCCAAGGTGAAACTACATAAATTTATTTATGTACTGTACAGCAGTCTGGTGGCACGTTTTTTGAGGTGAAATTCAGAATATTAATAGGTGCTCATACAACAGTTATCCGGCACAAATTTCGAGGCCGAGTCTAGCACGTTTTTCAAGAAAGGAGTTTCAGCATTAGTTCAAATTTCGAGACTGAAAATTGATAAGTACTACTTATTTTTATTCTTGTAATTTTGCTGAAGAAAAAAATAAAATCTCTCACTCAGAAAACGGGTTTTCCCTTAGGGGTTTTATCTTGGGCCATTGGTCAAAAATAAGTGTCTAAATTTTCATGTGTGTAAATGTCTGAAATTTTCTAAGTTTTACATTTCCAGTTTGAAAAGAAAACTTCTGAATTTGTTTAAAATTTGAGAAAAACTTTGACATGTGTTTCAGTCTGGATAATTTGTGAAAAATTATGCATTGAAAGGGTTGGGCATTAAACAATGCAAAGAAGCCTAAAGGCTTGGAACCGGGTTGGGAAAATTTTCAAAAACTTTCATGGTATCAGAGCGTTCATAAAGATCAGAATTTTAAACATTCAGAAACTGGGGTTTGAAGAAAGAAGTCTTGAACAGCTTGCTTGAGATTACAGGTTGCAGTCATGGTATTCAGTTTTAGAGTGGAAGACATATTAGAGGGGGCTGCAAATTTTAGCCCTTGGAAGGCTAGAATTAGTTTGATTCTTGAAGAGAATGAACTATGGGATATAGTTCATCGGACAACAGCAAATCCTGTAGTAGTACCTGCTAATGCAACAGATAAGGCAGGTAAGGCAGCCTTTATGAAAAAGGATATAAGGGCAAGAAGAGCCATTCTTGATGCAGTGAAGGATCATGTGATCCCTCACATTTCAACCAAAGACCATGCATTTGAAATGTGGACAGCTTTGACAAAACATTATCAGAGTTCCAATGAAAACAGGAAGATGGTATTGAGAGAGAAGTTGAAGAGTGTGCGCATGAGCAAAGGAGAGAGCATGGCATCATATCTTACCAGGATCACACAGATAAGACATGAGCTTGCATCTGTAGGAGAGGTGATTGGTATTCCTGAGATGGTGCGTACAACACTAAATGGAGTGTCACATCAGTGGACCGTATTTGTTCAGACCATTATTGGGAGGGAGAACATGCCCACATGGGATAGATTGTGGGATGATCTCACACAGGAAGAGATACGGAGAGGCTTCATACAAGGCAGCTCGTCACATCAAAGAGATGAGGAGGAGAATGTTGCTTTAGCAGCGAAGGGAAAGAAGAAGAATAAGTTCAAGAAGGGCTCCAGGGAGGAAGCCAAACAGCATGATGGCAAGAAGGATATGAGCAAAGTGAAATGCTTTGCATATCAGAAGATAGGGCACTATGCTGGACAGTGTCCTAACAAGAAGAAGAAGAAACAACAGACAGCAGCTTCAGCAGAGATTGATGAGTTTGCTGTGAGATTTGAGAGAGACTTTTCTCTCTTTGCAGGTGTTGGTGTTGAGAGAGCATCTTCTATCACCAGCAGGGATTTTGAGGACCGCATGGAGCATTCCATGATTGTTGGGCATTCATTGAGTGCCACCACTACTTCCTCCACTTAGTAGATTGATAGTGGTGCTTCTAGTCACATGACAGGTGATCAAGACATGTTCACAAAGATGTCAGAGTCAGACTTGGAGATGGAGGTTGTATTGGGAGATGATACAATGGTGAGAGCAGTTGGGCGAGAGACTGTCCGCTTTGAGAGGGAGTCCATGCAGCCTATGTTTCTGAGGGATGTGTTGTATGTCCCTGGGCTGAAGAAGAACCTTGTTTCAATTTCCATGATAGAGGACAAAGGCTTCAGTGTATATGTCCTTGATGGGAAACTTCACATCTTTCCCAACGCAGCAAGTCCATCTGATTCGCGAATGATTGGAATCAGATGCGAGAAACTGTACAAACTTCTCTTCGAGCCACATCACACACTGTCACACACTCAGAGAAGCAGTGAGTTGTGTGAGCTTTGGCACAGGAGGATGGCCCATATTCACCATCCAACTTTGCAGATGCTGAGAGAGATGACTACAGGTATGCCATAGTTCAGCACAGAGTCGAGTGGTGTGTGTAGAGGGTGTGCTTTGGGAAAGTACACCAAGACTGCTTTTCCAAGCAGTGATTCCAGATCAGAGGGAGTGCTTGAGTTGATTCATTCAGATCTGTGTGGTCCCATGTCATCTGCCTCTTTGACAGGATATAAGTATTACATCACTTTCATTGATGACTTTTCCAGGAAGACCTGGATCTATTTCCTTAGAAGCAAGAGATCAGAGGAAGTCTTGCTTCGGTTCCAAGAGTTCAAAGCTCTTCTGGAGAACCAGACAGGAAAGAAGATCAAGGTGCTTCGGTCAGACAATGGAGGTGAGTATACTTCTCGTGCTTTTGATGAGTATTGTCGACAGGAGGGGATAAAGAGGCAGTTGATTGTTCCTTACACTCCAGAGTAGAATGGAGTGGTTGAAAGAAAGAACCGTTCTATAGTGGTTGCAGCTAGAGCCATGCTGCATGATTAGAGTCTTCCTTTCTTTCTATGGGCAGAGGCTTGTAGTACTGATGTTTATGTTCTCAACAGGAGTCTGCACCGTGCATTGGGGAGTAAAACTCCTGAGGAGACATTCACAGGGAAATTGCCTAAGATAGGTCACTTTCGGATTTTTGGTTGCCTTACATACTCTCATGTCCCTTCTAAGAAAAGGACAAAGTTGGAGGCTATAGGTGAGCGTGGTATTTTTGTTGGTTACGATGAGACATCGAAGGCTTTTCGGATATCCCTTCCTGCACAAAGGAAAGCTGTGGTGAGAAGGGAGGTGAAGTTAGAGGAGGAGAAAGCCTTGTAAAACTCCTGAGGAGACATTCACAGGGAAATTGCCTAAGATAGGTCACTTTCGGATTTTTGGTTGCCTTACATACTCTCATGTCCCTTCTAAGAAAAGGACAAAGTTGGAGGCTATAGGTGAGCGTGGTATTTTTGTTGGTTACGATGAGACATCGAAGGCTTTTCGGATATCCCTTCCTGCACAAAGGAAAGCTGTGGTGAGAAGGGAGGTGAAGTTAGAGGAGGAGAAAGCCTTGTAAAACTCCTGAGGAGACATTCACAGGGAAATTGCCTAAGATAGGTCACTTTCGGATTTTTGGTTGCCTTACATACTCTCATGTCCCTTCTAAGAAAAGGACAAAGTTGGAGGCTATAGGTGAGCGTGGTATTTTTGTTGGTTACGATGAGACATCGAAGGCTTTTCGGATATCCCTTCCTGCACAAAGGAAAGCTGTGGTGAGAAGGGAGGTGAAGTTAGAGGAGGAGAAAGCC
>LPNX010567696.1:409087-419865 GCA_001517045.1 Pseudotsuga menziesii
TTCAGGAGGTCTCTTGATTCTGATATGGAGGATCCGCAAGGTACTACACAGGTGACAACTCAGAGTTCAGCGAGTCAAAGTTCAAGGTCACCGGTTTCAGGTGTGACTGGGTCACAGGTTACAAGTCCTTTAGTTACAAGGGCTCAATCCATAGGTACTTCTGGTACAAGGACAGGTTCACGAATCACAGGTTCACAAATGACACCTTCAGGTGATTCGAGTTCTAGTGGTACAGGTACAGGTTCTCAAGTTGTTGGAACTTCTTCAGGGAGACAGATGTTTGATGAGGAGTTTGAGGAGAGTCTCAGACAGGATGCTTCCTCCAGGAAGAGGAAGCCAAGTTGGCTTCAGGAGTTGATGAAAAAAGCAAAGTAGTCAGTTGGACCACCCAAGAGGGAGGTCAAGGAGAGCAGGGCACATGAGGTATTTTCCAGCTACATGGCACAGGTGACTAGCTTGTATGACACCGTTCCTGATACTTATGAGGAGGCTTCTACACACCAAGTATGGAGAGATGCCATGATGGAGGAGTACAACTCCATCATGAAGATTGGGGTGTGGGAAGTGGTTTTGAGATGTCAGTTGTGACTTCGAAATGGCTTTACAAGATAAAGCATGTTGCAGATGGTAGTATTGAGAAGTTCAAAGCTCGTTTTGTTGCACGTGGTTTCTCACAGGTCGAGGGAGTTGACTATGATGAGACATTTGCACCAGTGGCCAGATTTTCTTCGATCGAGGCAATGATCTCCGTCATTACAGAGATGGGTTGGAAGATCCATCAGATGGATGTGAAAACCGCTTTTCTCAACGATTTTCTACAGGAGGAGGTATATTTGGAGCAGCCACAGGGCTTTGAGGTATGTGAGAGAGACACACATGTTTGCAGGCTGATAAAGGCCTTGTATGGACTGAAGCAAGCCCCTCGGGCTTGGTATTCCAAGATAGACACCTACTTGCTTTTGATTGGGTTTCAAAAGAGTGAAGCGGATCCCAACCTATACTACATTGTGGTTGGTGGTGTTCCACTTATTCTTCTGCTATATGTTGATGACTTGTTCATTACTAGGGGAGAGTACCTAATTGATGCGTACAAGAAGGATCTTGCTTCAGAGTTCAAGATGACAGACCTTGGACTGATGCATTATTATTTGGGGATGGAGGTTTGGCAGGAGGATGGACATGTTTTCCTGGGGCAAGGAAAATATGTTGCAGATGTTCTGAAGAGATTTCAGATGACAGATTGCAGAGCGATGTCGACACCCATGATCACCAACTGGGCGAAGCTTCATGCTTCAGAGGGAGAGTTGGTGGACCTTACCTTATATCGTCAGTTGATTGGTTCGTTGATGTATTTGGTCAACACCAGACCAGATATGAGTTTTGCAGTGAACACTCTCAGCCAATTCATGGTGGAGCCTAGGAGAGTGCATTGGACTACTGCAAAACATATCTTGAGGTATCTTATAGGGACAAGTGATTATGGATTGGATTATAGGAGATCTGGTGGAGTGGGGTTGGTTGGCGATACAGATTCAGATTGGGCAGGTAGTGTTTTGGACTGAAAGAGCACTTTTGGTTGTTGCTTCAGCTTAGGTTCGGCAATTGTGTCATGGTTCAACAGGAAGCAAAAGTCCATGGCATTGAGTTCTATTGAGGTTGAGTATATGGCAGCCAGTCAGAGTTGCATCAAGCTCTTTAAGAATCCGGTTTTATGAAAGGTCGAAGCACACTGAGATTAGATATCACTTCATTAGGGACTATGTTCAAAGAGGGGTTGTTTGTTTGCAGTATGTTCCGATAGATGAGCAGGCTGCGGACATTCTCACGGAGGCTTTGGGTAGAGGGAAGCATGTCTACTTCTGAGACAAGTTGGGAGTGGTGAAAAACACCTTCCTCGGTAAGAGGGGGTGTTGAAAAGTTACCTAGGAAGTATTTGTCCACCTAGAGTTGCCTTGGGGTGGACAAGGACACTTAAATGTGACTCCTAGTCATTTTGTGCATTTAATGAAGTGAGATGCACTTTATATTTTTAAAGTGACTTTATTGAAAGTTAAGTGGATATTTTCCTAAGTTCACATTTAAAAAGTTAAGAGAGTGATTAAAAAAAAAGGGGGTTGCTCAACTTTATTAAATGACATAAGTGCACTAAATGTCATTTAATTATTTTTTTAATGGAGCATTTAATGGAAACCCTTGATCTAATCTAATCTTGACCGTTAGATTGACAGGGAAGTTACCAAGATCAAAAAAGCTAGGACAAGGCAAAAGTTCATTCATTGTGTTCATCTTCAGGAGAGATTTTTGAAGAGAGAGAAAGAAGAGAAGTGAGGGTTCTGGAGAGAATTTAGAACCAAGAGAGAGAAGACATTCCCCAGCACAGAAATCGAGGAGCAACACAGAATTTATGAGGGCAGCACAGAAATCGAGAAGACTACACAGAAATCAATAAGAGGCACAAAAATCGAGAAAGGGCACAGATTTCTAGAATCCGTACAATAGTACGGTTTGGCACAGATTTCGAAGTAGTCTGATATTTTCGTATAGCAGTACGGCTGCATTAAATTTTATGCACGTTTTTCAAGGTACGGCTTGTCAGAATTTATTAAATCCGTACAATACGGATTTGGCACGATTCACAAGGTGAAAGTACATAAATTTATTTCTGTACCGTACAGTAGTCTAGTGGCACATTTTTCGAGGTGAAATTCAGAGTATTAATTGTTGTTCATACAGCAGTTATCAGGCACGAATTTCGAGGCCGAGTCTGGCACGTTTTTTGATAAAGGAGTTTTACCATTAGTTCAAATTTTGAGACTGAAAATTGATGAGTACTACTGATTTTTATTCTTGTAATTTTACTGAAGAAAAAATAAAATCTCTCACACTCAGAAAACAGGTTTTCCCTTAGGGGGTTTATCCTGGGCCATTGGTCAAAAATAAGTGTCTAAATTTTCATGTGTGTAAATGTCTGAAATTTTCTGAGTTTTGCATTTCCAGTTTGAAAAGAAAACTTCTGAATTTGTTTAAAATTTGAGAAAAAGTTTCACATGTGTTTCACTTTGGATAATTTGTGAAAAATTATGCATTGAAAGGGTTGGGCATTAAATAATGCAGAGAAGCGTAAAGGCTTGAAACCGGGTTGGGGAAATTTTCAAAAACTTTCAAAACGATGATGAGTGAAGGGTTCCAACTTCCCTCTAGACACATAGGCATAAAACTTTTATGACAATTAAACCAAAAAAGTCCTTAACAATATCAATATAACTGCAGAAGTCTCCATTTTGAAAAAGTAGATTTGTTGATGACTGTTTCAATACTTCGGTAAAATTACAAAATATAATGTTCTAATACCAACTGATATGATCATACAGTGGAACAAGGAATTTGTAAGGTAGCTCTCTCGAATTCACTTTCTTTCTGTTACATAATTACATGTGTTTATAGCAGTGTTCCACGGGGATATGTCCCGAAGGGTCGGGGACGCGTTTCGGCGTTTCTCGCGTCCAGGGGACGTTGAAACTCCATGCGAAACGTTTTGGGACATCTTGCTTTCAACGAAACTTGGCGAGACACGGAGAGAAACGTTTTGGTGGGCGGCAAAACTTGACGAAACTTGGGGGGCTTCCTGGCGCCCCGCTCAAAACTTCGTCGAGACTTGTGTGCATCTTGCCCGAAACTTCCCCAGAATATTTTCGAATTTTCTTAACCTACATTTTAAAAAAATAAAAAAGAAACAAGAGTTTAATTAAATAATCATTAAAGAAGACTTATATTAAAATTTAAAAATTAACACATAAAAAAACCATAATATTAAAAATTAAAAACAATCTAATTTCTAACCTAATCCTAAGCTATCGAGATCAACTCTTTAATATTTATTTCTGATTTCATTCGGCATTACAAACTTACAAAGCCATGAAAGTTTATTCACTAAGCTATCGAGATCAACTCTTTAATATTTATTTCTGATTTCATTCGGCATTACAAACTTACAAAGCCATGAAAGTTTATTCAACAACAATCGTGAAAAGAGAGAGTGACAAATCTGAAATATCATTGATTCATTTTTTCAATCACTTAAAAGTCAAAGCTGAAATATCAAATATCAAATGACAAAGACTCAAAACTTAGAAGAGACAAACATGAAATATGATGTTCATGTTAATCATAGATTCATAGATTTATTATTAATATAATGATAATCTCGATGAATCGTGTAATGTGTTTGAACTTTGCATTTACATTGCATGATTGCAGAATGATGAATGTAGTATTACTATTTAGTAATTTACTAATTTGCATGGGATGGTTTGTTATTGTTGGGATTTATATTTTTCATCTTTTTAATATTTTTTAAATTTTTATGACTATCGCATCCCACTATCCCCTCGTCCCTTCTGAATTTCTCTAAAATTTGGGGGTGGTCTCCACACTTCCCGAATGTGCGTCTCCCCGCTCCCGTGTCCCGCCGTCCAGGAACCTTGGGGGAACATTGGTTTATAGTAAGGAATCATGTCAGAATTGGAGATTGAAGACCAAAATAGACCTTCAACTTGTTCTAAATCTAACCTAAAATAAATTAATTTATTGATAATAGTTTTTCTCACATGATGAGTGAAGTGTTCATTCTAGACTTGCTGGCACAAAAACTATTCTGATAATCTCCACAGAAACACGAATCCAAAGAAAAAATAATAATGAGCATTCGACTCCTACTAACCTTTTCATCCTTCTCAAAATGGTCTAGCTTTGACAACCGTCCAGTCTGAAGAATCTCTTGAATCTGTTGAACAATGCCATGATCTAACTCAAAATGACTAATGATCTTAAAAGAAACTACTGTACAGAAGAAGAATACATATTTTGAATAGAAATTTAATATGGGAAGCCAAGATAACAACACAGCCATAAACCAAGAGAACCATCTTGAATTCATCTATGTATTTTGGCTAAAATAATGGAAGCTAAGAAATTAAATGTCTTCATTCTAGTATTAAAAGTTCTGAAATTTTTAGTCATAATAATTGTTGTAATAAAAAAAAGCACATCTATTAACAAAGATGCTATCACTGCATTTTGCAAGGTCTTAGGCTAAGAATCAAAATATCAATATTTAACTAAGAATAGTCATCTTGAATTCATCTGCGTATTTTGTATAAAAAATGGAAGATTGTTGCTCAAATGTTAAATCTCAACCTTCCAGCATCAAAAGTTTTGGGTCATAATAATTGTTTTCATAAAAGAAGGCATATCTTTTCAGCAAAAATGTTTAGACAGTATTGTGCCAGATCTTAGGCTAAGAATCAACATTTCAATATTCAACTGAGAATTTGTATATTTCAATCACTCCAATGCCTATGATCCTTTCACAATGTCTGTCATTGGCACCAAAGAAACCTGTCATTAAAGTATGTCCAAAATACAAATATAAACCTGCAAAGACAGCTGAACATCCCATTACCCTTTAAACTGTATGAGTGGTGAACTTGTGATTTTCTATCACATGACAGGATTTTCAGGATGATACACATAGAGTATTGGATGGACTTTACGTACACACCTTCACAAATCTTCCATTCATCACAGTTTTGGATTACACCAATATGCTTGGAGATGTTGCTTTAGTTGGTTGGGTTGTTATTTTGGTGGAAGACACTCGGTTTTCTCCTTAGTGCATTGCCTTGGTCATGGCTCATGTTGAAAATTCTTGCATTCCCAACCCGGTTTCAAGTTTGGTTTTTCATGCGAAGTTTAATGCCCAAACCCCATACATGTAAAATCACATTATAAACAAGAAAATGACATTTTCTTGAAACACATGGAAATTTTTCAACTTTTTAACAACTCAGAAATTAATGACAGCCACACATTCAAAATTTACTCAGTGATTTTTGACCAAATTGGTCCAGGATAAAACCCCGAAGGGAAACCTGTTCAGAGAAAGAGATTTTATTATTTCAGGCAAAATTAAACAAATCTACAGCAGTACTTATCTCAACCAATTTCTTCTCTAAATGTCTGCTAGACAATCTCTATATGGCCTGCTCAAAATTCCAGAATTTATATCGAAGTTTGGGCCTACAAAAAACAGCAGTACAGCCTCACACATGCAGCCTTGATTTCTGTGCAAACCCAGCATTAAATTATGTCCATTTGCCTCGAATTCTGTGCAAACAGCAACATTAAATACACCCAATCAGCCACAAAAATCGTATTGACAGGCTGTATGGCCTCCACACGTGTGCCTTGATTTTTGCACCAGCAGCTACAGCATTAAATGCAGAAATATTCCTCGATTTCTGTGCACTCCTCTTCTCGATTTGCGTGCTGTACTTCTTACTGTTCCAGCCTTGGGATTCATGCCACTTTCAGCTTCTTGGAATTTGTACAAAAATTTATTCTCTCTTCCTCAAGGAATCGACTTCTCTCAAACCCTTGTGTTCTCGTCTTTCTCCTTGCTCTCCAAAACTCATGGGTAACAATGAATGTCTTCTCATGCCTTTTCCCCAGTTTTGTTTGAGGTAACCACCTCCATCAAAATCAATGGCTATGATTAAATCTTAACTTTTTAATATCTAGGGCCCAAATTAATTTCTCATTAATGCCACTTTAAATGAAAAATAAAACATTTTTCATTCAAATACATAAGTGCCCTTTTTAATTAAATTCTCACTTAGTCTCATTAAGTCAATTTAACTTTATAACCTCAAACCACTTTATAAAGTACTAGGGACCACTTTTTAATGTTCTTGTCCACCCCAAGGCATCACAAGTTGAGCAACATTTCCTTGGTACTTTTTCAAGACATGTGATGTTTTTCTTCATGTCGCATGGATCACCCTCTTGGTAATAAATCCTAATAAGACAATCTCCTAATTCTAGGATCAATCTCCTTTTATTTGTGATATAAAAAATGGAGTGAACATTGGTTTGTGGTATGGGAAAGGTAGAGACCATTTTAAGTAGTAATAAAAGTATTTGATCATTATTAAGCATGCCTACCTCGTCATGGTGCTGTATTGGTACACTTATCATCATGTCTACAAACTGCTACACCTTTGTTCATGGTTCTAGCTCCCCAAAGGGTTTGGATATTGGTGATTTGAGGTAGTGGCATGACATCATATTATTCTTGGAGCATCCTAGTGGTCTTGCATGGTAATGTTATAATATTGATGTCACTATGGTGATTTGAGGTAGTGGCATGACATCATATTATTCTTGGAGCATCCTAGTGGTCTTGCATGGTATGTTAGTTTTTCAACATTAAGCTAGCATTATTAGGATCTTTAACTGAGAGAATAACAAGTATAGCAATCAAACACAAGAGACAATGAACACAGTGTTTTTCCTCGGGGAAATCATAAAGGAGAAAACCCCGCAACTTCCTCAGAGATAGAATCAGCACCAAAACAGTAAAAGCCCCGAAACAGTAAGTGATCTCCTGACAGCAGTAATCTTCTTCTTGTCTAGCCCCAGTGTCTTCTCCTTCCTCAACTATGCGCTATACTTGAGTGTGGATGAGTTGTGTGATAAATAGAGACTCCAGTTCTCTATTTATACTAATCTCGACATGACTAAATCCCTACCAGGGCCAACCTCTACTAGGAGAGTCTAATAACCCTAGTGCCCCGGAACTGCAGGGACTTTAACCCTTAGACAATCGGAGGGTTACCCACTATGACTTGACATGACTTGTTTACATTATTGATCCTCCCGATCGGAACATCGAGGCATGACAATATGACTCAATTACATTATAGATACATCCCGAAATAAACATCGAGTTACAATACATAAGATACATAGATGAATACATTCCAAAGTTACAAATACATCAACACTCCCTCTTAACTAGGAAGGTATTCTTTCGACACAATTTTCAGCACTGGTCTTCTTCTCTGTATCAACTGGATCATCTCATCATCTGCATCTCAAGTCTTATGAGTCTTCAAGTCATCTTCGTCTTCAATACATCTTCATCTTCAAGTCATCTTCATTCTTCGAATCTGGATCTTCTCTCGATCTGGATCATCATGGGACATCATCACTGGATCTGGATCATCACTCGATCTGGATCATCACTGGTCATCATCACTCGATCTGGATCATCATTGGGCATCATCACTGGATCTGGATCATCACTCGATCTGGATCATCACTGTTGGATCATCATTACTGGATCTCGATCATCACTCGATCTGGATCATCACTGGCAATCATCATCACAGGTGCTATCTCATGATTCTTCTCGTCACAGGAAGTTCTAGAGAGCCAGCCCTTTTTCATGCTAGTTGTAGGCCTAGCCTCCATGTAGTACTTCTACAGCGCTTATATCTGACACTAAGTCAGAATGGCCCACCCAGCACTTACATCTGACCTACTCGTCAGAAAGGCATGCTCAGCACTCACATCTGATCATGTAGGAACCAATCCTATAATCATATCAGAAAGGCCCAACACTCACATTCACCAGCATGATAGGAACTCAAACTACTATCATCTGTGAAATGGCTCAGCACTTACAACCACCAGCATGATAGGAACCCAAACTACTATCATCTGTGGAAAGGAACAGCACTCACATCCACCAGCATGGTAGGAACTCAAACTACTACCATCTGTGAAAAGGCATAGCACTTACAATCACCAGCATGATAGGAACTCAAACTACTATCATCTGTGAAAAGACTCAGCACTTACAACCACCAGCATGATAGGAACCCAAACTACTATCATCTGTGGAAAGGCCACTGCACTTACATCTGATCATGTGGGAACACATCCCTCAGTCACATCAGAATGGCTCTCAGTCCTAGACTGAGGATTCTTGGTACCTCACTAGGTAGCTCCATTCAAATAATGGCGGTAGCCCTTATATTCGACACCAAGTCAAAATGGCCAGCACTCATATCTGACATGGGAGGAACCTAATCCTTTAGCCATGACAGAATAGCTCAGCCCTTACATCTGATCAAGTGGGAACACATCCCTCTATCACATCAGAATGGCCATGCACTCATATTTGATCATGTGAGAGAACATCTCACGGTCATATCAGAATGGCCCTCAGTCCTAGACTGAGTTTTCCTGGTACCTCACCAGGCAGCTCCATTCCAAGAATAGCAATAGCCCTTATATCTGATCATGTTGGAACCAATCCTACAGTCATATCAGAATGGCTTAGCACTCACATCTGACATGGAAGGAACCAATCCTCTCACCATGACAGAATGGCTCAGCCCTCACATCTGACCTGCTCGTCAGAATGGCTATGGATCTCAGCACTCATATCTGTCATGGAAGGAACCAATCCTCTCACCATGACAGAATGGCTCAGCCCTTACATCTGACCATGGAAGGAACCAATCCTCTGACCATGTCAGAATGGCTATGGGACTCATCACTTTCCCTTGGAGGAAACCTCGATCTGGAGAACACCAAGCTTTTCCCTGAAGTACTCGAACTTCACTCTAGCCAATGGCTTCGTCAATACATCAGCTATCTGTTCCTCCGTCGCAAAATACTGGAGCTTCATTGCTCCCTTCTGCACCATATCCCTGATATAGTGATACTTGATCTCAATATGCTTCGACTTGTCATGGAACACTGGATTCTCTGACAACTTCACACAACTTTGGTTGTCACAATGTATACAAGTAGCATCCAACTGGAGATCAAATAAATCAGACAGTAGCTTCCGCAGCCATACTGCCTCACAACTAGCTGAACAAGCTGCGACATACTCTGCTTCAGCTGTACTCAAAGCCACACAGGATTGCTTCCTGCTAAACCAACAGATCACACCTAATCCCATACTGAAGCAACACCCTGAAGTACTCTTCCTGTCGATGGCACTGCCTTCCAGGTTAATCTTTTGATTCCCATCGTACTTGAGCCCATAATCAACTATACCTTTCAGGTACCTCAGAATATGCTTTGCAGTAATCAAGTGAACATTTATCGGATCTGTCAAGGACTGGCTCAAGGTGTTCACAGCAAAGCAAATATCTGGTCTCGTGTTCGTCAGGTACATTAATGACCCAATCATCTGACGATACATCGTAGCATCAACCGACTCTAATGAAGCATCGTTCAATAACTTCAGGTTCAATGCCATAGGTGTGGCCATAGTCTTGTAGTCCATCATCCCAAACCTCTTCAGGATCTCTACTGCATATTTCCCTTGTCCAAGGAAGATTCCATCTGTACTCTGCCACACCTCCATACCTAGAAAGTAATGCATCATACCCAAGTCCTTCATCTCAAACTCAGCAGCAAGCTTTTTCTTCGTATCAACAATCAACCCATCCGTACCTGTCACAAATAGATCATCTACATATAGTAGAAGCATCACTGGGTTGCCATCTTCAACCTTGTAGTAAAGGTTGGAATCTACTTTACTCTTGGTAAAGCCCAAACTAGATAGAAAACTATCAATTATGTCGTACCAGGTCTTGGGTGCCTATTTCAAACCGTACATGGCTTTCTTCAATTTGCATACATGAGACTCTCTGTCATGTGTCTCAAAACCGAGTGGTTGTTCTACATACACTTCCTCTTCTACTACACCATTCAAGAAAGCAGTCTTGACATCCATTTGGTGTATCTTTCATTTCATCACTGCAGCCAGAGCAAGTACTGATCTGATGAAAGTGTATCTGGCTACAGGTGCAAATGTTTCTTCATAGTCTATTCCTTCTTTCTGAGAGAAACCCCGAGCCACAAATCTTGCTTTATACTTTTCAATGCTACCGTCTGCAGCATGCTTGATCTTG
>LPNX010567697.1:5904-26462 GCA_001517045.1 Pseudotsuga menziesii
CATATCACCAAAAAGACACCAATCCATAGAAAAATTGAATGGAAAAAAACGTGAGAAAATTCCATAGTTCAAATCCATTAACCTTGGAATGAAAAGGGAGATTAGACAACCATAAAAATATGTAATAACCATTATGATCAAGACTTGTTAGGTAAGTCAAAATGGACACCATGACCACTAGGATGACTATACTATAAATAAAAAATAAATGTCCTTGTTCCAATGGAAAAAGGTCCAAGGGGACTACAAATCATTTATTTAAAAAATGAAACTCAAATTTCTTTAATCATTTCCAGATTATGAAATTGGTGTACAATATAATGCACATTGAACACATAATTAGAGAAACTAGGTCATGACGCACAATGCAATAAAACAATACCAACTAGTGATTATGGTCTCATTCAAAGATTTGAAAACAATGCGAAATTAGTTTATGTAGAATCATACCACTTATAGTAGTTGAAATCATGTCTCTTGAAGGGAGGATGTATTGCAACTTGCTCTTTGCTAGTGAGTTGGTTCATTTGTCAACTACTTAAACTAACTTACTATGACTTAGACAATGACCTTAGAAACTTGATCCAATGACCTTTTTCTTGGAATTAATAGCACTCATCTACTTTACCTAATTGACTAGGATGGTGAACCTCAAAACTTGACCTAATGACCTCTTTCTTGGAAATCACAATAGCCTAATTACTTAAACTAAGTTATTGTTGAATTATTTTGAGTTTAGACAAAACAAACAATGAAATAAAACTCAATCAAAAGGATTCTTTCAAGTCAGGTTGAATTCATATGAACACCCATGAATAATGGACAAACATCTTTGCATATACTTTCATGTATTATCTTATTGCAGATATCATATCATCGATTCTCGTTTTTTGTCTTTTCCCAAAACATATCATAACTAATCCTTTTCACTTTAGCCTCCAATCACAAGAAATATATATTATCAACGTAGAGATAAGTACAAGATATGCCAAAGAAAAGTCAAAACGATACATTACAAACAACCTAATTATTTTGATACACAAAATGTTATATCCTTTAAACACATGAAAAAATGACTATACATAGTTGACACCTAATACACTGGGTATCCTATTGTGAAAAATAGAATACTCTAATTCTAAAATTGCAGCTAAAAATTGTAATTTTGCCACATAAAGAATGCTTTAGCTACAACAAAACACTACAAAAATAGGACCATATAGGAATGAAGCATTATTACTTCAATCTCGATAATATGAATGTTTTAGTCTAATTGGCTTGGGAAATTGAAAGAATTACATAGCAATTAAACTGCATTTTTCATACCAGGAACATAATCGAAGTGAAATCCATCCATACACAATTATTCAAACACAGGGGAGTGTGATAGTTCCAAACCATTAATCAACGGTCCAACACACGACCATACTACTATAGTGAACGAGTTGATTGAAGATATATGGTAGCTTGCATCTATTAGCGATACAATCCATATTGAAGATATATCACTGGAGTTTAGTAATCCTTATAGTACTGGGGAATTTCATGATTTGTTTGACCCTATGTTTTGCGTTTAACAACCCTAGGAATATTGAGTGGCCAAGAATGCATATATTTTCCCTGACAACATCTGAAATGTACTGTTTTTTTCCTTTTCAGACGCTTGTGGACATGTCAGGGGATCAACTCAGTAACTTTAGATATGGAGAGGTGAATAACACAACACTACAATTATACTAATAAATAGCAAGGCTAATGTTCGTTAAACCCAATGATACAGGATTTCATTCAAAGCTCATGAGGAGTAAATCTATTTACATGAAGATGGATTCCGATACATAGAGAACCTAAAGCCCTTATATTTCTCTGCCATGGTCAACATCAAATAGTTTTTCAACTCACTATATCTTGATATGACCTTAATCACAATTCTTGGGACTACGTGAGCTAGCATGCATTGTATGAATGGTTAGTGGTGAATTATTGAGTTATGGAAGGCATATTGGCTAGTGTCTTGATGGAATGAGATGAGAAAGAAAAGGGGGAAAACTAGTGAGATACTTGAAGGAGCACATCGAGGATGCCAAGATGATGCATAAAAAGATCAACATTATACCAAGGAACATGGGCATTCAATTTATCCCTAGAAATTAGGCAGAAGGAAGCATAATGAAATTGTGAAGCAAGCTGGAAATGACGACCCTTCAACACAAGTGAGAGATAGGAAGGATGACCTTCTTGATGGCCCCCAGGTTTTATATGTCACATATTTTTTGAATTTTTTTTTGTTGGTTTAATGGTTTTTTATTTGGTTGCGCTGAAGAGGCGCATTCTACAGCCCAGTAGGGGAGAGATGTGTAGCTCCTTCCATGCTCATCCTAGAGTTGACACATGTTCTTTATAAAAAAATATTATTAAAAATAACACGTCGACTCAAATTAAATTTAAATTATTTAGAAATGCATATATATAGAATTACACAAATTAGATAAATTAAAACCATAAAAATTGCATTGCAAACTTTCTTAACATCTCTACTCTAAAAAAAGGGGCTTACACCTATAGAAATTTGATCCCTCTCGGCGCTTGGTAGATCCCCTTTTAGATGGATCTATGTTGATGCATAGTGGTCAATCGAATGGTTAAGTTGATAGGGAAAATATGTAATAAGTGAATGATAGTTAGTGGGTTTAGACATTGTTATCTAGTTTAAATGGTGTCTAGTTATTCTTTTATCTCTTTAACTCAGAGACAAATGCTAAACCATGTTTTCCCTATAGGGTGTAATGATCCAATTAGATCCGATTTGTCATTAATTTACTTTTCCCAAAATTTTCAAATAACACAAGGAATTGAAGGGTGGTCAACTAGTCATTTTCACACAAAGAAAGAGAGTGGTTTCAAAAATTTGAAAGGCGAGAGGGTTGGCTAGCTAAAACATCCTAGTACAATGTGTTGGGACCATTTATAATTCAAGCATCAGAGAGGCTGCAGTCTACTCCAAGGCTCTTGGGCACTCGAACAGATGCATATTAGATATTTAGCTTAACACTTCCCAAAAACCAAAGATGTGGGATTTTGGATTATGGTAGCTCAGGGAACTTCAATTTGCAGATATATATCCATTTCAGATCGAAATTACAGGTTTGGAAAAAGTTTGTCCAGCTTAGAAATTCTTACAAGCAAGTAGGATTCTTTGGACTACACAATAAGCTCGAGTTCAGAGTTACCCCCAATGGAATTTTTGTTACACATGCTAGAGCATTAGCCTTCAAAAACTAGAGAAGCCTCCATTACAAATCATTTTCTTGAGGTGTCAAGGTGTTGTTTGGTATTGTTTTGTAACTTTGCAATATCGCATTAATGTGATACATTCTTTTCCAAAGCTTGTACTGAGTACATTGTCTTTTTGGGACAACGAAGAGGTGGCCACCATTCTCTAATGAATATCCACAAATCCCTATGGAAATCCAAAACCTATACACATATCATTGACTAAAATTCAAAGGAATTATTCACTTTCAATCACTAACACACCACGTCTCAACAAGAATACACCAATCCATAGAAAAATTGAATGGAAAAAAGGTTTAGAACATTCCAAACTTCAAAGCCATTAATCTTGGATCGATTAGCCAACCATAATCAATAAGCATTATGATCAAGCCTTGCTAGGTAAGTCAAAATGGACAACATGACCACTAAGATAACCATGCTATAAATCAAAAGTATATGTCCATGTTCCAATGGAAAAAGTTCCAAGAGGACTACAAACCATTTATATAAAAAATGATGCTCAAAGGTCTTTAATCATTTCCAGATTATGAAATTGGTGAAAAATATGGTGCACATTGCACACATAGATTAGTGAAATTAGGTCATGATGCACAATGCACTAAATCAATACCAACTAGTAATTGTGCTCTTGTTCAAAGATTTGAAAACAATGCGGCATTAGTTTAGATAGAATCATATCACTTATTGTAGTTGAAACCATGTCTCTTTTAGGGAGTATCTATTGGCACTTGCTCTTTTCTAGTGAGTTGGTTCATTTACCAACTACTTAAACTAACTTACTAAGTGAATGACCTTAAAAAATGATCCAATGACCTTTATCTTAAAATTAATAGCACTCAACTACTTAACCCAATCTATTAGGATGGTGAACCTCAAAACCTAACCCAATGACCTCTTGCTTGGAAATCACAACACTCAATTACTTAAACTAAACTATTGAATTATTTTTGAGTTTAGACCAAACAAGCAATGAAATAAAACTCAATCATAAGGATTCTTTCAAGTTAGGTTGAATTCATAGGCACACCCATGGCTAGTGGACAAACATATTAGCATATGCTTTCATGTGTTATCATATTGCATATATCATATCATCTATTCATGTTTTTTGTCTTTTCCCAAACAATCTCATAATCAAGCCTTTGCAATTTAGCCTTTAATCACAATAAATATATATAATCAAGGTAGAGATAAATACAACATATGCCAAAGAAAAATCAAAACGAGACATTACAAACAACCTAATTATTTTGATACAAAAAACGATATCATCCTTTAAACACATAAAAATGTGACTATACATTATTGACACCTAATACATAGCTATCCTATTGTGAGAATGAGAGTATTCTAATTCTAAAATTGCAGCTAGAAAGTATAATTTTTCCACATAAATAATGCTTTAGCTACAACAAAATGCTACAAAAATAGGACCATATAGGAATGGAGCAACATTATTAATTCAATCTCGATTATATGAGTGTTTAAGTCTAATTGGATTGGGAAATGGAAACAATAACATAGCAATTAAACCAAAATTTTCATACCAGGAACATAATCGAAGTGAAATCCATCCATACACAGTGATTAAAACATAGGGGAGTATGATAGTGTCAAACCATTAATCAATGGTCCACCACAACAACCATATTGCTATAGCCAATGAGTTGACTATAGGGAGGCACATATTACTAATTTGATTTCATTCTAGTAATTTGTAGACAGATCTTACTATTTTCAACCTATACAACTATGAAACTACCATATTGTGACCAATGATCTAATATATAATAGTCTTTCCATGCATGTAAGAATCAATATAATGACATATATATATATTACTTTGGATTCATGGCCTCAAGCATCTCTAGTTCTTAGATCTAATGTAACACATATGGAGGAGAAGAACTATGGAATCCTAAGTAACTTTAAGGTTATTCCAGTCATTCAAGGTGAGCCTCCTCCTTAGATTCTTATGAATATTTAAAAAGTTTGCTTGTAAAGAAGCAAGGAGACCTTGAGGTATACATGTATGTAACTTATTGTTTACATTATATTCTAGTGAATCCTGTTGCTTTGCATTAATGCTTGAAAAATATGGTACACAAATCCCTAGCATGTCTTCTCCCAACACTAGGAAATATACTTCTCTTTGCATTTCCAGTCTTGAGAATTCACTAAACTGCAAATTGTTTCAATAAAAATAGGAAAATATAATATGACATGCATTAAGGATTTTGACATTTTGAAGATTTTATCAACTAAATTTGCATAACCTCCTGCACATAAGTGATAAGCAAAGTTACTGGAAAGTTATTAAGGTACAAAGACAAAATATATATCCCCTTACTTTTTTTTGGGTGAGATGCTAAGCAAAGTTACTGAAAATTTATTAAGGTACAAAGACAAAATATACATCCCCTTACTTTTTTTGGGTGAGATGCTTTATTTACATAAATAATGAATTAAAAAAAAATGATAAAGACTAATCAATCTTGTTAATGCTCCTTCTACCTCCCATAAAAATGAATTAAAGAATTGGTTAATTTAATCTATTTAAAATGTCCTTAACTTCTTAATACTTTTCGATATATCAAATTACATTTCATATAAATCTATGTATCATAGTATTTATTTGTTAATAATTTTTTATAAATAATATTCAATATAAAAGATTGAATTTTAATTATTTTAAAATAGTAATATTTATCACTAAATATTAATTATTTTATTAAAAAATAATTTTCATTATTTAAATTATTGTTCTTGGATCGTGTTTCTTAGACCAAAGGTTCACCCAACAAGTTACAGGGCACTTAACCAACAAAAAAATAAAAATTCATTATTAAAAAAAATAATTATACTGATAGGTCTTAATATTTCAATTATAATTATAGGTCTTAATATTTCATCAACACGTACCTACACTAATAAATTAAATTACATATATTTGTTTCAATTATATATTTTAAACCAAGATTTTTTTGTTTTCTCAAAAAAAAAATCGCTTTGCATTCTTTCTTCGGGATATGAATTTTTTTGTTTCTCCTAGATGTAGAAGCATTTTGGTTTGACTTACAAAATGTGCTTAAAAGTAATATTATTCTAAAATCATACAAATCCTTTAAACAATAAAAATAAGTGCTACAACAACATGCAATGCTTTTAAGTTAAACATAGACATTCACTTGACAGAGAAAATCATCAAGCCTCCCTATTAAAAAAAAATCATTTGAACACATAATACAAAAAAAGCTCTGCAATAATCCTGATGTCAGAAGCCATATTAGTATTTTACCAGCAATATGGAAAATATCATAATAATCTATCTAAACAGAATCCAACGAAGATCTAAAGAGTGAAAAATATGTCATAAAACACGATGTTTAAAACTCATGTTAGAGAATGAATAAATGAGGCCAGAGTGTAAAAATTTCACAAAGGGTCATAAAAGAATCGAAATACAAGCATGGAAAAAAACTATAAATGATTGCTCCTTTGTTGTTGTGTTTATATACTAACATTGATGAGTTTTTCCTTTGGGATCACGAGTTAAAATATCTACTAATTTGTTGTATTTAAGGATAAGATAGAGAATTCAAATCTTTATACAATTTTTTCTATTAGTTATGAGTCTGTGTCCTTGGTGGGGAAGAATCCTTAGTACCAAATTTTATCATTTTTTTTTATCAATTTTTTAACTTTTTGTAGAGGCATTTTGATTTTACTTTGAAGAGCCAAAAATAAAAACAAGAACCAAAATATAGGGGGAAAATGCTCTTAATTCATAATAGCCTAAACATTTATTTATGGCCAAAATGATAAGGCCTCGGTATTGCACAAAAATCACCTAAGCACGCAATAACTTAACATAATACAAAAAGTAACTATGGAATGAAAAAAAAGAATACAACTCATATGACATAAGCCATTTTACCTGCGAGCAGGGAAATATCATAATCATCTATCTAAGTAGAATCCAAGAATCCAAAGAGTGAAAAAATGTATTACAAAACCAATGTTGAAAAACTTGTCTAGGCAAATGATGCAGTGAGCATAGAGTGCGGGAGTTCAATATCATTTTTGATCAAATATTCTACTTTTTGTAGAGGCATTTTGATTTTACTTTGAAAATATGCAAACATAATATTATTTTTAAATAATTCAAACCTAAAATAACAAAAGAAGAGCCAAAAGAAAGGGAAAAATGCTCTCAGTTCTGAATAGCTTAAATATTCAGTTATGGACAAAATGATCAGTCCTCAATATTGCACAAAATTCACCTAAGAATGTAATATCTTAACATAATACAAAAAGCAACTATGGAATGGAAAAAAAGTATACAATTCAGATGACATAAGACATTTTACCTAGGAGATGGGAAATATCATAATCATCTATCTAAGTAGAATCCAAGAATCCAAAGAGTGAAAAAATGTATTACAAAACCAATGTTCAAAAACTCATCTAGGAAAATGACTCAGTGAGGATAGAGTGTGGGAGCTCAACTTAGACTAGCCAAAAGGTCAGAATTTTAACATGGGAAAAAAAGAAATGGCTATTGTTTTATTATTTTATTTATATAATGAAAACATATGAGATTTCCCTCAAGATTGCAAGTCTACTTGATAAGCAAGGAAAAAATCAATAAGTAATCACGGGTCAGATTCCATACTTGGATCCGTGAGTAATCAGAAGTTTAACTCAGAATCATAATATAATGGCTTAGTTTTGAGGTAAGACCAAGTTTGATTTGTGAATAGGAATCAAACTCGACGATTTTTCAACAATGCAAAAAACACACACAAATTAATGCACAAATGCTTACATTGACTAAACCCATTAGTCTAGACTCTAAATTATTCCACTCCTAAGGAGTATCATATAGAAAACTAGAGAACAATACAAAACTTCATAAAATTACATCTATTTGAAAATCTAGAAAACCTTGAAACAATATACCAGACAATTGCTCTCTTGCAGACTAGAGCATTAGGAAAAACGAAAGAATTTATATACAACACACCAAATATATTGTTAAAGCCTTTAAATTATTATTTTTAAGATTTTGATCAAGTGAAGTCAAAATAAATGTAATAGAATTATTAATATTTAATAACTGAAAACTGAGAGAAATCAAAATTGAAGTAGCCATTAAAGAGTATTTGTTGACCCACAAGGAGAAATGGCAAATGGAAAAAACTGCTGAATGAAAGCTCAAGTGATGCAGGAGTCATCTTCCCTAAAATCAGGTCGAGACTCATTGTGGAGCATTAATGAGAAGGTGGCTCATAAATGACCAAAATCTTAGGAAACATACTATAAGTATTGATCCCATCGAATAAGCAAGAGGCTTGTGATGGAGGGGAATGATCTAGATTATGTAGAAAGAGAGTGAGTATTGATCAGTCTTTGTCCTTGTGTTTTAGCAAATAGGATTAGAGGTTCTAGAGCAAGTAACTTGGTTTCTTTGGGAGTTTGGTTGGGAGGAATGAAAACTTCAGTTTTGTTTTCCCATCAATGGTGATAGGTTCTATCTTATTAATCTTGTATTGTTAGATTTCTAGTTACATTTATGAAATGATTATTATCATACTAGTTTTTCTTAATACAATTTAAATACATGAATTATAGATCAACTACATTATAAATATTTGTTCCTATTTTAGATTTATTTATGCATAGAGATAGCAGCAATAGCAAGTATGCTTTCATACAAAATTCAATATCATGCTAGAAAACACTATTCAATCTGCTATAACTCAAATAGGGTAAGTAATTGATAAGGTATTATACATTTTTTTTAAACAACGAAGAGAGGTAGCAAACATATCCTATAGGCTTCATAATAAGAAAATATTATAAGTGTAACTATGAACCATGATCATTCCATTAGGGAAAATGTTAGAAAACCTAGTTTTATTAATAAACTAAAAAGTCTGTAAATCCATAAAATTGAACCAAGAGGTTAAAACAACCTTCATATACAATGATAAATTGCATCAAGAATCTAGTTCATTGGATTGACAAGTTATAAAAATCCCTAAAACATGACTGATATCAAGTCGCAAACCAAAACTAGACCTATCTCTTTAAAAACACTTGTAAACTTATCTTAAGAAAACATAGGCTGAGAAGCTCTCTTTTTCCAAAAACCCAAACCATGGCGAAATAATAGAACTCTACCAACCAGTGGGTAATTTTTTGGCTACGCATACCTTATTACACAACAAGGTGCTCACAACTGTAGATAAGCCCACACTAACGTGTATCCATGCACGCAAAGGATGTAGAGTTAGGATTGGATCTAGAAATAGAGTAAAAACATTGATTGAAAATTACAATCTAGGTTAATAAATTAATTGAAACAGAGTAAATGAATGCGTAGGAGGAAGCGTAAACCCCTTTATTTTTCCATGACCCCATAACCATGACAAAAAATGTATAACTAGATTCCAAGACTAAAACCCAACTTAAATCATAAGGATTGCTAGTTGTGTAGCCGACAGGAAAAAGCATGGTAGGATAACCATGCCATAGCCCTGCAAGCAGAGAAAACCAAGTTATTATCTTTAATCAATTGTATGACTAAAAAAACTAGAGATAAAAATAAACACTTGCATATTTACATCATAATCTATGCTTGAAGGAAGGCCATAGTTGCGAAGCTAAGTCAAAGATCCAGAACTGCAACGAGAGACGAGGTTATCCTCTAGCCATGCAAATAAAAAAACCGCATGTCTATTAAAAATGAGTGGCTTTACTTGGCCTTTTCCTCCTCTTCACTTATCACATACATGGCATAGTTTAGAAATCGTTAAGCTATGAAAAATTATAGTGTAAATGATAAAACAAGGAATCATTACCTTTCTAACTGTTCGGGAGTACCGAGGGTTCCTCCTCCTCAAGGTTTCCGCCATTAATATTTTACCTTTTGTAAAACATTGACATTATATTTAATCTACATAAACCTTGTTTCAAAGAAAAGGAAGAAAACCGCAGTGAGTAATGTAAATTACCTTAGGAAATTTGTGGGCTTCCTCTTTGTTGTAGAAGGCTTCTTCATGAACAACCAAATGGAGGAACAAACTATAAAACCTTTCACATAGAGAAACATAGACAACTTTAAGAATATGCAGAAGTGAAGTTACAAAGCTCAGCTCAAATTCAATCCTCACTTATACTCTTCAAATGAAACCACAAATTGCACATTGTAGCGCTCGAATGAGCAGCGGATACTTCCCACAAAGTGCACATTGCAGAGCTTGAATGTGCAGTGCATGCTTCCCACAAATTGCACATTGTGGAGCTGGAAGGAGCATCGCATGCTTCATAACCAGAGAAGCAAACTGGTATCCACACCAGGGATAGCTATTTAACCCCAACAAAGAATAACCCTCAGCGATAAGGTCTAAAAAACACTAACCAATGAATAACCAACACAACGACCACATAATCGATTTCACGACAACATAAATGAGATGCACTTTCCAATTTTTTTGCAAGCCCCATAAAATCACATTCAACGCCGTGGAGCCAAGGTAGGTTACAGATGGAGGGTCTAGACCGTGTTTACATTCACGAAGCCCATGAGAGAAGTTACGGAACTGCCATAACATTAAAGTTACCCTAGATTAGTTGTCAACTCGCAAGCCACAAGTTTGCACAGGTAATGCTGCCATAAAACCTCCATTAAACCTTGTGATCTGTCAATCTTAAACCCTTGCCTTATAACTGTTAAAACCTTGTTAACACCCTTGCAAATTTACAACCATCGTCGTATAGGTCAATCCTTAGTATTACTGTTGTATGGATGGTTACACTTGTTGCAAACCATAAACAATATCAAAACAAGAAGTCGAATAAACTTGCTCAAAGGTTGTTAAAACATATAACTTAAACCTTAGTATAACCTTGTACATATAAACTAGAAACATAGTACTTGTTTCAAAAACAATCCAAGGATTAGGACTAAGGTCAAAACCTTAAGGTATTAACCTTATCATGTAAAAATAACATATACGGCATTGTTATTCACATTGCTAAGAAGCCACGAGCATATTCAAGATGGTTGATCGTAGTTGATCATTGATCCCCAAGATTGACGACAAGTACTACCAACATGCAACAAGCTAATTCAGAATTTTAACCAAGTAAGTAATTCTTTAAAAGAAATTATGACTAAGAGTAATATAGACATATAGATATATATAAAATTATTTAGTATTTTTGGGGTTGTGACGTAATGGTATCAGAACATAATTGCAACACTCAGCATGAAAAGGACCAATGCTTAATTAGATATAAACCAGAAACTAACTTATGTTACGGTTTGATTCTCTTTGTAAACATGAAGAGAAATATAACCTTGATTTTACAAAAAAATGCCAGAAGTGGAAATGTCTACTAAAGAAGAATCCCATCCTAAATAACAAAAAAAAAATAGAAGAATTGAATATTAGAGATGGTGATACTTAGGTAAATCTAAATTAAAGTAGGAATGATAATTAGTCTGAAATCCTACAAACATTAAATTATTTAAAAGCATAATCGTAAAGTGTTAAAGAAGATAATGAACGTATCTTAAAAGAACAAGAAGAACTAAATAGTGTTCTATTAACTAAAATACATCATAATAAAGAAGAAACAAATAAAGAACTTGAGTTAGAAATGGCGAGGACTGCACCTTATAAATGTAAGGTAAGAAAATAAAATTTTTCTATTAAAGAGACTGAGTCTTCAAGTAAATAATCAGCTAAACAAAGTAAGGAAAAATACAAAGATTTGAGTGAAAGCGGTGATAGTAACCAACAAAAAAAGAAATGTAAGCCATATGAAGAAATTACCTGTGAATTTAAAAAAGATTAAGCCTCCTATGTTCAATGGAGAAATTGAAAAAGGAGAAGAAGAAGCTTGGATTTCTGGAATGAAAAAGTACTTTTAGATCTATAACTATTCATATGAGTTAAAGGAAAAAATGGAAATTTATAACTTAACTGGAAAAGCAAACATTTGGTGGAAATACATAAAAAAGGTAAAGAACATTAAAGAACGCTATTTAACATGGAAAAATTTTAAGGAATATTTTAAAAGAAAATATTTATCAGAACAATATTATAAGGAAAAAGCTAAAGAATTCTATGAATTGAGATTAGGTGCAATGACGATAAAATAAGTATGTACTAAGTTTCTAAGTTTAATACGTTATGCACCATACATTATTGGTGAAAAACCGAAAATTCAACATTGCCTTAGCCGTTTACCTGTTATGTTTAAAGAGAGAATTGAATATGATAGTCCAAAAACTATGGAAGAGGCTATGAGAAAAGCAAATTTCTGTTATGACCATAATAAAAACAAACGAGAAAGTATACCTAATTGGAAAAATATAAGATGTGAAAGTTTTGAACATAAAAACAAAGGTACAAAATTTTATAAAAATTCTGGAAATAATTATCGAGGTTATCAAGGAAATAATTTTAAAAATAATAAAAAACAGAATCCTACTGCAATAAAATAAAGAGAAGTACCCACTGCTTATAATAAAAATACTACACAAAGGGGACCATTAAAATGTTGGGAAAGCAGTGAACCACATTATTTTAAATAGTGTCCTATAAGAAGGAAAAATATTAACAATGTGCATATAGTTCAAGAAGATACTACTGTGGGAGATATAGCAAGGAGCATGCCCAGAATCAGTGCAACATTGGAGAGTAGGCAAGTAGATCATCAAACATCTATGGTCGAAATTGAAGGTATGTTAATGGATAAACCAATCTCTATATTGATTAATGCAGGTGCAAGTTTAAGTTATATCTCACCAAGAATTGTAGAGTTATGCAAACTACAACAAAATAAATTTGAAAAATCTTGGTCAGTTCAACTTGTTACAGGAACGAAGCAAAGAGTAACTAAGTTCTGTAAAAAATGTGACTCTAATATGAATGGTTTTAAGACACAAGTTGATTTAAATATTCTACCCTTGGGATCGTATGATTTGTTGACATGGATGTCTTTCTTAGAGAAACATAGAGTTATTTTAAACTATTATGATAAAACATTTTTATGTTTAGATGAAGAAAGTACTACTATTGTCGTAAAATGCATTACAAGGAAAACCACTATAAGAGAAATTTCAGCTTTACAAATGAAAATGTATGTTCATAAAGGTTGCAAGTTATTTGCAGTTCACATAATGGATGATAGAGAGAAAAATAATCAAGTCAAATTAGAACCAAGCTTCCACATTTACCTTTTCTGCAACAATATTTTTGCAATCGCCCTTTCCACAATCCATCGGAACTCCTTCCTTTCGCAATTGCGGGTTGAGGATCTTGCAGGGATTCCTTTCAAATTTTTCAAACCAGGCTTCCGTAAACCTTCTTTCCGCACTTAGATGTTTGCTGGTTAATATCTTGTAGTTCGTTTTTAATCGATCGTGGATGCCTTCGAATGGTCTTACAGCCACATTGCTATGAATTGTATTTTTGATATTTGATATGGTTCAAAGTTGTGATTCTTCCTACGACCCATAGGATCTTTGAGATCTCTAAGAAGAAATATGTAATCCTCTGTTCATCAATTGAAATCGTGGTTATGAAGTAATTGTATGTGTTTCTAGTGAGAATCCTTTTTAGATCTGAATGCTTATGTTTAGAGACACTCGGTTTCCATTTGGGATGGACTTATTGACGTGCGTTGGTTTTGGAAAGATTCGTTGTTTAAGAGGATATCGGGGCATTTTAATTATAAAACTGTAGCATTGATTATAATGTTTGCCTTAGGTTTAATACCTGTATGTTTATACTAGCCAAACACTATCTTGGAATCAGATCTTAGAAGATTTAGTGATAAATACCTGTGAATTTGATTGTAGTTTTCTTAAGGGTATGTGTATCATGTAGATTCGATTTGTTTTCTAAAAAGTAGGGAAAATAACTCCATGTTGTAATTGGCAAAGGAACTAGATGTTTAAACAATCTTAGCTCTGGAAAGATGCCTTCGATTTAGTTGGGGATGGTAAATTAATTAGTGAACTGATAACTTACAAATCACTATGTGAATGGATAGATACTTTATTATTACAGTGAACTGCATAATTATATATTTTATAATTCTATACATATTGCCTATTGATAAATCCTTTGATCCCGATTGATCTTGATCTGTAATGGGATTTATGAAATGATATTTATTTTTAATATGTTATAATAATACAAATTAGTAGAAGTATTTGACTCGGGTCTAGATGCCTAATCTGAGATACATAAATAATTAAATATTTATTTTACAGGCTTAAATGTAATAACAGAAAATAAGATCTAGTTCGAAAACATAATAAGAATGATTAATGAACTGATGCGTAACATAACCATATTCTATTTAGGTGCATAATGGATCAATACTTAAATCAAATACATAATGGATCATTATTTAATTCAGATGCATAATAAATTTATGCTAAAAGAATTAATTGTGATTCCAGGTTAAGAATGGAAATCCTATTGTAACTAGTTATCACAAATAAGCAATTGGAAAAGAATCTAGCACCACTGTCGAGAAAACAAAAATGGAGTAGTTTCTCCTGCCAACCAATTTCTAGAGTATTCAAATCACTTGCTTCAGAACCCTCGATCATGTTCGTTGAACCACAAGAGAAAATTCCACTTAATGCACCATCTCTTGCATTATCAGATTCAATCCTCATTCAGTGCTAATATCCTGATTGCTAATGGGCATACTATTATATAATATTTTTCCTAGAACTTGGTCATTTATGAGCCTCCTGCTCTTTAGCACTCAACAAAGAGTTGTGACCTGATTTTGGGGAAGACGCCTCCTGCACCTTGAGTTCTCACTGAGCAGCTACAACCACTTGTCTTTTCCTCTTGTGGGTCAACAAACACTCTTCAACGACTATTTCATTTATGCCCCATTCAGTATCTTTTATTAATAAAAGAATAATTCATTACATTTGTTTTATTTTTTACTTTCTATCAAAAATATTTAAAGTAATAAAATAAAATATCTTAGCATAAATTAATAATAAATTATTAATTCTTGGTGTATTACAACTTAGAGAACTGAACTAATTCTTGAACTTAATCAAAAGGAGTTTACTTGAATCGTGTGAAATAAAATCCATATTCATCACCCCTGCCTGCGCAATCGTGCCGAGGGACAAAAGGTAGAAATGAAATGACTTTGTCAGCCTTGAGATTTTATTGCTCTTTAAATCACGTGTCCTTGTAAGGACCTCTAATTGCTACCTCCTCTATTCAAGGCCTTGAGATGACACCTCTATAAGGAAAGTGGGAGCTAGGCTGTCAAGGGTGTGTCAAAAGAAGACTTTAATACTAATGAATTCAAACATTCTCTTTAGACTATAGTTTTCCTTTATACTTAAAAAGGATGGGCTCTCTAATGTCAACAAACACATGCAATCCATTTAATAACTATTCCTTGCATCAAGGTTTCCCACTCAGCTTGATTATTGATTATTGGTTCTCATCCCGAAACCTTTCTAGTAAAACTAAGCATTTCATTTCCTCCTAAGTCGAAAATAGCCCCTTCCACACCTACCTCCCTATTTTTACATTTTAATTGATAATCGATATTTAATATATAATAACATAAACACATATATTGTCAATAAGAAGACCATAACTTACAATTTCAAAACAAAATGGACACCATTGTAATTGGCCACCCTTAAAAAAAAACCTACAAACATAATTAAAATATATATCATTAATGAAAAGTTAAAGCTGATAAGAATAACGAAACAATATTAAATTCTAAAATTTATTATAATTTATATTTATATAAATTTAAAAAATATTAATTCCTATAAGTTAAATGAGTGCATAAAATATTCATACATAATTAATCAAAAATAATTATGATTAATCAATATTGTTACAAAAACAATAACCTTTTTTTCAGAGGAAAAAATACGAGTCTTTGTTATTCAATCTTGAATCAAAAGACATCTTATATATACATCCAACAGAGGGCTTCTCAGTCATTGCATATAAATGCTCATATGGTAACCCCATCAGTATATAACAGCTACGATCTAAGAAACATACAAACAACCAATAAAGGAACTAGTAGCACGAAGTCTGACTAATGCAAACTTTCTCATCATTCTTGATATATAGGTCAGAATATGTTGATAATAAGTTCGAGGATGACCTCATAACAGACAAATCCTGAGCAAAACATGTAGGCTGAAAGTCACTTCAATGCTAGCTATGAACTATTTCAATCAAAACACAAAAGTGCCAAAAGAAAACTAGAGCACATAGCCCTGCACAAGCTAGAAAAGCTTAAACCGCCCATGATCAATGATCATGCCATCCAGAGATTCAAAAAAGTTGCTGAAACCCATATCCAACTCCAAAGCCTGCTTGGAGAGACCATTAGCCTACTCGTTATGCTCACGAAATATATGTTTGAAGGTCACAGATGGGGCAATTTGCAACATAGAAAGAATGTCATCACACCAATGACTCAGAGATGGGACATTTAGAGATGCGAGTCTATTGAGCCAAGAGATAATGACAAGTGAGTCACGAAATATCTAGTGCATGGGTATACCCATCAACTTGCTGACTCTCAGAATAGCCAACTTAGATCTAGTGTTTGTGCTACTGCCACAGCCCAAGGAGAAGCTTATGAAATATGCAGCATTTAGATGAATCACAAATCTAGTGCCACCAATATTTCCTGCAGCAGCCCCATCAAAAAAGCCACATGGGTAGTTGATCAAGGGACTCGATCCAATATTTCTGATTCTTTTCTTTTTTTGTGGAACCAGATACAAATGAATGGGGTTATTAATTTGAATAAGAAGAGCATGGACATTGGGCAATTTATTGTCAAAAAAGCATCGGTTTCTGAGTTTCCAGATACACCAATAGAAAAAAAATAACCTATGGTGAGAAATGATCCTTTTATATACTATTAGGTTTCGTTTCTCGTTGACTTAGGAAGCTTAATCGCACTTAATCTTGCTCTCTTATTCAAAAAATGTGTTACAAGGTTCTTTAATTGTATTTGGATTTGTTTTGAAATTGTTGCTAGTCTCGTCTTTGTGGTAGCATATTTTTTTAATATTAAAGAAATTATTTAAAAGGTATAGTTTTATTAAATGCAGAGAAAAGAAATAATAGATATAGTTCTATTAAATGTGGAGACAAAGTTATATTTGACATTTTTATTATTATTTAATTTTGATTATTTTAAAATATAGATATGATATTTTTTATTTTTAATAATGAAATAAAAAAAATTGTAAATAATTTTTAATATAATTTTATAATAGTTATTTAAAAAATAGTTACTAATTTTTTTAAAGTTATATTTGACATATTTATTATTATTTAATTTTGATAGTTTTAAAATATGGATATGATAATTTTTATTATTAATAATGAAATTAAAAGAAATTATAAATAATTTTTAATATTATTTTATAATAATTTTTAATTCTTTAAATTAAATTATTTGTCTTTACTTATAAAAATAAAAATAAAACAATTTTTAAAATACTACATCTGAAATAAAATTATAAAATTCATTTAAAAACTATAAATTATAAAATTCATTTAAAAATTATTTTTATTATTTTATTGAATTATGTACAAATGACATAAGAAACCTTCTCTATGTGGTAAAGGTTATTCATTACATTCCCTTGATGCATACACTTTGACATTTACTTACTTTCATTAAATATTTGTTTAAACATTAATTCTTTTTATATAATTAAGTTCATAATCTTTTTATACACTTTGACATTTATTTTTGTTAAAAAATAGTTTGAAATATTAATTTTTTTATAGAATTAAGTTTAATATAAACCTTTTTGCAATCATCATATCTTATCTAGAATATAAGAAGGTAAGACTGAATATAAGAAGGTAAGACCGAGTAGTGTTTTTTAGTTTGATTTATTTTGGTACTTGAGTTTGTTAAGAATTTAATGTATTTGGTTGGATTATAATTTGGAAGTATTATTTATTTGATTTTTAACATTAATAATAGAAGCATAATTTCATTTTTAAGACATACTAAATAACATTAATAATACAAGCATAATTTCATTTTTAAGATGTATGAGCACTAATACTTAATTATACAAAATACATATAGTCTTTATTTTTTTAAATCATGAAGTTTAGGAGGCCATGTCTATGTAGGAAAACGATACACCCCAAAAAAGGGTTGTGGCATGTTTGGAGGAACCACCCAATGTTTAGCTCTCTTCCAAGACATAAAGAGAACAACCACCCCCCCAAATCCAATACCCATTCCCATCCCTAATGCTATCAATGACATGTTTTCTTCTACACGACTAAACCATCCCACTTCAGTATTATTACCCTTACTATCAATGTCACATTTTCTTGCTTGTCTTTCATTTTCATTGCAAGAATCTAAAGGACAACCCCATAAACAACTATTATTTTGAAATGAAGATACATTGAAAGTGGAAAATTGTGTCCCTGTTGGGATTCTCCCACAAAGAAAGTTTGATGAAACATCAAAAACAGCTAACTCATGTAATTTAGAGAGCTCTTCAGGAATTTGTCCAGTCAATTTGTTTTTTGCCAAGTCCAATTGTTCCAAAGTAGATATCCCACCAAGAGATGTAGGTATCCGACCTTCCAAGTGATTCCATGATAAATTTAATAATCTCAATTGACTCATACTGCCCATGCTTGAGGGGATTTCTCCTATAAGATTATTGCAAGACAAATCAATTATAGTATTTGTAGGCAACATATATGACACAGAATACTCATTCCCTTTTATGACAATTTCCATCTCCTCATCAAATCCGTCATCAAGATATAGATTTGCAAATCCCAAGAGTCTCTCAAGATGCATTGGTATTTCTCCACTGAATTTGTTGTTGGATAAATCCAACACATGCAAGCTAGTGAGATTAGTGATATGCTGAGGAATATAACCATGCAGATTATTATAACCAAGGCTTAAAACTCCTAAGCCCTGAAAAAATGTGAAGTATTGAGGAAGCTCGCCTGATAATTGATTTTTCCTTAAATCCAGTAGCCGAAGTTGGGTACAATTGATCAAAGATGTAGAAAGTGTCCCAGAAAGGTTATTAGAATGAGCAGAGAAAATTTGCATAAAAGGGCAATTGCAAATCTCATTAGGGATTGGTCCCTCAAAGTTGTTTTTTGATAGATCTAATATTTGAAGTGAAACCAAACCGCTAATACTATAAGGAATACTACCAGAGATGTTGTTATTATGTATGTCTAGATAAAAGAGATACTGTAGTTGACCTATGCCATGTGGAATAGGTCCCATTAATTTGTTTGAGTCTAATCCCAATACTTCCAATGAATGAAGCTTTCCTATGGTGCTTGGAATTGTGCCTATCAAACCATTATTTGAAAGATGAAGGGATTTAAGCTTCTTTAAATTGGTTATAGCTTCAGGAATACTCCCACAAAGATTGTTGTTGGATATGTTCAGAGAAGAGAGAGCCTTTAGCTGACCTATGCTAGATGGGATAGGTCCACTTAAATTGTTTGAGTCCAAGAGTAAAATTTGCAATGATTGAAGCTTTCCTATGGTTATGGGAATTGTACCCATTACATTGTTGTTAGAAAGATAAAAAACTTCAAGTTTTTTTAAATTGCTAATGGTTTTAGGGATGCTATCATTAAGCCTATTATCATCTAGATTTAGTGTAACTAATTGACTCAAATTGGCAATCTCTTTAGGAATGTTAGTGATTATGTTTTGAGAGAGATACAAGTCGGTCAATTTAGTCAAACTGCCAATCTCTTTAGGAATGTTAGCGACTCTATTTTGGGAGAGATCTAAGTAGGTCAACTTAGTCAAGCTGCCAATCTCTTTAGGGATGCGAGCCACTCTATTTTGAGAGAGATCTAAGTAAGTCAACTTAGTCAACTTACCCAGTTCACGTGGTATGCTGCCTGAGAAATAGTTGTAGCTGAGATCCAAATACTGTAGCTTCTGCATCAGGCCCAACTCTACTGGAATAGGACCGCCGAGCATATTCCCGTTGAGGTCCAGATGTATAAGTTGTGTCAAATTACCCAGCTGACGTGGTATAGCGCCTGACAAATTACCCTGGTAGCTGCCGAGATTCAAGTACTCTAGCTTCTGCATCAGACACAACTCGACTGGAATAGGACCGCCGAGCATATTCCCGCTGAGGTCCAGATGTATAAGTTGTGTCAAATTACCCAGCT
>LPNX010567698.1:0-20076 GCA_001517045.1 Pseudotsuga menziesii
GGTTAGCTCTGATACCATGTTAGTTTTTCAACATTTAAGATAGCATTATGATAAGATCTTTTCACTGAGAGAATAACAAGCACATCAATCACATAAGCAGATCACAAGAGACAAGAGACACAAAGATTTTAGGAGGGGAAACCATAAATGGAGAAAACCACTCAACTTCCTCTAAGATAGTATCACCACAAGATGTGAACCCAAAACAGTAAGATGACCTCCCTTCACAACAGCAGCCTTCTGTCTTCTGTCAAGCCCAAGAATTTCCTTCTCCAAAAGTGCGCCACACTTGAGAGAGCAAGAGAGCTAAGTCACAAGTGATAAATAGAGAGACTCTCACTCTCTATTTATATTCTTCCGTTGAATTGAAGTGCACTCAACCTAATAATTACTACTCGAGCCTACACCTTAATTAGTGTATAATAACTCAAGTGCCCCTAAACAGTGGGGACTTACCCAATGACTTGATATGACTTGTTTACATTATAATCCTCCCGATCGGAACATCGAGGGATGACCACATGACTCAAATACATAATAGAAACATCCCGGAATAAACATCAGGTTACAATGATATAAAATACATAGAAGAATACATTCTGAAGTTACATATACATCAACATTACATGCCTTGCCTGTTCATGATTATCAGAAATATATGCCTAGATTCAATGGACAAGGTGAAACAACTATAGAAGAACATTGGGAGGCTTTCCTGAGTTATGCAGATAATCAGAACATTGAAATTAAAGATGTATGGATGAGAGTATTTGTGCAGAGCTTAGATGGGGATGTGAGAAAATGGTTTAGGGAGTTTCCTGCCAACTCCATTACAATCATTGAAGAACTCTGTGACCTTTTCCTGAGGCAGTGGGGAGACACCAAGGACCACACTTATTATATCACTGAGTTTGGTGCTCTTAGAAGAAAGAAGGATGAAACTGTTGCTGATTTCTCAAAAAGATTTAATAAGATGTATAGTAGGATTCCAGCAGAGATCAAACCTACTGAAACATCAGCCAAACTGACTTATGCAAATGCATTTGACCATGAATTCTCATTATTACTCAGAGAAAGAAGAGCTGTCTCTTTGCTGAACATGTAAGATGCAGCATTGGAGGTGGAGTCAAACTTACTGGCTTCAAATAAACTTAAAAAAGAAACACCTCAACAGTTATATGAAAGAAAAGGAAAGAAGGAGGTTGTTTCAACAAGTGCTGCACCTCAGTCTGCTGAAGCCAAAATAGATGAAATGGCTAAACTTGTGAAGGTTCTCATTGCCAAGCTGAACAAATTAGAACTTGAAAAGAATTCTGCCAAGGCTGCCCCAGAAGCTCAGAGAAATCCAAATAATCCAAATCAGTTCAGGAGGCAGTTTGCTCCTAGATTCATGCCAAGGGAGCGAAGAAATAATGAAATTCAGCAGGAAAGGAGAGAGAATGAAGAGCAAAAAGTGCCCCCACCTTTTCAGAATAATTTAGCTGATGAAGAAGAGGTTGATGAACAGCTCCTCTTTGAGGAGACTGAAACTGACCAAGACATGAATCACTTTGGAGATGGTTTATCCACAGGTTTTGTTACTGAAGAAGATTTCCTAAATTTTGAATACTATGATGCTGATTTGTATGAAGTTTAAGATGATTTAGAGTTGGAGAAAAATGCTATAAATGCTGCTGCTAATCAGAATGGAATTAAAAAGACCATTAATCTCAGATCTGGTCCGAAACAAGTAGTCCAAGCTCCCAAGAAGAAAGCTGCTGTACCTGCTGGAAATGTTCCAGCTGCAAATGTTCCTGATAAACAAGTTGCTGATCCTGTCACAAAGAAGAAGCAGCCTGCAGAAAATTCCAAGAAGAATGCTGAAATTGAAGAGGTAAACAGGTCAGCTCAGAATTTCAATTTTTGAAACTGAATTAGGAAAATTGAAAATTCCTGTTCCATTGACTGAACTTATAAAGAATCCATCTTATAAACAAACAGTTTTAAAGGTTATGAATTCTACTAGTGGTCAGCCTGCTGCTGGTGGTCAGCCTGTTTCTGATATTGTAAATTTGCAAGAAGAAAGCCCAAAAATATTTATCGGATCTTCCCTAGCTGAGAAAACAGAAAATGAAGCTGGAGCTTCTCCTCCCTTCTATGTTACCTTAACTGTCCATGATCAAATGATCCACAATTTCCTATTAGACTCTGGAGCATCCCATAACTTAATGCCCAAAGCTGTGATGGAAGCCCTTGGTCTCAGTATCACCAAACCTTACCATGACTTATATGCCTTTGACTCCCGAGTTGTCAAGTGTCTAGGGGTAATTAAAGACATGGTTGTTAACCTTACTCAGCTTCCCATGAAGAGTGTCATAATGGATGTTGTTGTAGCAGACATCACACCCAAGTTTGGTATGCTTCTTTCAAGATCCTGGGCAAAGAAGGTTGGAGGAACCTTACAGATGGATCTCTCATATGCCACCATTCTTGTTTTTGGTGGAGAAAATAGGAGACTTTATAGAGAACTACAGTTTGCCTACATTGTCATAGATGATAAAAACCCCACTAATCATCCATTGTACTCTGTTGATAAAGATCTTGGTACTTGCATGTTAAATTTTTCTGATGAAGACAATTCAGGTGGTTTATTACAAGTGGAAAAAGATCCACCCATAAAACACAGCAGAGAAGAAGAAGATGCATTATGGGAGCTGTATTTTAATGGATCCTCTTGCAAAGAGGGTGCTGGAGCTGGAGTTTTGCTCATTTCTCCTGGAGGGGAGACAGTGAAACTCATGTATAAATTGGAATTTGTTACTGCTAAAAATACTGCTGAGTATGAAGCTCTGCTACTGGGATTGAAGGCTGCAAAATACTTAGGCATTCAACAAATTGTTGTATTTGGCGACTCCGAATTAGTTGTTCAACAGGTGAAGAACAAATATCAAGTAAAGCAGGGTTTGTTGAATATCTACAGGAATGAGGTATGGGATATGTTATAAAATTACTTCATAGCATTTAACATCTCTCATATTCCCAGAAATCACAATGAAACCGCAGATTCATTAGTTCTAGCACCTACATACTTCAGAATTCCAAAAACTACCCAGCTAAGATATCCAATAGAAGTAAGATATAGACCATGTGTCCCTGACAATGTAAAACACTGGAGGGTTTTCTAAGATGATATTGAAATTAAGAGATTCCTTGAGCTTACAGATGAGTTTTACAATGCCCAAATTGATCAGGATGAAGGAGAAGAACAAGATGATGAGTCTGCTGAAAGTGAGTCTGCTGAAAATGTTTTTGCTGAAAATGAGTTTCCTGAAGGTAAGATTGCAGGTCATAAGATCATTGAGTTGAAGAGTAATTTTATCCCTAAAGGTTTAGTGCCTTTAGAAAGAATTTTTACCAAAGATGACACTCCATCGAAGCCAGTGGTACAATCTTCTGAAGAAAATGTAATGGACTGCAATATTGGTACTGCAGAAAACCCAAGAATGGTAAAAATTTCTAAATCTCTGTCAGCTGAACAAAGGAACAGATATATCAAGCTTTTGAAAGAACATGTGGATGTATTTGCATGGTCCTATGAAGAATTAAGAACCTATGACACAGCAATCATTCAGCATAAGGTTCCCTTGAAGCCCAATGTTAAGCCTTTCTGACAGAAATTGAGAAGACTTAATCCAGCCTTGTTTCCAGTAATTGAAAAAGAGATAAAGAAGTTGTTGGATGCTAAGATAATAGTGCCTCTCAGGTACTCTTCCTGGGTTTCAAATCTTGTACCTATCAGAAAAAAGAATGGGGAGATAAGATTGTGTGTTGACTTCAGGAATCTCAACAGATCTTCATTAAAAGACAACTATCCTCTTCCCAAGATTGAACAAGTATTGCAGCAGGTTGTTGGAGCACAGAGGATTTCCATGGTGGATGGGTTTTCAGGTTACAATCAGATTTCCATGCATCCGGATGATAAGGAAAAGACAACATTTACCACCCCTTGGGGAACCTTCATGTTTGACAAGATTCCCTTCAGTCTGATGAATGCTGGAGAAACCTTTCAGAGGGCAATGGACATTGCATTTGTAGGTGAGAAAGATAAGTTTGTTGTCATTTATCTAGATGACATCACTGTATTCTCACAGTCTGATGATGAGCACATAAAACATTTGAGGCAAACTTTTCAGAAATGCAGAAAATTTGGACTGTCTTTAAACCCCAAGAAATCTCATTTTGCTGTGCAAGAGGGAAAACTGTTGGGTCACTTGGTGTCTGCTGATGGCATTAGAATTGACCCTGAGAGAGTCAAAGCAATACTAAAGATTAGTTTGCCCAGGAGCAAAAAGGATGTGCAATCATTTATTGGCAAGATAAATTTTCTGCGGTGGTTTATTCCTAATTTTGCTGAGACCATTAAACAAATCACAGCATTGTTAAAGAAGGACCAAGAAGTTAGATGGACTATTGAAGCAAAGGCAGCTTTTGAAAAAATCAAGGTGGCTCTGACTGAAGCACCTGTGTTGGTAAGTCCTGATTTCACCAAGGAGTTCCTTACTTTTTCTTTTGCTTCAGCAGATACAATTGCAGCCGTATTACTTCAGAAAAACAAGGAAGGACTAGAGCAGCCCATTGCCTTTTTCAGTAAAATTCTCAGGGATTCTGAACTGAAGTACAACATTCTGGAAAAACAAGCCTATGCTCTGGTGAAAGCTCTGAAATTTTTCAGAATTTATATTCTTCATTCAAAGGTGATTTCATTTGTTCCAAATGCAGCAGTGAAAGATGTTCTGACTCAGCCTGACAGTGAAGGAAAGAGGGGAAAGTGGATTTCCAAGATTATGGAATATGAGGTGGAAATCAGACCTACAAAGCTGGTCAAGGGACAAGGATTGGCCAAACTACTGGCTGACTCAAATTGTCAAGCACTAGGATTACATGTTATGGCAGAAGAATCAGTACCTGAAGGAAAGCAAGCAATGCTGGAGAAATAAAGGATCATGGACTCTTATTCATCTTCAAATTGGTATGCTTATATTGTTTATTTCCTGTTATTTTTGCAATGCCCAGAACACTTAGATAGGAAGGCTGCCAGATCTCTGAAACTGAAAGCAACTAAATATTGTTTGTTGGAAGATAAATTGTTTTGGAAAGACCCAGGAGGTATCTTGTTAAGGTGTTTAGATCAAGCTGAAATAGGGGAAGTAATTTCAGAATCTCATGAAGGAGCTTGTGGAGGGCATAAATATTGGAAAACCACAGCTTACAAAATTTTGAGAGCTGGATACTATTGGCCTTCCCTCTTCTCAGATGTTTACCAGCAGGTAAGAACTTGCATACCCTGTCAAAAATTTGCAGGTAAACAGAAATTATTATCCTTGCCATTGAAGCCTATTGCAGTCAATGCCCCTTTTTAGCAATGGGGTCTGGATTTTATTGGAGAGATAAATCCAGCATCTTTCGGACAGCATCATTGGATTCTGACAGCCACAGATTTCTTCACAAAGTGGGTAGAAGCCATTCCTACAAGGAATGCTACAGATAAGGTGATTATGGAGTTCATTGAAGACAATATCCTGAGTAGATTTGGCTGTCCATAGAGATTAATAACTGATAATGCCAAAGCATTCAAATCCAAAGCAATGGTGGCTTTCTGTGAGAAAAATGGCATTGTTTTGAAACATTCAACTCCCTATTACCCTCAGGGAAATGGCCAAGCTGAATCATCTAACAAGAATATCATTCAAAGTATCAAGAAACTGCTGAAGCATAATAAAACGTCTTGGGATTCAATGCTGAAATATGCATTGTGGGCAGATCGAATCACTGTTAAGCAGGCCATTGGCACTTCTCCTTTTCAGCTGGTTTATGGAAGAGAAGCGGTATTTCCTATTCAGCTGGGAATTCCAGTGATGAAATTCCTCCAAAAATCTCAAGAGGAACCAGATGACATGCAAAGGAGGATCTTTGAAATGATAGAGTTGCAGCAGCATAGAGAGAAGGTGGACAAAGAAGCTCAGTTGTACAGAGCTAAGGTAAAAAACAGGTTTGACAAAAGAGTTAAAGAGCATACTTTTTCAGAAGGTGAGTTGGTTTTAAGATGGGATGCAAGAAAGGAACAGAAAGGTAAGCATGGCAAATTTGATAATCTTTGGTTTGGCCCTTTTCTGATTTCTAAAGTGTTGGAAAATAATACATTTATCTTGCAGTCCTTGGAAGGTGAGGAATTGCTCAGCCCTGTTAATGGGCAATTCCTCAAGCATTTCTACAGTTTATGAGATCATTTTCACCCTTCATTGTACATACCGGTGTGAGTGAGGTTGAATAAAGACTCCATATCCCAATGGAAGTTTGCAGTTAGGTAAATAAAGGACAGAAGGCACTGGTCTACAGGTTCTTGAAGCCTCGCAGGGAGGACTTCATCCCATAGCTGGAGCCAGATGTTAAGTCAGAAAATTTTTCTCCATTTTTGGTTTATTTTCTCCATTTTTGGTTTGTTTTCAATCTATCTCAATGAAGGTTTTGGTTTTAAGTTTTAATTTTAGTCCCCTTCAGGAGCTATATGGATGATTGCATAGTTTTTGAGTCCACTCTTTATAAGTTTTATTTGATTTTGTTGGTCTTTTATATTTCAAAAGGGGTTAAAGAAGGTCATATTATCAAACTGGATTCATTAAATGTATTTGGAGATCAGTTAAACTTGATTTTTTAACCTAGCAGTTGTCTAAACCTCCGACAAATTAGCAGAAAGTTGAAAAACTGCGAAAATCTGGCATGGCAGCTATTCTTGTAGCGCTAGACAAAATTTTAACAAAGGGCATGCTACAAGAATATCGCAGCCCTTTGTTTTTTCAAATTTCAAATGGATTTCAATCATGATTGCAGTATGTGAGTGACTAATCGCCTTGTGTGAGTGTTTTAACACCTGTTTACTGCAGTTTAAGAATGATTTTAGTTGGTTATTAGTCACGAAGCAGAGCAGGCTCATCATTGCATATTATGCGGAATCAGTTGGACAAACAGCAGTAAATATTGGCTAAAGCTGGCAAAGTTCTCGTTCTACACGCATTATTATAGGAGAAGAATGCTCGTGAAGCATATCAAACTGTTTGCAAGGTGGATTTCGTTTTTATGGAAAAAAGACAGTGTTATTAATGCCAGCGAGAATTAGGGCTTCTTAATTCACTCACCTGCAGTTAAGGAGATGATATGAAGACACCTGTTCTCATAAGAAGAGACCGTTGATACTCCAAAACGAAGCTTTAAGCCACAACAGTTGAGAAATTGGTAGGTACTCCAATACAAACCCTTATAACTAAAAAATTTGGGTTTTTCTTGCTGCACGATTATCTGGAGAAATTGGTTACCGGAGATGATAGAATAGGTCATAAAATAAACCCTTCACCACAGAAATAGCTATCTGAAGCTATTACGAGGAATTTGCATGAACAGAGCAGCAAAGTAGTCTTAAGCCTAAAAGTATTCAGCCTGTGAAATTTTAATGACAGTTTGAAGAATATTGTTTATGATTTGTTCTCCAATACATTTGAAACTCTGATAGTGATGCATATTTGTTATAATGAGCCAATTGAAAGGATTCTTCTCATGACCTAATGCCAGTGTAAACCAGAATCTACAGGAAACAACACTGAAAGGACTCCTAAACTGATTTGTTATGCTCATCTTTTACACAGAAGGTGTTCAGTTGGTTTGAAAAGCTGTTGAAAATTGTTATGATTTATAGTATCACTTGTTTGGAGAATTATGTTCGATTGCTTGGAGAACATATTGGCTTTCATATACAGGTTTTGATGGCAGTTTTGGCTAGGGTGAATACATTGCAGACAATGGTGTTCTTCTCCTTTTTTCATACAAGCAGTCTCCAGTTGGTCAAATAAACCTGTGGTTGATATTGCTCTTCCAAAATTCTGAATGTGTGAAGACTTTAGGGCTTGAAAATATAGACTGGATGATACACAGAGATTAAACTGAAATACTGATATTAAAACAGCCACATTCACTGACAATTTTCATTACATTGAATAACCTGGACATTGCAGTGCTGTTTTGAGTGAGTTGAATCAGTGGTACTGAAGGAGGAGCTAATATTTGAATGCATATCATACTGTTTGTCTCCTTAACCTTAAAATGAGAAGATTGAATGGCTAATATTCTGAAACAGTTCAACATTATGCCTGATGGTGCATTTTGAGATTAAGCAGTGTTGTATTCTTCTTATGACAGTTCTCATTTGTGGTTGATCTTGTCTCACAGTTTATTTATCCACAGACCTAGTTGTATGGTTGAAACAAGGGAACATTGACATTGCAGGCTTGTCCAGGAGTACATAACAGATTGTGGAGGAATTCAAAGAGCAGAAAACCAGTCTGTAAAACCTATTGGAAACCTAAAACTAGACTGTTTTTGTTTCCTGAAAGAAGAATATGGGGAAAAGTGGCAAAAGTGGTAAGGTCAACAGGGCTGAGCCCACTGACCTAACTTGGATTCAGAAGCTTCCTGACTGTGCAGAATTGTTCCAGCAGGCAGGTTGGTTGAAGTTTTTTAAGAAGATAGATGGTTTCAATGCTCAGGTGTCCTGCAAGTTTGCTCAGGGACTCAAAGATGATATGGTCATGATGGATGCTTTGAAATTCAAGATGACTGTGGAATTAATTGCAGAAGCTACTGAGATCAGCAAGGAGGGTGATCATTGGTTTAAAAAATTGCCTTTTGAGTTTGAACCCCAAAGGTACCTGTTGCCTAATGTGACTCCTGACTGGAACAAGGGTATCCTCATTCAAAATTTTAGGAAGGAGTGGATTGAGCCCATAAGGATACTTCAGAGTTATGTAACCTGTGAGGGCAGATATTCATTTGTATTTAAATATCATTTCAGGTTCCTTCAGCACATAGTAGGAGTTTCTAAAATGAATCTGCCCTTCTTTTTCTTAAAAGGCCTGCAGAATATGTCCAGCAAGATAAAGCAACATGATGATCATACCTCCCAGTCACTTTTTCACCATGGTCTCATCAAACTGATCATCACCACAGTGTTGCAACATGAGGGAAGGACTTGGGATTTCTTTTTGTTCTGGTCAGATGTTCATCAGCCTAAGAGGCAAATTGATAAGGGGAAGGTAATGATGAAAAAGTTAAGCCACTCAGTCAAATCTACAAGTAAAGATGATGATAAAGCCAAGAAGGTGACAGAGCAGGTAGCAGGACAGGTAAAGACTGACAGTCAGCTCAAAGTGGTTTCAGATTCTATTAAAAACAAGTACTCATTGTTTGCAGGAGAAGAAGTGCAGCCTTGTTTGAAATTACCACCAGCAGCACATTTTGAGCAAGCTAGGACCATTGATAAAGAGAGAGCTGCTACTCCTGAAGAGGAATTACAAACTAAACAAAGAATCCCTCTTACCATATTATCTGAAGATGAAGGTTATTTATTGGAGGATGAACAGCAGATTGTTGAGACAGAGCCAAGTACAGAAGCATGTGGAGACTTTCCTACCTCAAGGGTAAAATCAGCCAAATCTAAGAAGAAGAAAAGGAAGAATGCAGCTTCATACAGAAGGCCTAAAACTAGGCCAACTAATAAGTTGAGATGGAACATGAAAAAATTACTTAATCCGAAGTTGAATGCTAGACAAGAAGCTGTTGTGATTGATTCTTCTTCTAATGAAGAAACATAAATTGTTAAACAGGGCAGCAGAGGCAAGGGAAAGTCAATTGCCAAGACTTCTTCTTTTTCTCAACCTGCAAACACAAAAAGATTACAGTTAGCAAGAGAGATTCAACAGTCCAAGATTAATTTATCTGAAACAGTGCTGGAGATAAGGAATAAAATTTCAAAACAGCTACAAGATGAAGAAGCTAGAATCTGTCCTTTTGAAAGTCAGGATTGGGAGGATGAAGATGAACAGATACTCAGAGAAGCAGGCATTTTGGATGGTCCTGGTGATTCTGCAGATTACACAGAATTTTTAATGAAAGAAGAAAGTATATGAGAGATCCCAAATTTTGATGAAGAGGATGTACAGGAAAGTATTTAGAAATATAGGAAACACATGAAACACCTGCAAGAAACTAATGATGGATTATTCAAAGTTAATCAAGGGCTTGTAGAAGAATTGCTGGATGTTAAAGGTCATTTCCAAGAACTAGCAGAGGTATCTAAGGAGGTTCTTAAAATAAAAAGGATGACTGACAAACATTGTTCAGAATTAGAAGGCACAATAAAGAATCTGCAGCAAGAGAACAGAAAGCTCACTCAAAAGATGATCAGGCTGGAGCAGGAGAAAAAGAAGACCAAAAGACAACCTCAAAGGCTAGATGGCATTGACCTCCTTGTTGAGGCAGCAAAGGAGATATGAAGCAGTTATTAGTTAGTGGTTATTTTAGATAAACATTATCTTTTTGTTAAGCATTTGCTATTTTTAGCAATATTTGTAATTTTGTAAAAGTCACTTTTTACTTTACCTACTTAGTGACTCGATGGAGGTAGTTAGAGGGTAAAACCTAACTGATTTTGGAAGAACTTTCCTATTTAGATGAGATAGCAAGACATTGTTATGGTTCTGATTTTGGGAGCATCAGGAGGTCTGCTAGTTGCTTGTACTTTCAGACTTGTTCAGAGATAGGTACTGTAACTCTTATATACATTTTCTTATGAAATAATGTGATATATGACTCTTTCCCCTTCAGTTTGTCTATGTTGGCTTTGTTATTGAGCATGTTTTGCTTCTTAAATGGTAATTTCATTACTAGTTAATGTCTTTTTCTGGTAATGCTTATCTTTTAATGTATGGACCACAGCATAGTCTCTTTGTTGGATTTTTGTGATATGTTGGGCATCTTTATCAGTTTATGTCTATGATTTAGTTGTTTCTTTTACTCTGAATGTATTCCCTGCATGATCTTGAAGCTTACAACCAAAAACACATAAACAAAACCCTAAACCCTAGTTTGAATTGAGTTTTTCTCTTGAGATTGTGTTGGCTTGTTACCCTAGCCTTAGTAACAATTTCTGACACAAATAGGATGCATGCACGGACATGATTACCTTACTGAGAAAATTAAGGGGGATTTCCCAGTAGAATTTAGGGCAGAATTACCACTGTAAATTGTGGGGAAATCGATGCATGGTAGGGGAAAAACGTTTCTCCTATGGTTATTTAGGGGCTTCAAAATTATTTTGATGGTGGGGAAAAAAAAAGGGGAGACCTCTGCATTCTTGGGAGAAGAAGTTGCTATCTGCTTTTTTGTTTCGGCAGACGCATTCAATCTCTGCCTCTTGAAGAGGAGAGGTATTCCTAGGAGAAATCGTTGCATTCGATGGGCTGTTGGGACTTGCGTTTTGAGTTGGGTGATCCCTATAACAGATCTAACTTTCCTAACAACTGACACAACCCGTTCTGTGGTTGTTTTGACTCACATCCATGTGAGCTCGCACGGTGGCAAATTGCAGACTTCGATCTGAGTATGCTAACCTCTAGAAATCCCTATCGATGGGTATCTCTCATCATGTTTAGCCAGGCATTTTCCATGGTATCTAGGAGTGGGGGTCAATTTTGGGAGCCAGGAAGTCATCGAGACGTGGGTTCTACGTTTGTTCTATAGAGGTTCAGACTCAGGGTTGGTGGACTCTCCCATGATGCAGGCGATGCAAAATAAGGTAATTTGTCAAGGACTTTATTTTTGGTTCATTCTTTAAGTGAATCCAAGCCTTGGAATTCATATAACCATAACTCTTGCCTTAACGAGACTTTTTTTGAAACCTGTTCGAATCCTTATTCAGGCTTTAGGGAAGACACACGACTAGTAAATTCTGCACATAGTATATCTTCTTGAGATTCTCTTGGAGAACAAGGTCAACTATAATTATAATTCAAATCTTACAATTATAATCTTTAGGGTAATTTTCTTATTCATAAAATGAGGGGCATAGTTATTTCTTATTCATGTATAAAGAGTATATTTTAGGAATTATTATCGTGGGACAAAATCCCATCATAGGGTATGTCTCTAGTAATGTATTCTAATACATCAGAGTCCACGTGACCTTCAATCCAAGAATGGGAAGTCTGGTTAGTATAAACATTATCTAACCGATCTTAAAAAAATGTGTTTACAGCCTGGAAAGACTCCATACGATTTGCAAATAGTCGGTATGTACTTGGGAACATCATGGTTAAATCCTGGAGCTAAGCCCTCCATATTTCATTGGTTTGTTATCAATCGTTCCCTAAAACAACGTTTCCATTCTTATCCTGATATGGGAGTCCATGCTGAACCGCAACCTATTTTATAAGGGTTTACTATTAATTGACTATGGATCTAACCGATCCATGAATGCGTTAAGATCTAATTTTTACCTTTGGCTTTGATCTGGGATATATAGAACTTTGATTGTTTTTTGATTCTGGGTAAGTAACTATGTAAATGTTTCAATGTGCTTGGTCAAGATATGAAATTTTACTCCACTACATATCAGTCCGTTGACTCTGCACTTGCCCGCTTTGTTTTATAAGTTTTCTGAATCTTGGGTTTTTATATATATACATAGATTGCCTCGGTTTTAAATATAGAATAGGCTTGGTTCTAAATCTCTAAACAAGGTTTAGTTGATATCCTATTGGATATGTAATTTTACCTATATCAGACTTGAAATTCAGTAACCTATGCCTTGTGGGTTATATATTGGAACCTATTAGATGCGAGAGGCGGAAATGCAACTAAGATGGTACTTATTTGGATAAATAATTAACTACCTTTATGTGTACATAGTTTGTTACTTAGGTTGAATATATATTTCTTTGTATGCAGGCGTATATTTATTCATGTAGGTAAGTCTAGTTAGGAGTCCAGACTTACCGATGACTGTGGATTCCTAGCTTGTGTTAGAAGTGCTCATTTGAAGCAAATGATAGGAATATGGAAATACCATGTGAGAGGGAGTCTTGAAGTGTAAACAAGAAGATTGTGTGGCAACAAAATTGTTGTGGATTGTAGGGCAATAGAGTGGTTGTGGATTGTAATCAGCTTTTGGAAAATATTACATGATGCTGCAGTTTGGTGGATGTAACCCCGAGTTTGGGGTGAACCACGCACATTGCTGTTTTATGTTATGTGAATTTATTTATGTCCCTGGATGTGCCTAGATGATCTCTTTATCTATTGTGATGTAAATGGTTGAGTGTTTTTTCTATGAATATTTTAAATACAAAAGAAAATTGGTTTTAATGGTTAATATGTATGTATGATCTAATGTAGAATAAAAGGCGAAAAGTTTTTGATTAAAGGCCCTTGCATAGTGTATCATGTAAATAACATCAATAGTAGGAAGGAATGAAATGGTTGAGGTATGCTGATCCTGATACAGTAAGCCTCCTTTCATAACAACCAGCCCCCTCTCAATGCTTGTTTTACAATGGGTGTAGTTTTAACATTATTGAATCTCATTAGACATGCTTCTTCGTAATGCCATGAAAAATCTTGACACCGACATTTGTTGACTTGATTAGGATGTAACATCAAAAAACAGAGTTTTCATTTTTAAGGTGATAGGGCTTTGTTACATGATTCTTAAAAACGAGGGGTAGTAAGCTATTCCTATTACCAATTGCATACACAAACCTACAAAAAGGTGTGGTAAAGTAGAATTTAAATAGTTTGTTAATTTGATTCATGATGTAAATGTCACCTTTTAAAAACTAGTGTTATTTAAGAAGCAAATTATTTTTTTAGATGTCATGAATTTAAAAAACAAGGGGTACTAAGCTATTCGTCTTACCAATTGCACATGCAACATAGAAAAATGTACGATAACTTAGAATGTGCATTCTTTTTTGGTTATATTCATTAAATGATTGACTTTTTCTAAAAACTAACATTTTTTATGAAATAAAGTAAGTTTTTTAGATGTTGGGATTTTCACAAATGACGGGTACTAAGCTATTCCTCTTGCCCATAGCATGCATAAGCATATTAAAGGGGGTGATATAGTAGAATGCATATACTTTGTTGTTAGGATTCATTAAATAAATGGTGTTTTTCAAAAACTCGTGTTTTTTTAAAGAAATAAAGTAATTTAATTTTAGATGTCGTGATTCTTATAAACGAGGGGTACTAAGCTATTCCTATTACCAATTGCATACACTAACCTACAAAAGGTGCAGTAAAGTAGAATTTGAATAGTTTGTTTATTTGATTCATCATGTATGTTAGAATAATCAACCCATAGTTAGCTACCTTAGACATTAATTAATCCAATTTTTGTCTTATTTTCCTACTTTCCATATTCCACCTTATGCAAGTTGTCCTCCACACATCCATAGTGGTAAAACTTGCTAAATTTGAGTCATGGAGCACTTGGGAAACCTCTTGGAATCAAATCTTCTTTATTCCTGGCCTCCCTAGTGCATGTCTATGTTTTCTGCTTTATTGCCTACTTTTTCTGAGTTTTAAGGCAATTGGGAAAGTTTGACTAGGTGAAGTTAACTTGTTTTTTGTCCTCAGCATATTCCACTCTTTTATCCTATGAAAAGCATGTATGAGTTTTCCTTCCACCACCTATTATCTTGCCTAATTTTTTTTTCCAATTCGTGAGCTCCTAGACAGATTTGGAAAGTGCTTTATGCACCAATGGGGGATTTGCTTAGATTTAGTAAGCCTGCTTTTGACTAAATTCGAATGGAATCCTTATGCATTCGAATCTCTCATGTAATTATTTATTGTGGCAGCCTATGAATTCATAGGGTTGGATATTGTACACTTATTCAATACATATTAGTGTTCAGCTCCATATTCAGTCTCCTTTTGTGAGTAATTTGCATGTGTAATTGGCAATTGTTGTGAGTGTAATTGTTATAACACCTAGGTTCAATTTATAAATGGTATCAGAGCCTTTGTAGATCAATTTCTATCCTTCAAATTTGTTTTGTAGGTTCAACATCATTGACTGGCAGCATTCTGCTGACTGACGGTACAATTTCTGAGCTATGGATCAATCTCATAAGATCATCTTGACTCCATTTAACTTCTTTGAATGGAAAGCAGAGATGGAGATATTGTTGAGAGTGAAATTCCTCTACAGAGTGACTATGGCGACAGAAGCAGAGCCCAATGTAGTTGTAGAGAAGATTAAATGGCACAATAGGAGGGATGCGGCCTATGGTCTCATGTGTCTGAGTATATCCAGAGACCTCCTTTTCTATCTTGATGGATTGACATCACTGAATGAAGTATGAGAGAAGCTTGTTGATATTTTTGGAAAGACAGATGAGATGAGGGGACATCAAATTGAAAATGAATTGATCTCCCTGAGTCCCAATATCTTTGATCCCTGCAACTCTATTTTTCCAAGTTCAAAGCACTTGTTTTGCAGCTAAAACAATGTGGGATCGAAAAGAAGGATGAAAAACTGGTTTTGGCCATACTCTTGAAGCTTGGCCCTAACTATTCAGTGTTTGTTTTGACCTTCTATGCCACAAAGTTGATAGCCCGAGCTTGGAAAATGCCTAGCCTTGCAGATTTCATGGAATCTCTCACACAAGAACAAGATAAATTGGTGATGATGGGCACCATCAAACCATCCAAAGACCAAGATCTGGTTGCTGGAGATTCGAGGGTGGATTCAAAAAGCAAGAAGAAATCTAAAAATCCACCTGAGCAAAAGAGAGATAAGAACAAGTCTCGAGAGGAGCCTCAAGGTTCCAAGAAGAACCCCCAGAAGAAGAAGAACAAAGGAGAAATGAGCAAGTGCGCATATTGTAGTAAGGGAAATCATCCTGAAAACTCTTGCATGAAGAAGCAAATAGACATGCTGACCCAACTCTTGGATAAGATTGGAATCTCTCTTCCAGACATCTCAAAGAAGAGGGAAGGAGGATCAAATTCATAAGATAGAGAGAGAGTTCTTGCATTGGTTGTTGGCACATCAAGGTCACCTAGTTTCATCATTGATTCTGGAGCTTCAAGACATATGGTTTCAACCAAAGAGGCATTCACCTCACTTGACATGTCGAAAGGTCCACCAATTGTACTGGGAGATGACTCTCTCACTGAAAGTTTGGGCAAATGGAGGATTGATCTTGACCATGGTAAGTTCAGCAATGTGTTGTATGTTCAAGGTCTTGCCTCTAACCTCTTATCAGTATATCAGATGACCCACACAGGGTCTCCAAAGAAGGTCATATTCTCCCCTGATGAAGTTGATATCACAAAGATCTCAAGTGGTAAAGTCATTGCAAAAGGAGTTGCAAATCACACTTCGAAGGTATACATGTTCTCACACTTCCTACCCTACTCAAACCCCTTTGCTCTTCTGATTCATGCTAATGAGGCAAGCAATATTTGGCATGAAATAATTTTCCACCTAAATTACAAGTATCTTTTTGATCTTAGTGAAAAAGAAATGGTCATAGGGTTACCAAAGATTAAGTTTTCCAAAGGAGTCTATCAAGGTTGCATCTTAGGAAAACACCCAGAGCATAAATTTGAGAAAGCTAGTCATGATAGAACCTCTGCACCTCTCGAGTTGATCCACAGTGATGTTGCTGTCCCATTTCCTCATATGTTAATGATTCAAGCCAAATATGCATTGACATTCATAGATGACTTTTCCAGGTATTGCTGGGTTTACTTCCTGAAACACAAGTCTGAAGTTTTTGGCCTCTTCAAAGTCTTTAAGGCTTTGGTTGAAAACCAGTCTGGGAGGAAACTCAAGGTCCTCAGATCTAACAATGGTGGTGAGTATGTCAAGTATGAGTTCATTCAGTATTGTGCAGATGCAGCATTCTATCCCTTACACACCACAACAGAATGGTGTTGTTGAGAGGAAGAACAGATCACTGGAGGCTAAGACTTTGCCACCAAAGTTTTGGGCCGAAGCTATAAAATGTGCAGCCTATATCCATAATAGGGTGCCTCATAAATAGCTTAATGGTATGACTCATTTCAAAGCATGGAGTGGACACAAGCCAGATGTGACCCATTTCAGGATTTTTTGCTCAAGGGCTTGGGCTAGAATTCCAACAGAAAAGAGGAAGGCCTTGCAGCCCCAAAGCCAAGAGTGTCTATTTGTTGGGTACTCTGAAGAACTAAAAGGGTACAAGCTGATGAATTTTAGCACAAACAAAGCCTTCATTGAAAGGTGTGTTCAGTTTCAAGAAGAGCCCCTAGCAGTAGTGGAAGTTGGAGAATCCTCTTCACCACCAGAACCTTTGAATGTAAGTGAAGAGATAGTTGAACATGATGATTCTGATATGTCTGATAATGATGATTTGATTGCATATCCTAATATTTCGACAATACCAAAATGGACATCCAATACCATTCATGTAGCTGGAGAACTGGCTGGAAATCCTAATGATCCTAGGAGGACTAGATCTCAGTTTGAGAGTGCTCTGTGCATGAAAGATCCTATGTTTGCAGAGAAATACTATCTGATGGTTGAATCAGACCCACAGACATATGAAGATGCAGGAAATTATCCAATATGGCAAGCAGCCATGAAAGAAGAGTTCATCTCACTCCAGAAGAGCAACACTTGGGAGCTGGTTGATCTTCCCCCAGGGAGGACGCTAGTTCAGTGTAAGTGGGTGTACAAAACCAAATTTGTTGCTGATGGTTCACCTATGAAGTACAAGGCTATATTTGTAGACAAGGGATACTCATAGGTACATGGCATAGACTAAAATGAGACCTTTGCACCAGTGGCAAAGATGGACTCCATCAGGTTAGCCTTAGCCATTGCAGCCTCAAAGCAGTGGGAGGTACACCACATGGATGTGAAGTGTGATTTCCTAAATGGAGATCTCACTGAAGAGATATACATGCAGCAGCCTCAAGGATTTTCTACTAACCCATCTCTTGTGTGTAGGCTAAAGAAGTCATGGTATGGGCTTAAGCAAGCCCCCAGGGCTTCGTATGCCAAGATTGATAGCTTTCTGCTATCACTGAATTTTGTTCGATGCAAGTCAGATCCAAATGTCTATTTGAAGTTGATTCATGGTTCATTAATGATCATTGTTTTGTATCTTGATGACCATCTCATTATAGGAAGCTCAAAGGATGAAATTGCCTCCTTGAAGGATGCAATGAACCATGCCTTCTCAATGATAGATTTGGGCTTATTGAGCCAATTATTGGGGCTCGAGATTGCTCAAACCAAAGAAGGAATTAAAGTACATCTGTCCAAGTATGCCTTGGATTTGCTAAATAAATTAAAAATGAAGGATTGCAAGCCAAGCAAGACTCCTTTCCTTTCAGGATTTAAGCTTGAAGAAGTTGATTCTTCACTTATGGTAAACAATACACTGTATAGGCAATTGATTGGATGTTTGTTGTATCTCACACATATTAGACCTGATATTTCTTATGTAGTAAGTGTGGCTTCAATATACATGGATCAGCCTCATGAGATCCATTGGAGAGTAGCCAAAAGGATCCTTAACTTTGTTCAGGGAACAAGAACTCATGGGATCTTCTACAAAGCTAGATCTGATCTTGATTTGATTGGGTTCACTGACAGTGATTGGGCAGGTGACAGCACAGATTGAAAGTCAACATCAAGATATTTGTTCATGCTTGTAGAAGGGCCAATCATCTGGTCAAGCAAGAAACAGAGTGCCATTGCACTCTCATCTACAGAAGCAGAGTACGGAGGAGTTGTAAATGCAACAACTCAATGTTTATGGTTGCAGGGGTTACTTGGAGAGTGTGGCTTCGAATTAGAATACCTAAATACTATCTATTGTGATAATAAAAGTACCATTCAAATATGCAATGATCCAGTTTAGAAGCAGAGAACCAAACACATTGAGATCCATATGCACTACATCAGATAGCTTGTCCATGATGGCATCATTCACCTACTCTTCTGTTCATCTTCAGAACAAGTAGCAGATATCTTCACCAAAGTTTTTTGTGAGAAGCCATTTAGAAATCTCAAATCATTGCTGGGGATTGCTGATCATGCTGTGAAGCATGAGTGATGACAAGATTTCCAAATTTTGTTTTACTGTACATGTTTAAGGGAGGATTTTCCCCACTGGGTTTTTGCCTCTTTCCTTGGTTAAATGGACATGCAGTATGTAAAGGGTGACTATGCCTTGTTTCTATTCCCTATAATTTTCTGATATTTTACTCATAAGTCAGGCGTAAGGGGGGGTTTTAGAATAATCAACCCATAGTTAGCTACCTTAGACATTAATTAATCCAATTTTTGTCTTATTTGCCTAGTTTCCATATTCCACCTTATGCAAGTTGTCCTCCACACATCCATAGTGGTAAAAATTGATAAATTTGAGTCATGGAGCACTTGGGAAACCTCTTGGAATCAAATCTGCTTTATTCCAAGCCTCCCTAGCGCATATCTGCTTTTTCTGCTTTATTGCCTTCTTTTTCTAAGTTTTAAGGAAATTGGGAAAGTTTGACTAGGTGAAGCTAACTTGTTTTTTGTCCTCAACATCCTCCACTCTTTTCTCCTAAGGAAAGCATGTATGAGTTGTCCTTCCACCACCTATTATCTTTCCTAATTTATTTTTTCAATTCATGAGCTCCTAGACAGATTTGGAAAGTGCTTTATGCACCTATGGGGGATTTGCTTAGATTTAGTAAGCCTGCTTTTGACTAAATTCGAATGGAATCCTTATGCATTTGAATCTCTCATGTAATTATTTATTGTGGCATCCTATGACTTCACAAGGTTGGATATTGTACACTTATTCAATACAGATTAGTGTTCAGCTCCATATTCAATCTCCTTTTGTGAGTAATTTGCATGTGTAATTGGCAATTATTGTGAGTGTAATTGTTCTAACACCCGGGTTCAATTTCCACAATGTAAATATCACCTTTTAAAAACTCGTGTTATTTAAGAAGTGAATTTTTTTTTAGATGTCGTGAAATTCAAAAACAAGGGGTACTAAGCTATCCCTGTTACTGATTGCACGTGCAACATAGAAAAATGTGCGATAACGTATATTAATTCTTGCACATGATCTAGGAACTAAGAATCAAAATCATCAAAGAATAATTGACAAATACACATGAATTAGCAATAATTGGAACACCAAATAGGTTTCCTCT